>OY829528.1:4941654-5369761 GCA_963691665.1 Clepsis dumicolana | reverse complement strand
AGGGAAACATAAAACTATGTTTACAATAGGGATTATGCCTCTTGGTCAAATCGGCAACTTTTTTTGAAAATGTCAAAACGATTTGATGCGATCCGTTAGTATGAAATTTTTAACATAAAACTACCGTGAGACTCAATCATACTGAGACGACGTCTCGCCACCGGCGTGGCGTGTGCTCCCAGAGGAAGGATTACGGATTAGTCCGAAAGAAGTCTAGCTATACTCGACTGACATACGTGAGTGATCCGTTTATTTCACTAAGTATGAAATTTGTACTGAATTACAGAATTATGACGTCATAATTTTCAGTGATCAAACTGCCTCCTTATATTAGTTTTTGTTAAATTAAAAATCGTTTGAACTGCATTAATAAGTGAGGCATCGGTTTTTTATGAACATTTAAGTGAGCGTGCTGTATCGATTGGATCCTGCTGTTTCATTAATTCTATTCCATTTTTGCTGTGTTGAGAATGAGATTTGCTCTTTTTGTTGACGTTACGTGGTGCATCTGTGCGATCATTTTTGCATATCTTTTTTTTTTATTGTATAAAATTGGTTTCTAGTTGTGAGATCCTGTAATTGGCTACTTACTCTGTAATTTGTAGCTGCTTATTCTCCGAAAATAAATATAAATCTTCTTCTTGCTTCGGAACTTCACGACCTTATTCCACCAGCTCCTTTCTTTCACAAGTCAACCAGAAGTAGGCAAGACTCCACCCTTATGTTGTCAGCATTCCCAAAATCCGCACAAAGCGTTTCGCTCTTCCTTCATCATCCATACGGCTAAGGAGTGGAATTCCTTGCCTACGTCTGTGTTCCTTGAACACTATAATCTGGCTGTTTTCAAGTCTACGGTGGATGGGCATTTGCTAGGCAAGCGTGCTCCATCGTAGACCACACCTTCGCTTACCACCAGGCTTGATTGTGGTCAAACGCAAGCCTATAGTGTATGAAAAAAAAAGTTGTTTTAACTTGGCGCAGGTGTTGCGCGAGCACTACCCGCAGCAGCTAGCGCGCGTGGTGGCACGCGGCGCGGTGTTCGCGCGCATGAGCTCCGACCAGAAGCAGCAGCTGGTCACCGAGTACCAGGCGCTGGGCTACTACGTTGGTGAGTGGTACTTCTACCAGCACCTGACCAACGATTGACCCCTATCCATAGACCTCCATAGTCCATATACAGCGTATAGACGGGCCCTTCGGTACTCCGTTTTTTTTATACGACAAGGAAGGCAAATTAGCAAGTGGGTCACCTGGTGGTAAGTGACCACCACTGCCCATAGACACCCACAACCCCAGGGGTTTGCAGACGTGTTGCCAACCTAGAGAGATAAGATGAAATGCCTCTTGTGCCCGTAATTACACCGGCATTGTTGCCAATTTTGTGGCACTCATATGAGTCGCGGCGGGGGGTTCCTGTTTCAAAATGTTTGTATTAATCCACTTCCACCTGATGGTAAGCTCAGATAAGGCCCAAAGTGTAACTCACTGGTTCAGTAACAGCCTATTTACTCTAGCCTCGCCTTCGAGACTCAGATTGTATCTTTCCAGACAGATACAGGTTACATTTATTAAATGGTATTGGAACTGTTTTTTGACAAGCTTTGGCACTAAAAGAAAGACTGGCATTTCAAAAAAAGTTGCCTGGTTGCAATTATAGTCAAATACCAGGTGGTCAATCGAAATCTTTATATTCCCCAGGCATGTGCGGCGACGGCGCCAACGACTGCGGAGCCCTGCGCGCCGCCCACACCGGCATATCTCTGTCCGAGCTGGAGTCCAGCGTCGCGGCCCCCTTCACCTCCTCGGACCCCGACATCGTGTGCGTCGCGAGGGTGCTTCGCGAAGGCCGCGCAGCCCTAACCACCAGCTTTGGCGTCTTCAAATTCATGGTAGCTTACTCCCTTACAGAGTTCTTATCTGTGGCCTTCCTTTACTATTTTGACTCCAATTTAACTGACTTCCAGTTTTTGTTCATAGATATAGCTTTAATTGTGAACTTTGCGTTCTTCTTCGGAATGACTGAAGCGTATACTGGAAAGCTTTGTAAGATTCCACCGTTGACTTCACTTCTTGGTCTAGTACCGCTGACTTCTTTAGTAGGTCAACTGGTTCTGATTGGCATAGCGCAGTATTTAAGCTACTACGCGTTAACGTTTTTCCCGTGGTACGAACGACATACGTACGAGGGCGAGGAGGCCAACGAATGTTGGGAGAACTACGCTATTTTCACTGTATCTATGTTCCAGTATATCGTAATGCCGATAGTTTTTAGTCATGGCTCGCCCTATAGAAGATCGGTGATAACGAATAAGCAACTTATGATCAGTATTTTAATAATGACGGGTATTTCTTTGTACATCGCCGTGGCGCCGGCCAAGTGGCTTTCAGATTTTCTGGAACTCAAAATGCCGTTGAATGTACTTTTGGGTTATATTATACTGGCTATTGCCGCATTCCATTTTGTGCTAGCTCTGTTCTTCGAAAGGGTCATAGTGCAGTATTTGATGGAAAGTAAGCAAATTTTACCGAGATGTTTGAAAGAAAAGAGAGTTAGGAAGACGCCTCACCTTATGATTAAGAGGGAACTGACCGACATGGATTATTTAGAATGCGACAGTGAAATGAAATATGAGAGTGAAGTTACTAGCTCGAAAAATTCTGCAAAATATGAAACTTGATATTTTTTAATACTTAGATGCTCGAAATTGTCTGATAGTGAATGTGGCAGATATCGAATAGTTATTTTTAAACTGATTGTATTTAGGTTTTAAACCAATTTTCAGCTATTTATTAATTTATAACATGAATGAATATGGAATTAAATAATTATGAGGGTTTTAAGGTTAACTCTACCGATTGGTATTACGTACCTACTTTATATGATGTACTTTTTGTACAAATTTATATTAGTCTAAATGATATTTTAATTTATTTAGAGAGGTATTTATAAAACTAAGTGTAACAAATCATCGTGTAGCTACTACATATTTCATAATTTAATGATGTACTTTGTTTGTACGTTTATGTGAAATAAATAGCTACTTGCTTCTGGCACTCGAAATAATATGATTTTAACTTTGTATTTTAACTTGCGTACCTTCGTATTAACTTTAGAGTTTCCGTTATGAGATCTCTTATATGTAACGTTTTATACATGATTTTACTCTACTTCAATGCATTTTTTTTTTGCAGTATTTTTAATAATTATTTACCATTTGGTATATTCTCTTATGAATTTATGTCTTATGAAAAATAAAATATTATTTTAATTAATTTTAGTCTAAGCACAATGTGATAGCATATACGGACGTACACAAAGTATGGGTGCCTTATGATTAATTACAGTCAACAGCAATGAAAACGGGTCAAGTTATACAATACAATACAATACAATACAAATATTCTTTATTGAAAACCACAAAATAGTACAAAGAGATTACAGAAAACAGGTATGGTAGACAATAGACCTAACTTTTTAAAGAAAACCACCCTTTTTTATTGCTGTTGACTATCTTATAGTTAGTTTAAGAATAAAATAATGTGACTCTATTCCATTGAAGTTGGTGCTGTGCATACCAAAAAAGGTTGTTTAAAAATCTTAATGCAACAATATTTTAATTTTTATGTAGTGTAATTTTGTTAATGAATAGGTAAGATGTATGAACTAGCTTTTTCATACTAATTTTGTAAACTGGATACGTAGCGTTTTTGGAGACTTATGCGTTTATTGCAAAATTTTATTTACTTAATGCCATTACATTCTTTTTGTAATGCTCTTACATTTGTAGGGTTTTATTTTTCGCGTGAAATAAACAAAATATGATTCATGATTTCATAAATAATATAAAAGAATTCACTAATGTTTTAATTTACGTCCATTTTTAAGGTTGGTATAGGAAGCAAGACAGTATGAAAATAGTGGAACCTTATGTCGGTACTACTACACTTCCGTGATTTATATATCGTTCGCGGGCAGGCCGTTCCTTGCATCACTTTCGTTTGCGCGGTTTGACAAAGTACAGTCTCGGTCTCAAAATGTAGTTTGAGATGAAATTTCAATTTTTGAAGAAGTTTATTTGCTGTTCTGTTAATGTGCCTAGCCTAGTAAGAAAGACACACCGACTGAGAAATGAAAAAAAAATCAAGGCTAGCTGTCCTGTAAATATCGTCAAGTACCTTACTGCATTATTATAAATTATACCACATGGTGTTTTTATTGAAATCAAAAGATAATATTGTAGTTAGACATAATGACATAATGAAAACGGGATATTTACCGCGAATCATTTTAAAACTGTTAATATTGTAGTTGTTTTTTTTTTGTAATATCTCTCGTGTCTCATCTCATCATGTCTGGGATGTGGATATGTCGAGCGTGTACAGAGTGGTGTGATAGAAATTTGAAACTAAGTTTATTAATTGCCAATAAATTATTAAAGTGAAGCTTTAACAAAATTAAACATTGGAGTTTTATTTTATGAACAGGCTATAAACATTTATCGCTACAATCACAAAGCTTTCATATAGTAACGTATACCTGCAAAAGAATAAAAAAAGAACAATGTATTTCCGCATTTTTATTTATTACTAAAAGCAATAAATATACTGAAGATAAACTCTATTCATAAATTAACAAAACTCTATTTAACTTTACACATAATCTTTTATATTTTGGCATCACAGTATTTCCAAAATTTTATTTTAAACAATACGCTGCGCCTGCGTCGCAGACATCTCGATCCTGGCCTATAAAAATGTGAAACTTGAAATTGTAAAATTTGTGCAGAATGGTTTCGAAAGTGTAGCTAGTAGGTATTATGATTTCATTTATTTGTATATGCGTATTCGGATTAGCCACACCAGAGACGATTAATGTAGCATTAAATATTCGCTACTTAGGAAAGACTTAATGATCCATTTAGTGTCCCTGAGCGTGGCATTCATATTAATCATGCAGTAACATCTGTTAACACAAAACCACGCTAGCTGTAGGTAGGTATTGTAGTTTTTATATCAATATTTTCTATCCAGAAATCGATAGATTTAAAACTTACGTCCTAATAGGCAAAGATAGTCTATAACGAAAGGTCCCTTAATAGAAAAATGCATTCCAATCATACAAATAATATATGTTTATCGCTACGCCTAAAATAATGGCTTTAGCAGTAAAATATGTTTATGAGTGGTGCAGTACATGTAAAGTTGGTGAACTGTTATAAGCATGAGATTTAATTGTATAGTATAGTTTAATAGGTATAGTGGAGCATTGGAAGTCTAGGGCAAAATTAACCATCAAACCATTATTATAAAAGATTTAGTATACCTAGTTAAAATATTTTTTTAAATTTGACATACGCACGATGGTCCTCGCAACTTTGCAAATGCACTATATAAGTAGGTTTCACTTTCCTTTATTATTTGATCTGCTTGAGATATCAGTCTCTATCAACACTTCTGGCATATATAATATATAGATTGTTTCACTATGTGACCAGCGAACTAAGAATAACATAACATTTTAGTTAGATGAGAGCACTCCATATTGCTCAAATATTCTTCCGTGCAGTTGAGACCTTGTCATTCCTAGGTCTCACACCGTTAACACTGTTAACGTGTAGTCGTTGTGTCTACTTTTTTTAAGGTAATAAGCAATAAATGACCCGGTAACTTGAGAGTAGTTACTGCGTTTTTATTTGAAAAAAAAAAAATCCTTGGCCACGACAAACCACCTCCATACCGTTTGTTACGAATACCATTAAATATACAATAAATCAATGATATTACAATAAAAACGTAGATAGATTACATGCGGTTCAAAATGGCATAGGCTAACTAGCGCACCCTAGCTCAGTCCTGCCAAAACAAAATTATAACCCGGAAAAGACAATAATGTACGCAAAATACAGAGTTGAAAGGGACACTTCGTTCGCGTGAGTCAATTTTAATTACGTCCCGCCTCTACCTACTAATTAGCATATAACCAATTTACCTTTTCTATTGTAATATTGTAATGAATACAAATACAATCTAAGCACCAGTGAACTATAAGTATAATTAATAGGTAGTGTAAAATAAAAAATTACGTTACAAATTCCAATGATATTTCATAGGGGGGTCGTTAATAAATAAATAATTTAACATTTGCAGGAATTAACATATACTCAAATATTGGAAAATAAAAACAAATAGCCAGTTCGCGGGGCACAAACTAGGTAGGTACCTTACTTTGGTTGTCCTGTTCTGTATGTCAGCCCTTTTGATTATAGCGAAAATATCTGAGCATGCTTTTAAACACTCAACAGAAGAACCGTTTCGCATTGTTTTAAGCACCAGGGAACAAATATATAAAATATACCTAAGTGTATTCGGTGCGTAAAACTGCCGCACATCGCGAATTTGTATGAATCAAAGTATCCGTAGGTTAAGTCTGTCACATTTAGCTATAATAAAATCAACACAAGACTTGTATGGTCATTGGACAACATGCACCGAATGTCAAAATTGTCAAAGGGCTTGCCTGAAAGTCTGAACACATATTATTAAAGCTAAATGTGCTCACTTTTACAATTAGGTACTTATTAAGTTGAATTAGTGTCAGGCAAAAGGTGGTTATCTTGCTTTAACTCACCTACCCTACATCCTTAACATTCTAAAAACCAGCTTAATGTCAAAACCAATGGCAGGTTACACTTTGAACACATCAGCAACGAAGTAACCAAATTAATTAGTAACATTCTAGGTAAGTTTTACTACTCTGCTGTTTCGTCTTAAATGTTAGGTTAAACCATTTGGATAAAATCTATTGTACCTTACTTCGTATTAAATACAGCAGGTAACAGGTGTGCAGTATATCTTTGTTTAGGTATAGATTCGATGACATCTCATACTCTGCGATCTGCCGAATTTAGTTCGCCGCTATCTAAAACCTATCAAGACAAGATACAAGATTCCACAGACTGTCTATATAGCTCTATCTACACCGATAGAAGCAGGGGACAACACGTCTAAAGCAGAAATCCCTATCTATTCCTAGTTTTATAAACGTTGAGTTTCACGACCTTACCAATAACTCGCCAACCGTACAATAACGTTTTATATTTATTACGCGGGGTAAAGCGGCGTCGTCACGGGCTGCGGCGTAACTTGGAGAAAAAACTGGAAACAAAAAAGTTACGTCAGGATTTTGAGCAGTTGCCAACGTAAAAGTAAATGCAAATGAAAAATGCAAAGAAATCGAAAAGTGACTCACCGGTGAGGTGCTATGTAAACGTAGCGGGTGATGCGTGATTGTGCGGAGTATGTTACTGAAATCGTTGAAATAACTGCAAAAATAATTTACAATAACCAAGTACTTGGGTGCTCATAAAACTTCCATCGAGTGCGTTTAGTGTTTACTGTAGATAGCAAAAAATATTTGTAAATTAATCTATTTAGACGGATTTTAAGACAAGGAAGGTCGTTAAGGCTAGTAAAGTCTAAATCCTCGCCCTCACCGGCCTCTAGTTTCGTAACTAGCCCACATCTACTTTTGCCATACGCTATGTGTTGTAATTACTGAAAATGGTTGATGTTTTTAGATTTGCAGTTATTTAGTGCGACGTGCCGTGCGCAAATAAAAATTAAAGCTAGCAATAAAAACACAAGGGTTGTTCGAGAATTGTCTCATATAATATCTTAAATTATGTAACAACTTACAGAGAGACACGCGAGCGCTGTCCGATTCATAAATTAATAATTCTCTCAAACGTATGCAACAGCGGATAAATACGCTTTGTGACGAAAAAAGCGCTCTAACTAACATAATTAACATGTTATTCGCGTTCCTTAATTATATACATGTTAAACTTAGCCATGACACTGAATAAATAAAATATAAACTAGCAGATCTATGCGTACGCAAATCACTTGATACCTAGATCTATGCGGTGTAACATGCTTCGATGAAAACTGCATGAAGTAATGAGAACTTTGTAAAATGCAGCTCAAAAATAATAAATTATACAACACAAACACTGATAGTGAGACCTACGTAATTTACATAAATACTTAATTCGATATAAAATGCAAAAACATCCTATTAAAAGTTTAATAATTAATTGCAACGTAAGCATTTAAAAATATATTAAAATACGCCCTTTTATAACTCGGTTATCAATTGTATAAGAATCGTTGATTTGTCAAAATAAATTAAAAATTATACAAAAACAAGTAGGCAAGACTTTAGACTGAACTGTACACTTGTAAAAATCAAAATGATGCGATGCAATAAGCAAAGTCTAAAATATTAAATATAAGAGATACTAGCTACGAGTAACGTCGTATAGAATGATTTCTTTGAAATCGAGGTGCGTTAATCAAAGTTAATATATTAAAATTTGACACGATAAATGGTTAAAATACAGAGCTTGACTGAATCTCTTTTAAACTGTGCCGTCTCTGCACCGATGTCACTATACATTGCGCCTACAACTAAGCAAACAGCTACTTCAATGGAATTCGAACCATGAAGTTCAATTTTACCATCACTGTAGTAACCATTACCCGTTGATAGGATTACCGAACTCTAGCTTAACTACTAGATTGCTAGTACAAAAATCTGAACACAGAATGTTCTTTAATCTTTAACGCATGTTAAATAACTTAATAACAATTTGATCCGTATGATTTTATACAGAATCATTCCATAATTATTCCTTAAAATTTCGTAGCTCAATTAGGACCCTCATTATGCAACGATTGTATATTAGCCAGCAATCTAATACGTAAGCGATCAGCGTAACAACAATAAATAGTAAAACTAAACAACTATATATATATCATACATCGTCCGTTCGGCGGCGCTTATTTCCTCTTCTTTTGCTTTAGCTTCGGGATCCTGTAAGGCGTGCGTGGGGTTAGGCGAGTGTACAGGTATAAGAAAAACTGTGGAACTGGCTGAAACATTTTTTACGAAAGGGGGAAAAACAGCCAGTAACCATTTATTTCACCAATGTGACAGACAACGGATGACAATGACAACTCGGTCTACATTTCATAGTCAGTATGACGCACGCTCACCAACTCTTTCCAACACTTGGTAACACTCAATAGACAAGGGTTCAGTTTTTCCTTTTAAGGTGTGGAACCCTAAAAAGAAGATAGACGTTGTGTCGTATGAGGAGGTAAAAGAACTCGTATTGGAAAGAACGGACTGGAGAGAACTACATCGACAACATGATGAAGCAAGCTACCACAATACCCCCTCAAGTCAGCGATTGACATCGCATTGTCATTGTCAACTGACATTTGTCACCTTGTCGAAACAGGAGTCTGATACTGCTGACCCATAAACACCAAAGTAGGTATTTTCAACCCAGAAGACTAATATGGAATATGTCTTGCGACAGTAATTTCCCCGGCGGTCTTTCCCACGCTGGATCACAATATCGAAAACACCACTATTTAATCGCAATCAGCGATTCAAGTGATGGTTTGATGGTAGCGAAATAAAAACAGCAGTTTCACAGTTCTCAATAATCATCGTGAATTAAATTGTATGTAGATGATTTCTGGCAATGTAAAATGGCGTCATGGTATTAGTCATGTGCTGTGTGCCATTGTTATTTACATTTGTACATTAGCGAATTTATGCTAGCTTAACTAGCAAACGTTTTTTAATGAGATAAATGTATTTTTCTTACCCCGAGCTCTTTTTGTGTGGCGAGGGAGAGGACTGCGGCTTTTCGGATTCCAATAATTTTGTGCTCGAATCTTTCATGAAACCTAGGAAGTTAAAGAAAAAAATTAAAAAAAAAAAGAAAAAGTAAAAACATACAATTAGGTTAGTCAAGTTCACAATTGAGATGTCGTCGGGATAACATATTTTCAAAGATTATAATTATTAACATTACAGTGTAATGTTCAAAGACTATTGTGACACGTTTAATTAATTCACTCCAATCCAGTTTCAGTAATTAAAAAGAACTACCTACGTAGGAAAAATTATATTTAGAACTATTTATAAAATATTCACCTTTACCCGAAGAGCCAAAGACAGAGTTGCCCAAATCGTTGAGGTTGGTCGTGAAGCTGTCGGCTTCCTTGGCGACCGCGTCGGCCGCCGCCTGTTCCGCCTGTTTCGCCCCTTGCTTCACCCCCTCAAGCCTCTCACTCGCCTCGTCAAACCTGTCCTTAGCCGCTCCTTTAACATCTTCTAATTTATTATCAGCTGAAACTTGGAAGCCTTCAAAAGATTCCTTTAAATCACCGAATAGTTCCTTGGAATTGTTCTCGAAACTTTGCGTAGAACTTTGCACACCTCCTAGGTATTCCTTTGCCGAATCATCTAAGCTGTCAAACGTATCGCCTGCGGAGCTTTGGAAGCTGCGCAGAGTGTCTTGCGCAGAACTTTCTAGACCGTGAACATCATCTTTAAAATCAGCGTAGGTGTCCCTCGTCGAACTCTGCAAGTCTTCCCATGTGTCCTTAGCGTCACCAACCTTGTCCTTAGCAGAACTTTCGAGTTTATCGAAGGAACTCAAGGCAGAGTCTTGTGCGTGGTCGAACGCGTTTGTGGACGCCTGTTGTAGTCCCGCTACTTTGTCGCTTGCAGCGTTTTGGATGTGCTCAAATTCTTCGTGCCCCTGTTGCTGTAGATTGCCGAATTTGTTGGAAATGTTCGATTGTAGTTCGGCTTTTTTGTCAGCGGCGGCATTTATTGTATCCTCTGCTGTTTTTTTGATTTGGTCGGTAGTTTGTTCGGCTGTTTGTCTTATTCGGTCCAGTTCGGTTTCTGCGGCGTTTTGTACTTCAGCTTTTTTGTCGTGAATCGCGTTTTCTATCGAATCCTTTTTGTCGTGGAACGCGTTTCCTAATTCTGATGCCTTGTTTTCTAGTGCGTGTTTAGCTTCGTCTGTTTTGTACTGAATAGATTGTGTTACTGCTTCATTGGTATCGTGAACGGCTGTACTGACTTCTTGTGCCTTATCGTGAGCTGCTTTGGAGACCGCTTGCGATTTATCGTGAATAGTGTTGCCAATTTCTTGTGTTTTGTCATGAACAGCGTTTGTGATTTCCTCTTTTTTATCTTGAACAGCTTTTCCAACGTTTTCTTTCCTATCGTGTAGAGCCTGGCTTACTTCTTGAGTTTTGCTCTCAATAGCTTGCCCGACTTCCTCCTTTTTGTCGTGAACAGCTTTTCCTACCTCTTCTGTTTTATCGTGAATGGCTTGTCCAACCTGTTCTTTTTTGTCGTGAATGGCGTTTCCGATTTGTTCAGTTGTGTCGTGCACTGCGTTTGTGATTTCCGCTTTTTTGTCCTGGACAGCTTTTCCTATATCTTCTTTCTTATCATGTATGGTCTGACTAACCTCCTGAGTTTTATTCTGAACGGCATCACCGACTTCCTTCGTCTTAGCTTGGACAACTTGTTCAACTTGTTCCTTCTTTGCGTGAATGTCGTTAGAAACCTCTTCCGCTTTGTCGTGCGCAGCCTTTTCTAATTTTTCTTTCTTGTCGTGCAACGCTTTTTCCGCTTCCTTGGCTTTGACATTGGCATCTTCGGCTAAACGACTTGCACCATCTTTGATTTCCTCGTGTTTCTTTGCAACTCCGTCTTTAATTTCGTCTTTTTTAGCCGAAGCTTGCTCGAATAAATCGTTAGCAGTATCTTTTCCTTCGGCCACTTTACCTTTAATGTCATTCTCAATCTTTTCCTTCTCACCGAAAATGTTGTGAACTAGTCCAGTAATGAAGCCTTTACCTTCTTTCTTAGCTTTTTTGGCCTCTTTTTTCGCCTTGTCTTTTTCTTTACCTGCCTTTGCTTTGAGATCTGAGGAAGCTTCCTGGGCTTTATCTTTAGCGTTATCTAGGGAGTCATTTAGTTCGTTAAGTTTTTCGTTCGTTTTACCTGCGATATTGTCAGCTGTTTCCTTAGCACCTGCTTTGATATCGTGAGCTTTGTTACTTAAATTATCTTGTACTGCATGGAAAGTGTCGCTGACAGTGTTAGCACCCTCATGCGCTTTCTGCTTTAGGTCAACAGCTGTACTAAGTCCCCTGTTCCTGAGTTCTTCTGCCTGTTCTCTTGCAGCAAAATCAAACTCATGCGCTTTATTAGACCAGTTATTTTGAGTTTCACCAACGGTCGCAGCAAATTGATCATACGCATCATTTGCAGAAGACTTGATACTATCAAAGTCATTCGCGATATTAGACTGAACATCAGCAGCTTTAGTATTAACACTCTCTTGCGTTTTCTGCGCGGTTTCAGATAGCTTCTCAAGTCCGTCTGTAGCAGTGTTTTTCGCGTCATTTGCTTTGTTTTTAGCAGCTGCTACTAATTCGTCTTCCTTGATCAATAAATCATCAACAATTTTGTCCCCTTTACCTACAATTTCGTCCTTTGCTTCACTGGCTTCGCGTTGTAGCTTATTTTTTTCTTGATCTATCTTTAAAACGCCATCTTCTAAGTTACTGTGTACTTTATCGCCTACTTCATGCATCTTTTCATGAGCGGCGAATTTGATTTGTTCAGCTTGGTCGAGTAAAGTAGAAGTTTCTTCATGACTGTGTTTAGGTCCTTTCTTGCCATCACAACACACAGTGGGGTATGCGAAGGGGTCCTTCTTAGGAATCTTCAGAGGTGTCTCTACTGGCTGCATGTTCGCATACTGTTCATACACTTCCTCAGTAATGTCATGTAAGCTTGTCGGTCTGTCTTCGTCAACAACTAGTTTAGTAGCATAAACTTCGCTTTCCAAATCATCTTCCTTATCCTTTTGGTGTGGTTTTGATTTTAAATCTCTGAACATGTCATCAACCTTACCCAGTAGATCTTCGCTTATAATCCTCGGCGCGGGTTTGGGGGGTTTTTCCTTAGAATCTTTAGTCGGGCTCTTCTCTTTGGAATCTTTAGTCGGGCTCTTCTCTTTAGAGTCTTGTTTAGGGGGTGTTTTTTCTTTAGAGTCTTGTTTAGGGGGTGTTTTCTCTTTAGAGTCTTGTTTAGGGGGTGACTTTTCTTTAGAGTCTTTCTTCGGGCTCTTTTCTTTCTTCGTGGGGCTTTTTTCTTTGGACTCTCTGGTCTTGGCTTTGGGGGAGTCTTTCTCGTCGTCGTCCTGGCTGTGGCTGAACACGTGCTTGACCTTGTCCGCGAGGCCTCCTAAAAAGCCTTCTTTTTTCTTTCCTTTGTCCGTTTTCTCGAGGGTGTTCATGGGCGTCTTGTCTTCGTCGCTATCGAAAGTAGCTTTGACCTTGTTCGAGTCTGCGTGTGTTGTATCGCCATTTGCTGCAAATAAGTGGATCGTTATGAATGACTGACTTATGAATGACTGACTACTGTAACTATTGAAGTGGTTTTTATATAAAGAAATAAACAATGGTACGTACGTTGGGGCTTGGTGACGACGTCTACGGTATCCGTGGTCGGATACTTCACGTCACCGTTGGTTATAATCAAATCCTGAGTAAAAAAAAAAAGAATAAAAATAATACAGATTATTTCAAGAGTACCTACGTAATCGTATCTTTAGTTAATCTTTAATATACTTATTTATTTATTTATTTAATTTGGCAGAGATTGCTCTGTAGCGATAAGGCCGCCTATTGTTAGGTGCCGGTAATTTTCTGTGTATTTTTTTTCCGTTTTGTTTGTTATGTGGTGTTCCATAAAGAGTTTTGTATAGTAATTCAGGCCTAATTTAGGGATCCCAACTAGTGCTTCTTTACATTAATTTAGCTGGTCTTACACTGGTGTCGTCGTGTCCGTTGGGCGGCGGCGGCACGGGGCCCAGGTGGTGGTGCTCCCCCCAGTGGAAACTCAGCTCGTCTTTTAAGGCGTCGAAACCTGGACAAAAATGGTTGAAAAATATATGATGATAGTCTAACTAGGTAGCTTTCGATTAAGAAAACCGCATCGAAAAATCGGTCCATCCGTTTGGGAGCTGCATAGCAGAATACGCCGGCGTCTGCGACTGTACGCCCTTGGTGCTGGTGGTGCTTACCCGACTGGTCCAGGTTGAGGTAGTCCAGCTGGCTCTTGCCGGCGCGCGGCGCCACGCGCTCGGGCAGCTGCACGTCCAGCACGCACGCCGGCGTCTGCGACTGCTCGCCTTTGGCCACCTGCGCCACAAGCCACAACACAACTCAACAAATAGATATCACTGAAATCAGCTGTTTGTCTGAACGCGGCAAACCCAAAAACTACCGTACAAAATCTTTTTCAATACATTAGCTTGAAAAAATCACTTTCAAAGGATGTAACTGTTGAGGTTTGTATCATGTATGAAACGCAGAGTTTTTGCTATATTTGCTATATCATATTTTTATATTGACTTGTTTCAATTGTTCATCTATTGACTGTGTACTTCACTTACTAACTGATTGGCGCTTGTACCGAATATTCCGTGTATTATAAAAACCCTTATTTACTTGTGTGTTATTATTGTTTTTGTGCAATCTATCGCCAGTTAACTGCTCCTACTCTGCCCATATCTCCAACAGTAACATGGCTCGTAGCATACATTTGCCTCACTAGTGCGATTTTTTACAGGTTTTTTATTATTATTAGAAGTCCAATTTAAACGTTTATAAACAAGAAGTTTTGAATTCTTAAAATAAAAAATATCGATTTATACGTCGAAAAAATTATAAATACAGAAAACTAAGCAGCGAATTTTCGAAATTAATTGCAATAAATATTAAGTTTCTAAAGCGAACAGCATTAAATAACATTAATTAATTAACATATCTAAGTACGGCGGGTAACGACGCTGTCGGCTTGTCTGCAGTAAACAAGCGACTCACTTTGGGCTCGTTCATGAAGTACACGCGCCCCGAGGGGCTCTCCTCGTGGTGCTTCACCCGCACCGGGAACTCCACGCGGTTGTCTTTGAACGCCTGCAACAATGCAACAGTAACTGTTGGGGTCTTCTTTAATCACGTGATGTTTTTAACAAGTAGTGATACGCGCCAAGCTTTTAGACTTATCACTGTCAAACATGTTACGGATTTTGTAATGTACTTTATTTGTACGACATTAAGTTTAAAAATGAAATGAAGGCAACCCATCTGTCAGTGGTAAGCTTAGAGTAATCGTTCTGTATATGTTTATTAAATTATTACCTTTGTAACACGATTTTTATTATTTCGCCTCTCTTAAGTCGAATACAAAATGCACCGAAAGAAAACTCTACTCGAGCTTTTTAGTCAAATTTAATTTTAGAAAGGCCCGTTATAACAATGTCCAGATGGACTGCTCCGTGTGTGTGTGTGTGTGTGCCCGTCTGTGGCATCGTAGCTCTTAAACGGGTGAACCGATTTGAATGTGGTTTTTTTAATCGAAAACTAGATTAACATCTCGATTAAACTAGCTTTCGATTAAAAAACCGCTCTACGTTTCATAAAAATCGGTTCAGCCGTTTTTGAGATATTGAACTTTGAAATGAAAACGTCGAGGGTTTTTCAACATTTCTAAGTTGGTCAGGTTATTAATTATACTGATAATTTAGTTTTCTAGTTAGGTATAGGTAGGGTTGATTGGTGTACGTACCTCAAACTTGAACATAGGCTGGGAGCCCGACTTGGTGACCGGCACCAGGTTCCCGCTGAACTCCAGATACACCTCGCGGCCGTCCAGGAACCTCACCGACGTCGAGTGCGCCACCTCCGTGTAGTGCTCCTGTGCACACACCAATACTCATTAATCACACTTTAAAACTACAAGCTAAAATTACAGTTGCCACCCATTGTAACGGAAACCCGTCCTCTCCCGCGGACCTAATATAGTGTCAATTGTTTTCGGGATTTTTTTTTCATGCATAAAAAAATCCAGAAATTACTTTGAGTAGTTTCTCATTTTTCAAAGTCAAGTCAAATGCATAAATAAATACAACTTCCAACACTTTGTCTTCGTTCGCCAGGCGTAATTTTTACCTGGCCCCTATTTCACCATCTTTACAATTGTCAGATTTATATGACAATTCGAACTACATTACTTTGACATTATGAAGCGCGCTAAAACAAATGCTCTTCAAGTCAGCAGTAGACACTGTCAATGAAAACTGACAGTTGTAAAGATGATGAAATAGTTGCCTGGAGAGAGATCTCTCTATTGTAGTCTTTTCTACAACTCCTTGTTGCCTACCTGTTGAAGCAGCGTTTCATAAGCATATCGGTCGGTGATATACAGCACCAGCAGTCTTCCTTCCAAAGCGTCCAGCCGCTTGCCGAGGATCACGATACGGACCTCGAACGGGACCAGTAGCATTTCTCTGTGGGCAAAACAGAGTGTTGACGAGTGGTTTGATTAAGAATTTTGTTTCACACAAAAGTGCCATAGTTAGAAGTAACTATAAAATTAAGAGGTGATTATGAATCAAAACAAAACACCCTGCTTTTATCTGTTCGTCATTTAGAGTTATTAATAATTAGGAACTTTTGATTTGAACTAAGTAGGGCTAAGTAGAGCATCTATTATAACTTTGGTTTGTGTCAAGGTTGAGTTCACAAACGTCAGTAAGTGTTTTTGTTACTTACTTGTAAAGTTCCGTCGCCAGTTTGGTGGCGTCGCTGACATTCTGACAGTTCATCAGCCAGAATCTGGAATAAAAAAAGCAGTTAATACATCGACCACAGAAAGATCTACAAATTAGATGATATTTGGATTTATTTCCAAAATGTAGATTCCCAAGTCACATCGATTGAAGTAAAGCAGATTTCTAAAGAGCATTGTTTACAACTTGTGACGGGGACTGGTAGCTACCAGTTTACTTCCCAAAGTGGTGTAGTACATCAGCCTTTAAAATACTAGCACAAAGTCTGCGGAACGCTGCCGTGGGCTCACGTGACGTCGTACCGTGCCGTCCGATGCCAGGCGCAGGCTGACGGGCCGTGCCGCCGTGCCGTCCGTTACCTGGCGGAGACGGTGGTGGTGAAGGACCCGCAGTCGTCGGTGACGGTGAGCGGCGTGGAGCCGGTGACGTCCTCCCACACGGCGCGCGCCTGCCCGCCCATGATGGAGCACAGCAGCCGCAGCGTCGACGTTGATGCTTTGTCGTGAGGGCCGCTCTGGGGAGGTTACCGGTCGCTTAATACGGAGTTTAACGTGTCGTAAGGACCATTTTGGGGAGGGTTTTTACTCTTTCGGTTGCCACCATAAAAATACAGGTTCGTTATATTGCTATGTTTTTTTTTCACATTTGGTGTTGGTTCGATTCCCAGGTGAGGCAAGCATTTTTTTTAATCTGTGAAAGTAGTATTGCTTAATTTACAAAATAAAGGAATGTCTTCACAGAGCAAAATATTCTATCTACAATATTGAAGGTAATCCCAGTACAGACCTCAGTCTTGGGCAGCGGCGAGGTGAGCGTGATGCTGCGGTGGAACTTGCGGCGGCGCGGCTCCACGGTGATGACGGGCGCCACGCGCACGTGCCGCGGCAGCGCGCGCCGCGCCAGCGCCGGCGCCGCGCCGTGCGCCTGCACGCCCACGCGGATGCGCTTCGTCAGCGCCTGCGGCGGGAACAGCGCCTGCACCTGCACACGCATTAACATTCATTAGGGACATTAACAATCAGAATCAGCAAGCTGGACACGGTGCCGCCCCCCGTACCTGCGGTATGTGCGAGCTGGACACGGTGCCGCCCCCCCGTACCTGCGGTACGTGCGAGCTGGACACGGTGCCGCCCCCCGTACCTGCGGTATGTGCGAGCTGGACACGGTGCCGCCCCCCGTACCTGCGGTATGTGCGAGCTGGACACGGTGCCGCCCCCCGTACCTGCGGTATGTGCGAGCTGGACACGGTGCCGCCCCCCGTACCTGCGGTATGTGCGAGCTGGACACGGTGCCGCCCCCCGTACCTGCGGTATGTGCGAGCTGGACACGGTGCCGCCCCCCGTACCTGCGGTATGTGCGAGCTGGACACGGTGCCGCCCCCCGTACCTGCGGTATGTGCGAGCTGGACACGGTGCCGCCCCCCGTACCTGCGGTATGTGCGAGCTGGACACGGTGCCGCCCCCCGTACCTGCGGTATGTGCGAGCTGGACACGGTGCCGCCCCCCGTACCTGCGGTATGTGCGAGCTGGACACGGTGCCGCCCCCCGTACCTGCGGTATGTGCGAGCTGGACACGGTGCCGCCCCCCGTACCTGCGGTATGTGCGAGCTGGACACGGTGCCGCCCCCCGTACCTGCGGTATGTGCGAGCTGGACACGGTGCCGCCCCCCGTACCTGCGGTATGTGCGAGCTGGACACGGTGCCGCCCCCCGTACCTGCGGTATGTGCGAGCTGGACACGGTGCCGCCCCCCGTACCTGCGGTATGTGCGAGCTGGACACGGTGCCGCCCCCCGTACCTGCGGTATGTGCGAGCTGGACACGGTGCCGCCCCCCGTACCTGCGGTATGTGCGAGCTGGACACGGTGCCGTCCCCCGTACCTGCGGTATGTGCGAGCTGGACACGGTGCCGCCCCCCGTACCTGCGGTATGTGCGAGCTGGACACGGTGCCGCCCCCCGTACCTGCGGTATGTGCGAGCTGGACACGGTGCCGCCCCCCGTACCTGCGGTATGTGCGAGCTGGACACGGTGCCGCCCCCCGTACCTGCGGTATGTGCGAGCTGGACACGGTGCCGCCCCCCGTACCTGCGGTATGTGCGAGCTGGACACGGTGCCGCCCCCCGTACCTGCGGTATGTGCGAGCTGGACACGGTGCCGCCCCCCCGTACCTGCGGTATGTGCGAGCTGGACACGGTGCCGCCCCCCGTACCTGCGGTATGTGCGAGCTGGACACGGTGCCGCCCCCCGTACCTGCGGTATGTGCGAGCTGGACACGGTGCCGCCCCCCGTACCTGCGGTATGTGCGAGCTGGACACGGTGCCGCCCCCCGTACCTGCGGTATGTGCGAGCTGGACACGGTGCCGCCCCCCGTACCTGCGGTATGTGCGAGCTGGACACGGTGCCGCCCCCCGTACCTGCGGTATGTGCGAGCTGGACACGGTGCCGCCCCCCGTACCTGCGGTATGTGCGAGCTGGACACGGTGCCGCCCCCCGTACCTGCGGTATGTGCGAGCTGGACACGGTGCCGCCCCCCGTACCTGCGGTATGTGCGAGCTGGACACGGTGCCGCCCCCCGTACCTGCGGTATGTGCGAGCTGGACACGGTGCCGCCCCCCGTACCTGCGGTATGTGCGAGCTGGACACGGTGCCGCCCCCCGTACCTGCGGTATGTGCGAGCTGGACACGGTGCCGCCCTCGGGCCCCACCACATGCACCTCCTGGCGCACGCGCGACACCACGGCCAGGTAGTGCGGGAAGTCGCACGTGATGATGCGCGTCACGCGCTCCCCGTTCTCGCCGAGCGTCTCGCCGGAGCTGCCGTGCTCCAGCCGCTCGCGATGTAGCACTTCCTGCAAAATAAATACATATATAAAATGAATTGTTATAAAATGAGCTAAGATTAAGTCCTACTTCATCAGGGCAAGAATTTAATCGATGCGTTTGAAGTACTCATTGTTTTCGGACACTGCGCAGCGCGCGGATACGATCGAACGCGGCTTCCGTATTCAGATTCTCAGAAAAATAAACAATCTTGTACATAATCGACGTCGCAGGCAACGTCAAGTTTCGTCTCGTCTATTAATTTAAAGAATAGTCAGCATAAGATACAGGTATAGTCTGGGTTTCAACTTTTCCGAAGCTGTTTTTGTTACCTGTATCATAAGGTTGTCATTGTTACCTGTATCATAGACTTGTCATAGCTACCTGTATGAAAGGGTTGTCATAGTTACCTGTATCATAGGGTTATCATTGTTGTGCAGATAGTGGTCCTGCCAGGTGTCTCCAGTGTCTGAGCGGAGGATGACGATCTCTCGCTCTGGACAAGACGTGGTGAAGATTGGCACCTCGATTATGACTGGCCTGGAAAGACACAATTATGGTGATATACCAGCTGTCCATAAACCGCTAAAGAGCGAGTCGGACTCCAAGCCATCAACAATAATATTTGTGTTATTTTATATACAGTCCGTTCAATGTAGGATAGACGGTGACAATGTAGGAAGGCGAAATGTATTTTCCTACAGTGCAACAAAAGTATTTTTTGATGATTTCTGAAACCACATCGTTTTATTTTTCCAGTAATCTTTACATAAATGTCCATTATACATAATTTCAGATTTTTTTCTCTGCAAACTTCGAAGATAAGGGGTGAATAAAAAGCTTAAAAAATGAAAATAAATGTTTTAGAATGTGCAAGTACGACGCCCTTTCATATGATACGCTACTTTAAAAATTTCAAAGAATGAGGTTTTGTGTACGCTAAGGTCTTTTAAAAAAAAAATGCTTATTTCCATATCAAATTTGCAGAGTAGACAGTGGACTCCAGAGCCAAGCAAGCTAGGGTCATTATTTAAACGTGGTAGCCGTGGTAGCAGCTTAGATACTTACGCCAAGAACTTGGCTCCTTGTGGCTGCAGCTCAAGAAGCCGCGATGCCAGCGCCTCGCCCTCCATAAGCGGGGGCGGCGCGGCGGCCGGCGCGCGACGCGTCGCCGCGCTGGAATATAACATTCACGTTACAACATTAATATTAAGGGTAGCAATAGGGACCTTTCCTTTCGGTCAAATCAGCAACTTTTTATTAAATGTCAAAACGATTTGATCGGATCCGTTAGTACTAATGTTTCGCCAAAAAACGTTTGGCAAACTCATTCATTTCCCAAATGGTTCATTTGGTCAAAATGATTTTTTTTCCGAAACTGAAAATATTTCAGGATTTTTATAAAACAAACCTAACCTAACCTATAGGGTTCTACGAGATGGCCCTGAAATAAATCCTGAAATATTTAAAGTTTCAGAAAAAAAATCATTTTGACCAAATGAAACATTTGGGAAATGAATCAGTTTGCCAAACGTTTTTTGGCCAAGTGAAAGTACACCGAAGCTTGTATTGAATTACAGAACTATGACGTCATAATTTTCAGTGTTAAAACTGCTTCCTTTTAATAGCTTTTGTTAAATTAAAAATCGTTTTAATTGCAGTAATAATTGAGGCATCGGTTTTGTGTCAGTATTTTCGGAAGCTTGATAAGTCAAAATGTAAAATGTTTTTATTTTGACATCACTCAACAACCCTATTTGATCAGAATATCATCATAGCAAGAGCTGGAGGGATTTGTATCTCATTCTCAGGGGGAGTAGATGGGCGATTTCTACTGCGGTAAAAATTAGCACGAGTATGGCTGCCCTCTCACACGATAGCAATTTAGGCGAGCTTTACCGGCGATACTATAAAACCGCAGTACAGCTCACCCGTCCATCACACCCTTAAAAGGCATACGAGTCTGGAATACGCGTCACAATACTGTCCAGGTGGCAATACTGTCCAGCGTTAAAGTGGAAAACTTCAGTACAAAGATGTCACAATGCTTGCGTGACGTGCGGCTGTCCGTAAAACGTGTCGCAAGCGGTGTGACATCTCTTATGAGGATTCATACTTTACAACGCAGTGGAACCCGCACGTCCACTCGCTCGCACACGCACGTACAAGCATGGGGTATGTAGCTCGGCCTAAGTGACGAAGGAAAATGGATTTTGAACAATCGACCCCGTGATAAATTTTTAGAGGAAGTACCGTTGTTGATTAAACAAATTGCAGTCTGTGAGTGCATAACATTCAAAACTTGACACAGAAAGTTCGCGGCGGGGCTATTTCAGTTTCTATGAATCAACGAACGTGGCCTTGCTTATTTTCATTGAAATGCTCGTTGAGAAGCTAATAATAAACAAACAATAACATTAGAGCGCAGCGTGCATCACGGACCGAAACGGATGCCGCACTTTGGGACGCTGCCATGCTGATTTATGTTTGTTGTATAAATGCAGTTTTAATGTAATTAATATTAAGCTCGTGTGGAGGAGAGACCGGGAAATGTCGCGAACTTAAACGCTTTTAAAGTCTAAATATCTCGCTCATATTCCCATCCCAACCACATATGCGCCTACCTAATTTTTCTCCTAAAATTTTTTTTTACTATTATTTCATTATTTTCATTGCGTATCTTCGCCATGTTTTCTTCTCTTATACCCGGTTAGCTAGAAGAGATAGAAATTCCTTTTTAAGAATAAGCTCGCCTTTGTATTAGTCTTCATATTTTAAACGTTTTTGTATGCAATAAAGAATTTGCACACATTCATACTAGCTAAGTGACTTATTTAGCCAAGGTAAGTGGGTCTAGTTGATGACGTCAAAAGTTCCTTTCAAACCCAATCAGTTCAATTTGCACGGCAATTTCGTTGCACAAACATAACTTCTTTCTATCTTCGCACTTTGAGTCTTGTAGTGCAATGTAACTAAGACTATTTTCGAAAATGCATCGAGTAAAAACAATTTATTTTAGTTATTATAAGTGGCAATATTAATGCATCTTTTTTTAGTAGCTGAAAATATATTCACAAATGTTATCATAATCATAATGATACAATCAGACAAAATTTTATGACAGATAAGGAGTTCCTATATTGATAAACTCAATTATCGATGCTTGCTCCGTATACTAGTGATCGCCAACATGGTATTTTTTTGTAATTATTGTTCTGAAGACGAGTATGAACTTCACACAAAGCATATTTTAAACGATCGCTAAGTTATAGGTAGGGTGTAACATTGCACTATGAAATACCAGTTAATATTATCTCTTTATCAAACCTCTTTAGATAATTATCTTGTTTCATTTTTAAACTCTGAATAAAAACATATTTTTACAAACAAAAAGATTGATCACTAGTATACGGAACAAGCATCGATAATTGAATTTATCGATATAGGAACTCCTTTACCTGGCATAAAATTTTGCCCCGCGGATTCCAGTCTGGTTAAAATGTACAATATGGTCACAAAAGCAATCATTTCATTAAAAAAATGTCAAAGATGGATAATTAAAGAGCTGGTTACCGGCAGGTGACGCGTGTGGGCGCGGCGCAGGCGGCGGGCGGCACCACGACGCGCACGCCGCCGCGGCGCTTTGCCTTCATGGCGCCGCCGCGCGCGTCCACCACGAACGACACCAGGAACCTGCGGACCGACATACAGTATACAGTAGCAGGCATTAATATAAATATCAGGATATGCCCTTTGGAACCCGAAGAGGTGGTCGGACCAGATCTCTGAACAGCTGGAGTTACCAGTCAGCGCCGCCCTCCACCGGGCGTCGGCCCGTATCGGCTGGAGGCAGACCACGAATCGTCGGCCCGTATCGGCTGGAGGCAGACCACGAATCGTCGGCCCGTATCGGCTGGAGGCAGACCACGAATCGTCGGCCCGTATCGGCTGGAGGCAGACCACGAATCGTCGGCCCGTATCGGCTGGAGGCAGACCACGAATCGTCGGCCCGTATCGGCTGGAGGCAGACCTTGAATCGTCGGCCCGTATCGGCTGGAGGCAGACCACGAATCGTCGGCCCGTATCGGCTGGAGGCAGACCACGAATCGTCGGCCCGTATCGGCTGGAGGCAGACCACGAATCGTCGGCCCGTATCGGCTGGAGGCAGACCACGAATCGTCGGCCCGTATCGGCTGGAGGCAGACCACGAATCGTCGGCCCGTATCGGCTGGAGGCAGACCACGAATCGTCGGCCCGTATCGGCTGGAGGCAGACCACGAATCGTCGGCCCGTATCGGCTGGAGGCAGACCACGAATCGTCGGCCCGTATCGGCTGGAGGCAGACCACGAATCGTCGGCCCGTATCGGCTGGAGGCAGACCACGAATCGTCGGCCCGTATCGGCTGGAGGCAGACCTTGAATCGTCGGCCCGTATCGGCTGGAGGCAGACCACGAATCGTCGGCCCGTATCGGCTGGAGGCAGACCACGAATCGTCGGCCCGTATCGGCTGGAGGCAGACCTTGAATCGTCGGCCCGTATCGGCTGGAGGCAGACCACGAATCGTCGGCCCGTATCGGCTGGAGGCAGACCTTGAATCGTCGGCCCGTATCGGCTGGAGGCAGACCACGAATCGTCGGCCCGTATCGGCTGGAGGCAGACCACGAATCGTCGGCCCGTATCGGCTGGAGGCAGACCACGAATCGTCGGCCCGTATCGGCTGGAGGCAGACCTTGAATCGTCGGCCCGTATCGGCTGGAGGCAGACCACGAATCGTCGGCCCGTATCGGCTGGAGGCAGACCTTGAATCGTCGGCCCGTATCGGCTGGAGGCAGACCACGAATCGTCGGCCCGTATCGGCTGGAGGCAGACCACGAATCGTCGGCCCGTATCGGCTGGAGGCAGACCACGAATCGTCGGCCCGTATCGGCTGGAGGCAGACCTTGAATCGTCGGCCCGTATCGGCTGGAGGCAGACCACGAATCGTCGGCCCGTATCGGCTGGAGGCAGACCACGAATCGTCGGCCCGTATCGGCTGGAGGCAGACCATGAATCGTCGGCCCGTATCGGCTGGAGGCAGACCACGAATCGTCGGCCCGTATCGGCTGGAGGCAGACCATGAATCGTCGGCCCGTATCGGCTGGAGGCAGACCATGAATCGTCGGCCCGTATCGGCTGGAGGCAGACCATGAATCGTCGGCCCGTATCGGCTGGAGGCAGACCATGAATCGTCGGCCCGTATCGGCTGGAGGCAGACCATGAATCGTCGGCCCGTATCGGCTGGAGGCAGACCATGAATCGTCGGCCCGTATCGGCTGGAGGCAGACCATGAATCGTCGGCCCGTATCGGCTGGAGGCAGACCATGAATCGTCTAAGTAGTCACGATCCTCAGCAATGGGGGAACGATTAAGAAGAGAGATGCCCTTTGGAACATTTTGAAATAGGAACGGTGTTGCCGAGCCCGCCAGCGGGGACCGGCGCTAGCACTTAATTAGTGCCACAAAACTGGTAATAAACATGGAGTACCCAAGGGCCCGTCTATACGCTATACAATGTGTAAATTAATTAACTGATAACCTGAAAGTAGTTTATTGAGAATCGATTACACGATATATTAAAGCACCTTTTTTTTAATCACTTTTTTTACAGTGCTCAGTGTAAAAGTTAGAAATGCCAAATACGTCAAAATCCTGACGAGGTTGCACATTTAGATAATTAATTACACTGGTCGCTTATTCTGTAAGTTTTGATTTTTCAGGTTAAAGCGCTGGCAAACGTCACGTTTTACCTCACTAGAAACGGCGAAGCAAAGTAGACTTACAAATCAAGTAAAATTAATACATAGCAAAACAAAAGAATATCTTTTGAAAGAATTAAGTTATTTGTAAACATGCACCTTAAAATAAAAATAAAATACAGTTGGGGTGTCTGAGGTTTTCAGTTAATGAATATACACCTTGTTTAGTATATATTACATGTGTATGCACTCACCCGATGTCGAGCGGCTGCCGGTCTATGGTGGCGACCTTCTTGTCATTGTTGCTGGGCCAGAGGTGGCCGTCCGTCACGCTGTCCTCGAGCGGCCGCGCGCGGTGCAGGGTGCCCGCCTCGCTGTTCATGTAGCGGTACTGCTGCTGCTGCTGGATAGGACACTCTACTTCACCTGAAACAAAAAACCATGATTACAGGTCGACTTACAAGAGCTGGCACGAATGTATTGAATGAGTGAATGAAACTATCTATGTGTCACCTATTTGGATACGCTGCATACACATGAAAATGACAGGCTTTTCACAGTCATCTTAACTACTATTATAAATGCGAAAGTAACTCTGTCTCTCTCTCTCTCTCTCTCTCTGTCTGTTCGTTACCTCTTCACGGGAAAACCGCTGCACCAATCTAGAAGATAATTTGAATATGGAGGAATAACATAGGCTACGTTTTATTCGGGAAAATTATATAGTTCCCCCGGGATAGCGATAACCGAAATCCACGCGGACGAAGTCGCGGGCAACAGCTAGTTTCCCTTTAAAAATGTCTAAGTGACATTAGTTTCGTTCTTTCCATTCGTGCCAGCTCTTGTTAATCTTGTTGTTCTTGTTGTGTTTTTGTCTTGCTGTTGTTGTTGTTGTGTGTTGTTGGAGGGACAAGACAACTTCATCACCAGCCTTTTTTTACGTCCCACTGCTGGGCAGCCTCCTCTCAGAATGAGAGGGCTTGGGCCATAGTTCCCACGCGGGTCCAGAGGCCCGAGTACGAATATTCGAATCCTGCGTAACGTTATCGAGATTTTTGTATGACGTTTGGAACAGCGCCCGCCCGTGAACGTTTGGAACTAAAATTTTGTATGAAGTTTCTCGATTTCGATACGACAACGTTACGTTACGCAGGATTCCAATATTCGTACTCGGCCTTCAGTTCGGATTGGGAATTTCGCATACACTATTGAATTGCTCCGAAAGAGGCGCAGGTTTCCTCACGATGTTTTCCTTCACCGAAAAGGTCGTGATAAATTACAAATGTAATTTCGCACATAAATTGCGTAAATTACATAGGTGCGAGCCGTGGCTCGTACCTACAACCCTCTGCTTGAGAGGCCACAGGTTAAACCACTAGGCTATCAGGCATTTTAACACATGACAACTTAGAAGAGTGTTTTTTAAGTTACCAAAACTTCTGCCAGCCCGACACGCCAAGGGTCAATAACCATATTGGCCTTAATTAAGTGTTGTTGCGCAGACATATTGCATAACAACTTGACCCTACTAATAGACCTTTGATTGTAATCAGATTGCCCTAATGTACTAGATAACTAGACCGAACACACTAGATATCGAAGTTCGGGAGACCTCACGTTTCGTAATAGGGCAGTTGGCACGCCTCCAAGTTGTCATCTTAGCCCTTATTATCAAGACAAAAAGCGAAAAACCTGCCGCACTGAAATACGTATTTTACGTACGTCTACTACGTCTACGCATACCTACGTCTAGTTGACTAGGAAACATCGATATACTTACAAAACATTAAAGATAGGCCACGCACCCGTTCAGCGCTGACAAAACGCGACCCTCACTCATTAGCTGTCATTAGACTGACATATTGTCAAACATCAAGGGATACCATGTTACCGAATCACCTAATCACCTATAATTGAAGCGGTGGCACCTGTTCAGCGCTGACAAAATGCGGCCCTCACTCATTAGCTGTCATTAGACTGACATAATGTCAAACATCAAGGGGTACCAGGTTACCGAATCACCTAATCACCTATAATTGAAGCGGTGGCGTATCTGTCTATTTTTGTATATCAATGCTTGGTAAGGATAAACTTCGGATTTACATCAAAGGGAACTCGATATTCAAATTTTCAGCTTCCAACTCTAGCTTCTTTAGCGTTGATGAATAGGTCAGAATCTTAAAAAAAAATAGTAACGAACGATTAAATGCAATGAATTTCCAGCTCTGAGTACAGACAGCAGTATGTCAAAAACTGCTTAACAAAACAACTGACTCTTACCTCCTTCGTCTTCAGAATCGCTCATGAAAGTATCCTGCATGAGCTCAGGCGCTGCCACGCGGTATTTGCCCTCCAAGCCACCTGCGACAAACAAACAATCATTATACCAACATGGCATTAAAATTTTGGGGAGATCCAGGCCATTGTTACGGATCGTATCAAAAGATTATGTCAAAATTTGCATCGCCACAACCCACAATGATTTCTTCAAATAAATAAAAAATGGCGAAGATGTATGGTTATAAAACTGTGTAATTATTCATCCCCTAGTTTTCCAACCATAAAGTTGGAATATTGTACACCTAGAGCGTCAATCAAGGACGATGAAACCTAGAGGACTGCCGAGGTCTATACAACGTTGAGTTCATATTGATGTCAGACTAATCGCGTAACAAAACACAATTGCAATAATAAAAACCGGCCAAGTGCGAGTCGGACTCTCGCACGAGGGTTCCGTAGAAAATGTTTAACGCTTTTCCCCAGTGTTTCAAGAAGTCCAGTGTTAGCAGAGCCCTGCTCCTAAGCAAAATGTACGCAGTATTATATTGGTCTGCGAAATCTACAGACAGCCATAAAAATTTAAGATTTTGAAACTTTTCTGAGTGGTTGTGCTACAAGAGCTACCTTTATACCAAATTTCAAGTTTCTAGGACAGCTGAAAGTACCCTGTAGGTTTTCCGATTTCGGCAATTTGTATGGAAATAGATTTTTAATGACTGTATCTTTTGATTGCGTTGATTTAGAAGGTTGATTTTTTCACGGCCTTAAGGGATCACAGGCTTGAGTATTTGATATTAATTTCAGCATGCTACCTTCACGTGTTTCAGAGAAAAAGGGTCTTGACAGACAGACAGACAGACAGACGGACAACAAAGTGATCCTATAAGGGTTCCGTTTTTTCCTTTTGAGGTACAGAACTCTAAAAAATCAAAGGCAAAATTAAAACCGCCTTTTTTGAAGTGGGTAGTAACAATTAGCACATCTTATTATAACAAAAGAGTCATAATTATAATCATATAACGATTAAGAGAAAAAGATCGTTGGTGAGGCTTAATTGTATTTGTAATGGATTACGTTTCTTGGACAATCACTATTTGGACTTTTCCCATAATTTAACAATGAAACAATGATGCGCTTGGTGAAATCCTATGAAATATTACGATGTTAATTTAAATTATTCAATTGGAATCGGGTTTGCTAAGAAGCTCTGAACAATTTCACGCGAGTAAGTTTTTATTATTCGTATTTATGAAAGATAGAACTAGGGCTAAATGTGTCAGTTAAAATAACTACATCGATTTAAAACAGCAGCCCGTTTAAAATACCTATCAAAAAAGATAATTAATATCTCTTTAACATATTTAATATCAATGGAATAACTGCGGCCCAATTCAAGCCAATGTTTGTAACGAAAAACTAACTAACTTTCCTTAGAAAGTGCCATCGAATACCTTAGCCAATATAAGCAAAAGGAAGTCATACATTTCAATACAGTTTTGGCTACGCATCTCTTCTTGCATACATAAATAGGTTCCAATTATAAACATAAACATACACGGGTGTGAAAGGGATAGTATGAGATAATTGTATGGAAGGTTTTATCGCTGTCTCCTTTCAAAGTTTTAGGTATGGCCGGCTGCATGGGTTCGCATTTTGTCAATACAGTTAAAGGTCAATGGCATTGACGAACGTTTGGTAAAATGCAATTGTTTTCTGGACCCGTTAGTTTTTGATGGCTGGAATTACCAGAAGTTGCC
The DNA here is from genome assembly GCA_963691665.1 of Clepsis dumicolana. Taxonomy (NCBI): domain Eukaryota; kingdom Metazoa; phylum Arthropoda; class Insecta; order Lepidoptera; family Tortricidae; genus Clepsis; species Clepsis dumicolana. Next base: position 5,340,641 of record OY829528.1, on the reverse strand, counting down.
TGACTGACACCTTTCATTTTCTTTTGTCTTATGCAACTACAACAAATTTCCGATCCAGTTAAGCTCTTTGTAGTGATAGGTGATAGCCGAAAAGTTTAAATTCAACAGTAATTAAATAAAATTTAACTTTCTGCACTTCTTTTTCATATAAACATTGACTACGCCAAGTCTCAAACTCCTCCCATGCACGGATTATTCTTAAAAGGGATTCAGGAGGGATTCAGTTAGTCAATACCAAATCAGTAAATGAAATCTATCAAACATAAAATCAGTAAAACAAATCTGACAAATAAAAATGAAACGCGTCAATAATTTACTCGTTAATCACGAATGAATAAGCAAGCTCCATAGACGGCTAAAATTAGATTCAAATGTCACCGCGTAAAATAGTGGTTTGGCACTTTTTACTGTATATTTAATGGGGTGTCCAATCATGATGGAAGAGGGTTAGGGAAACAGCTATTAATAAATTCTGAATAACATTAAAACGATTAGCATAACACGAGGATAATTTAACATGGGATAAACTGTGTACACCGCATCTTCCCATTCACTTTCGAAGTGGGCACAACGTGCTAAGATGCGAGAATCCATCGTCCTTTGTTCTTCATACATGATCCACCTCTTTTGTTTAGAGTCCTTTGGCTTTTGTTATTAAGGCGCTACCTAGGCTATATTCATGCTCGCTTTAGATTCTAAATATCTCGTTCCATATTTCCATTAAAGGCTAAGATGTCTTAAGTACCCCAAGGATGAAGTTTTGAAATTGGATATTTTTTTAAAGTTCATCCTGCCTCGGCATTTTTATCGTTTCTGTAACTGCGATTGAACGAAAATAAAAGTAATTATTGGTTCTTCTTTTTGGTTAGACAAACATCAAATCATCAAATCAATAGATAGGTACTTTCCTTTCTTACCTAGAACAGTTTTAATCGCTTTAGCGTTTACACCATGCGCTTTGAGGGCATTTTGACTATCCCTTTATCTATTGACATTCGCTTGAAAATCACGATTGCGTCGTATATTGCATACAACGCTAGTAAAACAAGAACGAAGAAAAAAAAAGTCTAGATGCGAGTACGCCTACGTAATTACGTAATACATTAGCAGCTACTGTATGCCTAATGATTAGCTGTTTTGAATTTGAGTGTCAAGGAATTAAACTAACTAGACACTGTAAGTATAACGTTATCCATTTTCAGTTTCTGTGCAGCCCCGCTTTATGCCATTCATGTATACATTTTCACTAGAATTCTTAGTCAAATTAAAATAATCTTACCCCCAAACACCCTAACCCTACCGTACCGTATTCAGAAACATCTGCGATATCCTAATGAAGTTCTCAACGCGTAAATAAACAGCTTAACCCAAATACTTCAAACATGACCTAATCCAACCATATCAAAACATAATGCCAGTTATTTTTATTGCCGTAGCCATCAGATGTATCTATTAACGTAGGCAGCCTGATGTCACCGACGCGTGGGCCGGGGTTCAATTGGCTGACCTCCTGACTTCGAACAATTGCCACGTGGCCCTTCAACGCGGCACGGTAACACCTGACTTCTTATAATTGTGTGGATTTTCAAAGGGCTAGATACTAGGGCAGGACGAGTACCATCAATAGCTTGTTGTTTTTTAGTTAAGAGATAAAAAATCGAAGTTTCAGGGCATGGATTTTACAAAACACATCTATGAAAAGTGAAAATACCACTCGAAATTTTAGTGCAAATCTGATAATTGCTGCAAAGTTACCGCGTGAATTAAATTATTGACTAGTTAAGGATATTCACTATGTCACACTATGTCCATAGGTTTAATGTTCGGCAGGAATTTTAAATTCATCACATTTTTTCATCATTTTCGAGTTGTAATTTCAAAGGTTAAATTTTTAAAATCGATATCCTGGTCGCATCAGAGGTTGTAATCCTTTTTATCTAATATCCAGAAAGTTTTAAATAAGTAAAAAACTACCGTGAAACATACAGAGATGTACTATTACACGACTTAATAAAACGTGAGTAATCCGGTACCTTACATACAGGTATCTAGAATTTTTTTGATATACCAGTGTGACTATGTCAAAAGCTAGTGTATTTGGGGAAAGCCTCGGAATTTCCAAGTCTTTCATGTCTATAACATGTAGGCGAACAGGCGAAGGGACACTTGAGTGACAGGAGCTGTGGTCGAGCTCAGCAGAGTTAGGAAATAAGACAGGCGTGGTGGTCGGCCATGTAGCGGAACCATCCAATGATTGCTTACTTTTATACATATTTCGTAATTTTAATAAAAGGAAGACGCTTCAGATTTAGCCTTGTATCAGTTTGAGGTATTCACCACTATTCTCTTCTACTAAATGGGGAAGTTTGTATGTTGAGATGTTCGGATGTTTATTTCTCAATCACGCAAATACGGTTGGAAGGATTTGGATCAAATTTGGAATAGTGATACACTAGATTAAAGATTAAAACATGGCCTATCTTTTATCTGGGGAAATTTTATAGTTCCCACGGTTTAGCGATATTTATGCCAAATTCTACGCAGACGCAGTCGCGGGCAACAGCTATTGACTTATAAAATGAAGCTTTCAATTTAATTACCTAATTAACGACTTATTTGCGTGCAACATTTCAAAGAAAATGTCAGTAAAAATCCACAGTAAATGAAAGGGTAAATAGGCCAGTACGGCGTGATGTATCAATATTGTGGCAAATTAAGGGCGAGAAACCTTAGCAGTAGCGTACAGGATTTCATCGGGTTACCAATATCCTGCTTAAGGTTGTGGATATGCCGTTTTGTACCCTTTACTTTAGTACACGTTTCTTTATTTCTTCTAAGAACCAACACGGATTTAAATTTGCCAAAAGTAAAAATCGAAATTGAACTATAGGGAAAATAAACTGTATCACGGCCAGAGGTCTTATTGTCTAATGCGATCGTCTTCGTCTTAGGCATTTGCCATCTCTTACTTGAAACGACGGCGAAAATTACGGCGAATGCCAAACTAAGCCGAGTCAAAGCGTTAGACAACAAGGCTTCTGGTACCACTTTAAATCTACCTAAGCTTATCCATATCAGTTTAACCGATTTCAAAGGAAAGCCCATTACCAAAAGATTTAAGAACTTGTACCTATAAGCGATACTCAGATATTGTATATCGCAAAATGAGTGAATGATTGATATAATGAGTAAGTACCGAAGATAATGAAACATTCAAGTTTATTCTTTTCATTAACAACCCTTTTACGAACTAAGATAACGCAGCCTTATGCAATAGGCCTCCAAGAAAATTAGCACTCCGGCCTAAATTTAAGAAGGCAAGTACATAGCTTATTATAGTATTTATAAACGCTTTTACAGACCGCGTATTTACGACGCATTACGCCCAACTGTGTTAAATTGTTTTTATGAATCACGCCCCAAGAATAACCTATATTTCCTGACCTAATATTGTAGTGATGAAATTGTAAAGGTTTTGAGCAGATTTGGAAATGACATGGTGCGTGCGAGGCGCCAGAAATACTCGTAATGTTGAGTGTTAATGATCGCATGATATCATTTAGCAGAAATATTTTCTGTGGAAACATTTTGGTGAAAAATAGGTCTATTAGTACATCGAAGGTAAGTTCTTTTAAAGCGAAATATACTGTTCCCGTTTCACTGCTGGTGTTAATTTGAACTTGGCTGTAGTTTAATTTAGTTTCATGAATGAAATTAAATATTCAAAATAATATTTTGTAATTTTTTTTTCCATTTCTTTGGCAGTTAAATATCGAATATGATAACTATGTAGTAAGTAGAAAATCAGCGCTCATGTTGCCATGTAACCTAGAGCATTTGCTGAGACTGGTACTCATTGCCCGAATGTAGCTATAATTTCTATTTTTTTTTCCAACTTAAATGTGTCTCTGAAGTTGTTCAGACCATGGGTCCTGCTCCCACATCCCCACTAGTGTTTATGTGCCTCCCCTACAAGTGACTGACTTGAATCAAGGCACATTTAAGTTTGACACGAACGTAACGCATTAATCTTGTCGACAGTAGGCAATATAGGCCCAATCAATATAATCAAATCTCACTAAGAGGCCCTGTCCTCCAAATGGTCGGTATATCTGCTTCTACTAATAAGGGCGAGTGACGTCTCGTTAGGAGTGCCGGTTGACATCACCGTTGCTTTTACTGGATGATGTTTGCTTACGATTGCTGCATGTTAATGGTTGTGTAATCACAAACACGTGTTGGTGAATCCTTGATTTGTGTTGTCTTCACTAATTGATCAATATAACTTCAATTTTCATCACACTTGCACGTAACAAAGAAGGACAAAAGATATCAAAGGACATGCAAGCTGACTTGACTTTTTGCCAAAAATAAAATTATCTTTTCTCTTTTCATAACCCCCAAGAGCTACAAGATTTAAGTCGGTCACAAGATAATGCTTGTCGGTAGGTACAATTACCTTCTTTAAAACAAATCTAGATATACTCGTACAATAAAGAAGTGTCAATTAATGGTCAATTAGGATAGACTGTCTTCGACGATAAGTAATTAGTGCTAAACTTGACCGTTAAATCCGATCCTATCATTGCCAATTATTTACGATCGAAAGTATAACACTAAATTGGATCCCAACAACTTCGACCATTTGTTTGTCAAACCGGACTCTACTGCGTTGCCAAGGACCTGCCTGATTTATCGAGTACTTATATATAGTTCCCACGAGCGTAAAAAGTCCTGCCAAATTCTGCCTTTTGAAGGCCAATAGAGCTTGGACATCGTATGCTTTTAAAATAAATTAGAGTAGGTAAATTAGTGGTTTTGAAGACTGCAGCGTGACAACTTAACTGGATAAGAATTTTCACTGATTAACGCCATGTAGAACTACAATGTAAAATGTGTTGATGAGTCTAGAACTGAGCTTAAAAAACGTAGTTAAATTCCAACCTATTCTAACCAATTTTTCAATTCAATTCAAAATCAGTATTGATCCATCAGTTTGCACTCATTGTCACTATCAGTTACCATACATACAGACACAAAGCTTCAATTACTTCTGCTGGTAATTCAAAAGGTGCTTGTGCTTGGGGCGTCTTTGAAACTGTTTTGATAACAGTCACGTGAATTGCGTATTTTCTTCTGACAAGAACCTGGTACAATCTCGACCAACCATTGCGTAAACATGTTGGATTTGAAACTTAAATTGCTTCTATTCAGTTTGGCAACCTGTTGTTGATGGTAGCTCTGCAATTGAGGGTTATTTGTGTAAGGAAACATTAATTAAACCGCTCGAATGGACGGTCCTATTTTTAGGTCAGTATTTTTATACGCTATCAAACGCAAGCAGTTTTCATTGGTGTAATGTTTATTCGTGTTAAGTAAATGACTGATGGTGTAAAATTTTGATTCGGTTCACCGAATGACGTAGTCTACATTTCCAGATCAAATAAATCTAAATAAAAAGCTCGAAGCGTTTAAGTCATGTGTACACTAGGGGACAAAACGTCACCAAATTGCCACGCAATGATCAATCCACGCGACTCTGAAACGGTGCCGAGCGTCCCGCAACATGATGAGAAACATTTTGCGATACTTTTACTTACAAATGACTCCAGCTCATGTTTCTTGTTCTCGCTCCGAGAGCGAGCGCGCGCAACTTGTTTCTCGGGATATTCCACGTAGTTGTTGAGAGACATGTTTCGCAACATGTCGCTCTTTTTGTCCCCTAATGTATTTATGGCTTTACTTTCGTACAGTTGAGTTTCGAACTAGAAATTAAAGACCAAGCTCTATCATAGTGACATAAGACTTGTGCTCAACGGTGGGGACGTCCTGTCTGGAGATGATTCTGACATTCTAAATGTCGGTACCTACGAAACAGACATTCAACTAGCTTACAGTAAGAACACTAAGCAAACCTTGAAACACCACAAATATTTCTAGCAAAGGAGGCAGCCTTTCTACCAGTCCTCATTTATTTTTGGAGACCGTTTAAGTACTAACAGGAACGGTCAGTTTAATTAGGATGGAATACTTATTAAGTAAGTTAGAGCCCGAGTTGTTTAAGATTTCAGGTCGTCATTGTCATTCCGTGTTTTCTAATTTGGTGACTTTGAAATCGTGATTCACTTGTTTTCTTAACATTCGACACCTTATATGCGCAATGCAGACGCCTACATGAAACCGATGTACCTGTAGTTTGTCATAAAACGCATCTGGCTTCGAAACAATGTCACACAGATGTTCTGTGATGTCCTTGCTGCATTCGAGTCTGACAATGAAGTTATGAATAAAGTCACATGTCGATTGTGTTGACGCTATTAACACCAGGGGCTACAGGCTAGATTTTTATCTATGACACTATTTGACTAGTTTAGTTTTGTATGTTTATATGACTGACTATGTAGTCAGTGTCCAGTCCACCCACCGCGTTGGGACTTAGATATCACGTCATTCTTAGTTTATTTGTGAGTATCCACTACCATATGAAGTTTTAAGTGCCCATTGGATTAAAAGCATACGCAAAGTACTTTTCATGTTTAATTTGTTTGTTGACTATTCAGACTTCTTTGGGTATCGTAACCATATCGTAACGACTTTAGTACTATAAAGGTTGCCGTCACTGACCTAACTGTAAGATTTGTTTGTTCAGACAACCCGTAGGCCTTTAGTACAATTATAACGAGTCAAACAAAGTAAGTAATCCTAGCGAATCGGTTAATTTACTTTAAACCTCAATAAAACAAGCAAAGAGTCAACTTTTGCAAAGATTAAGGCAGCCGTGAGAATGGTCGTGGAAATATAACATACTTATACGTAAGTTTATGAAGTCATCTTAGAGTCCATTCATACTCCATTTGCACGTGAAGTGATCTCATCTTACCTACAGCAAATAGCTATGTAAATTGCTGTTAACTGAACATCCTGATTTCGTTCTTCCAGTTCAATCTGCAAATGTGTTTGCAAGGCCAAAGTAAATAATGTTTGTTTATTTATTTGCTTAATGAAAAATCATAGCCTTTATCTATCCAAACTTAGGCTAAGACCAGAATAATACTTGGGGACATTTGTGTTTTATTTTCAACGGTCAATAACATCTTCACTAGATTTAAGTTGAAGGCCACGCACAAATTAGGAAAGTCAGGGTTAGGCTGACAAGAGTCTAATAGATTAAGTTGCTTGAATAGGCGAGAGGCGTGTCGGGATCATCTAGAATTTATAACTCTCTTATTTGCTGTTTTCACATTTTTGTTGCCAAAAACGTCCCAACAGAAAAGTGCTTAATTATCATCCCGCGTTCGAGTTATTTTTAGCGGAAGTAAAGGCTGCTACAGCCTATATATAATTAGCTGACAGGTCCCTGCCCAGGCATCTGTGACCTAATGCGCTAACCGGTGATGTAAACCAAAACATTTGACCAACCTTGACAGCGCGATGTGAGGTATTAATCTGTTATTGCGTTAGTTTGCGCGAAGCAGGGTTCTACGCGGGATAAAACGCAGTGTTGAGATAAATAATTGATGAAGGGAACATCTTATTACGAGAATTATAGAGCATATGGCGCGGGATGCCAAAAAAAGCTAATTAAATTAACCTTAATTGGCCATAACTTCTATGTGTCTTATCACACTAGCGATTTGTGAGCGAGTGCTTCATACTAATTTCGCTCGCGGCGAACACGTTGCGTGATTGCCTCACTCAATACAACACTCGCTAGCAAATCGCCAGTGTGATAAGGCATCCAGACTCCAGAGTTGCAATCGACAGCAGTTTTTGTTATCACACAGAGAGCGCCAATTACTATTTCAGTAATTCCTACAAGATCGTACAGTGCTCTAAAGAACCAGGCTCTTCCCGTGGTCATTACGAAACCGAGATGTGTTATTCGGGACGTAAACATAGTATGTAGGTCGCAAGACGCCCAGCGAAGTTGTACCGTGGATCATAATCAAATGGGAGGCGTAGAAACATTTTTTTGGAGAGCCCTATAAAGATTAAGCCCTATTGTATAAGGATGTGTACATGGATGATGTCATTAGTCGGGTGGTAAAAAAATGTTGTACAAAGAGGTTCGATAAACAACTTCAGTGTCTTATTAAAATAGGCTTGAATAAAAGATTGACACGTGATGCTTTGCTTCTGTTATTTCAAGTGACTATAAGTAGTTGGGTTTGCTGTTGAATTGACAACGTACAGGTATATTTAACTCGCTAATACAACCGCGAATCAGCAGAGCTTATACAGGAGTAACTACAGGAGTGTTCCGGCATAGAGGGTAAGAAAACCGCGGGAATAGTAACTAACCAAAGCGGCATTCCACCTATTCTGTCTGTACTAAAAACAATTACTTTGCTCACCCGCGACCACTAATGACAAATAGTTATATCTGTGCGGCAAATGTATGTTTCCATGCAACACCTCCGCCTCCACTGCTACACGAATCAACACATGCCACACAGACCCAACTATCACCACCACCACTAAACTAAATTTGTTTGGCATGTGTTGCATGGAAACATACATTTGCCGCACAGATATAACTATTTGTTATTAGTGGTCGCGGGTGAGCAAAGTAATTGTTTTTAGTTCATAAATATGGACCTCCGCAAAGTAACGCCTGATTCAATAAATTATTCTGTCTGGGCTAACAACACATTTTGTAATTTTTCTGGTAAGTAACCATAAATATAATATACTTATCGCTCGTTTAAATCCCTGTTTCTCTTGACTGGTGAAGAAAAATTACATACAGCATCGAATTACTAGGATAGTATCTATGAGATTCTCACGCCGTACTTGAAATATTGATGTTCAACTTTTTGGTACTACATTCTTCTACAGCCAAGTTGGTAACATAGAAAGTTGTCACTTAATTCCTGGTTCTTGTTGCGTGACCCCGTGGTTAATTGACCGCTAATGGTTAGCGGTGGACAAGCATGTTAGACGACAATGGGCCGCGGTCCGGCGGACGTTGAAAGTTGAGTGACTACAGTGAATCTACTGCGGTGATTTAAGCAAAAGGGCAGTTAATGGTGGGAAGAAATCGAATTGACAATTGCGGTATTTTTGCAATTCTTTAGTTTAAATTTGCTAAATTTGCACTCGGCTAAAGGTGGAAAAAGTCGTAACACTTTTCCTTATTGAGAAGTCTCGGGATCACTGCGAATGTACAGGTGCTTGTATTAACCCGTTCGGTATAGTGTTTATCTTATTCTGGTTTAAAAAACTTACTTTAGACTTGACGTACAAAACAATGATTAGGTACGAGTTCGGATTTAAGTTTGTGTCTTTCCTGTGGACTGATTAAAGTTATACCTAGTTCTCACCAACGTCATAATTTCAGCCGAAAGACGTCTATTGCTGGACAGAGGCTTTCGCTACCAATCACCAATCAGGGCGATCTTGAGTCACTTGTATCTATCGGCTTCCTGTCCACCTAGTAGGAGGCTGTACAATGCTATCCTAAGTTAAAGGTCCATAGCTGATACATATAGCTATAGCTATATCTATATCAGGATTTACTTGTACGGTACTTGGCCAAGATCACTTATAAAGTGATAATTATTATGTCTGTAAACGTCACCTCTATTTTCAAAAAAGTATCGTCATTAGGATTTTGTGCCTATTTGGTGGACGGTAGTTGTTAGTAACGAAAGAAAACAGGAAAGGGAAACAGCAATTAAGTATCGACAATGCTAACGAATTACAACGACGCGCCGCGGAACAATTGCCAACAGCCCTTCCGCCCATGAATTCTAATAAAGCAACTTTTACTCCACTGCGACAAATAATAAAATACGCCTCAGCGACCTACCATCCTCAGAAGGCGACTTGATGCACTGTAAACACGAAACTCTATTTTTCTTTTTCACTTTCTTATCCTTTTTCGGTTTGCCGTTTTCCAAATTTTTCTTTAAATCCTCCTTCTTCGTTTTGCTCTTTTGATTTTTAATGACACCCATTTTGTTTTATCACAACACGAAAAGCGCGCGCTTTGTAAACTTTTTAATTTTGGCGGGCGGACGCGCGATGCAGATGTGCGTTCGGAAACTAGTGCCCGACTAGCAACGCTAACTGCGTTCGCGAGCGAGCGCGGAATAACTGGCAACTGGCTGGCGGAAGGCTCGAGCGTTGAACACCCGCAGTCTATGGCCTGCGTCTATGAGGCGCGGCGCGTGAGCTCACCCGGCACCCGCCCGCCAAAACGGGATGCCCGATTGGGAATCAAGGCCAATACATGGATTAATATTCCGTCTGCTACATCAAACTAAAACGCGATGATAATTTCTCCTGTTTATTATTTCGAGGAGTGACAAAACGTTACGCGCAGTCACGGGCGTGTTCGTAACTTGAAAAGAAACAGTCGGCTAATTGATCCATCATAATAAATTTCCAAGTGATCGAAATGAGGCTAAATATAGATCGATCGATAGTTTTCCAAGTCAGGCCTAATTGCGGGGCCGCTATCACTTCAAGGGCGAGCGTTTGAGGGAATGAACATTAAAGTAGATTCGAGGGGTTCGTGCCGAGCGGTCATTCTTCTTGGCTGAACGCAGCAACTAAGCGCGAACGCGGAGCTAGTTTTGATGAACTTATTTGATTAATTTACATGAGATAAGCGGTAGGAGGAGCGATAAGACAACGCATGGTGTTATATGCTGTAATCGCCATTGTTTGGAGAGTCATGTCGTTTTTACTGTGGATTTTATTGTGCGCGCTACACATCCCAGGCTTCGGTAATTTAGTCAAGGTTGCGAGGCCATTATTTCCGAATAACAAAGCGTCACAATTTTCTTGCCTATCCGATTCTAATCATGGTTTTAATGGTCCTTGCGGCCGGTCTGCTGGTTTTTCTATTTTCGAAGTGTGTTATGATACAGTTCGGCGTGTTGATACTAATCGGGGATCGAGCCAAGGGCGAGTTTCGTCAGATGCAAGGTGTTAGTTCGGGAGCAATCGAACCGTAACTTTTTCTGTTTCAGCTCATAATAAAAACATGCAGGGAATACGACTTGATCTAATATCGGGCTCGAATTTGGGTCAACATTAGTAATTCTTGGATACTTCTATTACTAGGTACAATATCGGTGTTTGAACCTCATATGATTACTTGTTGTTTGAAATAAAGCCATTTTCAACAGGTTAAATCGTGTGCAATTGCTTCCTCGTTGGAAAATGTACCCACAAAAAACCGCATGACTATAGGAATCGGCGTCTCCCAAAGTATATACAAACACATTTTTGCTATGTTACGCAACAACTATTGTATTTTTTTCATCCATACAAATTCTTATTTATTCAGACTATTGAGTCACTCGCTCTAGCTAGTACATTAGCCACGGTCGATTAGAGTGCACGCGAGTAGGTACACAAATACACAACTCATACAAATACTCATACATCAGTTTACATTACATGCAAACATACACGCTTCCGTGATCTCGCTCAATGCCACGTTTGATTTATTGCGATCCCATACAAATATGCCGAACGTCGAGTGTTTACATTTGTGGTCTAATGACTAATAAAAAAAACATTGTGTTTTCATGTTGCGTGTTCGGATACTACGAGCCTCTTAAGTGGCATTGTCTATGACAGCTGTAATATTCTTTTTTTTTATTATCTACAACTATAGTTGAAGTTTTGCATTTTAGCATTTTTTCGACAAGAGGACTTTCTTAGTTACTTTTTAATTTGCATAGGTAAAACATGCTTATAGGCATTTTCTTGTACGAATCGTTTTAAGCTGCTTTTCCACCGGGAATCCGCTAGCCTGTTACCTAAGCTAAGGGTGACTATGAAATCCACAAATTGGGATTGATTATAGCTTATTTTAGCCTTCTCATTCCCACCAGCGAGCGCTTAGCTAACTATGAAAATTAAAGACCCTAAATGATGGTAACAAACCTTATCTACCCAGATTAGCAGATCTCTGATGGAAAAGCAGTATTGCCCTATCTAAGTTCCTAAATTAACCATAATATACCTGCACGGCAAATTGTGGAGCAGTATACAGTTATTCAATCCTAACAATCGAACATACAAGTTAGGTAGATACCGCTGCTTCACGCTACACACAAGCAATCAAATTAGGTATGCAAACACGTTAACAGAGGAGAAAATTATCGCCAGTTCTGAATATTCGATAAAAACCAAGTGTTGTCATTGTCATTGAGAATACAACTATTCCATGTAAAAAAATCAGCTAGTTGTAATTTGAGTTGTAGGGTACGCATTTACAGTTGATAATCCTACTAAATCTTCAATGCAGTTGGAACCGTTTTATTCTTAGCTCAAGTTGTGAAGTGACGGGGAAATTGAATGTCAATGTGTTTACAGAAGCATGTGTTAATCGAAATTAAAAAATGCGTTTTAACAAACGCTAACGCTCGCGTGTTGTGGGCTAATCTTACCGCACTCGGAGACGTCAACCCTATCAGTTTAACGAGCTAAACTTGTATATTATATTGTATATAAATTTGCTATCTCGAATATGACGATTTCGACGAAATCAGCCTGGGGGTTTTTGAGGGGCAAGAAATCAATGTAGCTAAGTATTTAGTTACCATATCTCAAAAACGCGTTTTTGCGAGTTTATTTACAAGTTTCGCTCGGTGACCCAGGTACTTTGTAGCTAATATAAGATTAACTATTTTCTCTACTTCGTATTGGTTAATGATAGTTAATATAATCATTGTATTTACTCACTATAAGGTAATTCAGGGGTTTCAATAAATGAGAAACTGCGATTCATTTCTGAAACTGAACTGAATTAAAACAGTTTTCATTCGAGTGGCGCCATCTATGACGCAAGACGTGTAACATTTGCGTTCGTGGGCTGCTAACGCGGCGGTAGTGCGCACTTAGTTCCCTGGAGGGCAGCACTGTGCACGAAACAGATTGTAAACAAACTTCAGCGCCTATTTCAGGTAGCTCGCAAACTTCAAAGAAAAAAGTATGCGGAAATTTCGGAAATGAAATGGAAAGATGTGGTAGCCAACCACTGTCTTAATTTTATTCATGTTTTTTTTTCACCTTGAAAGCAAAACGCTTCAACAATAATTATGCAATGCAATGTTTTGATTTCTCATCGGCTTAGCTTTTATAACAATATTAGCAATATAGTAGGAAAATGTACTTCATAGATTACGATTAATTGCGTATTTAATGATGAACCTGAAGCAATAAGTAGGGTTTTTCTATATTATTATGTTTAACGTGATTTCGGTGTTAAGTTTTTTTTTGTTCGTGTTGTGTTCTTAGCCTAATGTAGAGTAGGTGCTTATACTTGTAGAGGGAAACAGCCAGACAGCTGCATAGTCGGACATACGGCAACATTTTTGTCCAAGCTGAAAAGGAGCTTCACGCTCGCTCGGTCAATTAATGTGAATAATAGTGGCATTATAGTTTTGTACGGACTAGCCAGACAAACAAGACAAGTAAAAGCCGTGGTAATTAGCGTCGGCGCAAGCGCAAGTGTTGTAACTCATCCGTCTGCGGTATTTTGGGGAATGTCGGATCGCCGACTCGCTAGTACTGGCGATCTTCCAGCGCGCGCGCAGAACGTAACTAGCGAACGTGTCAGTCGCGTTTCATATGAAAACCCGCGATAGTTACCGCGATGTACCTAAGTATAGACATAGTAGAAAAACCTTTCCCACGGGCCAGGCAAAAATCGATCTTATGACAATGTCATAAACATTTTGACAGGGGAAAGCTTTTTTTCACTTCAACTATGGGTACCTCATGTGACATTTTATTTCAAAGGATGAACGAAGGATGGACGAAGTTCCGTCGTTGGTGCGATCATAAGTGCAATACAATACAAGACATGAACACTTAATTGAACAACAAAAACCGCCTTCAAAAAAAACCTCAGAAAAAAAACATAAAATCATCCCCAAAAAGCCATGAGTTTCATGGCCTAGCAGAAATATGAAGTCGGACTTCATATTTCTGCTAGGCCATGAAACTCATGGCTTTTTGGGGATGATTTTATGTTTTTTTTCTGAGGTTTTTTTTGAAGGCGGTTTTACTTTTTGTTAAAAGAATTTTTATTTCACAATTTTCAGTTACGTTAATATTTAAAATATTGTCCTCCAACTCCTAACCGTTAAGGAGTTGTACTTTCCAGCATCACCTCATCAACACGAGGTGATGACTACCAGACGCAAGTACTTGAATAGCTTTCGAAAATATATGAAACACATGATACGTCCCTATAAAATTTGAGGGTTGCCTTCGATTTCCCAGGGATCCCATCATCAGATCCTGACTTAGTGACAATGGGACCAACTAGCAAGTATTCCCTTTCAAACAAAAAAAGAATTTTCGAAATCGGTCCAGCAGTCTTCGAGTAATCGGGGAACATACATTAAAAAAAAGACAAATATTCCGACGAATTGAGAACCTCCTCCTTTTTTTGAAGTCGGTTAAAAACAGAAAAAGGCACAAAGAAAATACAAGGTGGCAATAGGCGGCCTTATCGCTACGGAGGGTCGAGCACGACTTGTCGAATCCTGCGTACCGTTACGGTTATCGTATCGAGATCGAGAAACATCATACTAAATTTTAGTTCCAAATACGCTCACGGGCGCGCGCTGTTCCAAACGTCATACAAACTCGACAACGTTTACTATTCGATTTTACGTGACGCAGCATTCGTAAAGTCGTGCTCGACCCTCAGAGCTAAAGTGTTGCTTAAATTGAAGTTAGGTTTTTATGCGGCGGTGCTTAGAAATATAACGCGATAATTCCATTTAAACTATATCCATCTGTTTTGCATTCAATTTGTATGTATTCAACTTGAGAATAAAGGGCCAATTTTAAACCTTCTCTCACACCATGACCATGTGTAGTCCAAAGGATCTCTATCAATGGTTCCTAAAGCTGAGAAGTAGAGAAAGACACGACATATTTCTTCGTAGAGTGTGCATAAATATTAATGTAAATAATGGGTCATTTATTATCTTGGGTTCAAGCACACAGTAGTCATTATTTATAAACGATGGGCTTTCCCGGTTCGATTTGAAAAATCAATGGCACGGGAAACTTGGGAAAGTCAAGAAAGCGCACGCAACTCTACACGCTGGCTTGTGTGTGTATGTTTTAGGCTGACTTGCACGGAGCTGGATTAGACACTAACCCGGGGTTTACTTTTTTTATACGACAAGGAAGACAAACGAGCAAGTGGGTCACAAAATGGTGAGTGATCACCGCTGCCCATAGACACCCGCTACCCCGGGGGATTTGCAAATGCACTGCCAACCTAGAGAGCTAAGATGAAATGCCTCTTGTGCCCGTAATTACACCGGCTGTATTTACTCTCCACACCGGAACACAACAGTGCAAGCACTGCTGCTTAGCGGCGGGATTAGCGAGTAAGATGGTGGTAGCGATCCGGGCGGACCTCGCACGAGGTCCTACCACCCGCAAAAGTTATTTGTCGATTTTTGTGTTTTACTATCATTTTACCTATGTACATACATAATTATTTAAAGTTAATAGGATAAAATTACAATTTATACTTAAATACAGAGTTACGCTATTATAAAATGATGGGTCATGACCTAAATCAATATATTTATATACCTACATGAATCGCTCGGTTACTGTTGTCATGAATCATCATTAGGTACCTACGTCATCGTTAAATGACTAACAGTTCGAGGCAAAATTAATAAGTAATAAATTAATAATGCATACTAATTAATGCGAAATTGACGTATTTGCCCTCTTGTGTCAATATTACAAATCAATTTAGATAAAGACATTTAGCAAATTCAGTATTTTATAAAAGCTCTACTATTTTGTTACAAATTTACGTTCTACGGTCATCTTAGGAAGGATATGTCACGACCCCTGTCTGCAAATTGAAAAAAAAAAGGCACAAATGCCTGGCATAAAATAAAGATAAAAAACACACAACATAAATAAACAAACCATAGATAGTATTTTCCTCGTGTTTATTTATGGCTAACATGCGAACGCGTCGGCTCTATTGTCTATACTCAAACAAATTTCCGCCGTTTTCGAGTACTGGCTGGTAAGGACTATTTTGTTTTTAGGATGCAATGTCGGAGTGGAAAATACCGAATTAAACGAGGAAGATAATTGATGACACTACACGGTTGCAAAAAACAACAATTTGATTGTTCCTATAATAATATTAGAGTCCATCGAATTATAACAATAAAATACTTTATTGGGTATAAAATCACAGCTAAATAATGGTTTTATTTAATGACACTTATTTCCACATTCATGACACAATAGGCAATATTTACTAAACCCTATAAATAAAATTCATCTCACAAGCGTAGCACAAATTGAGTACATGCGCAGAACAGAATATTAAGTATAAAACAAAATAACACCGCTTGTCATCTGTTTAGGTACTATTGTTTACCTTATACATATTATCCATTTCCTATTACCTAACTTGTTATGATCTCCTACTTAGTCAACCAAGAATCGGGGCTCCAACAGTTAACTTCAATAGGTATATTTTTTTCTAGCCTATATCAACGCACCATTTCTGGCCACAGCTCTCCCCTTCCTTCTGCCATAGAATCAAATTAAGCATGGTCAAATCAATGATCCCGACGTAATTTAATGTCAACCGGAAACTCAGACTACGACACTTTATCGTATAATTATTTATAACTGGATTTAACATTTTCTACAACCTAAAAACAGACACAGACGAGTACATATCTATATATTAAAGTTGTTTGGGCTGGGCGCTTAAGAAAATCTAAACACGGAGTGTGTTCGAGTTTCTAGCTAGACTGTAAAAGTCAGGTTCAATTTTGTTTCGAACACCTTAGCATTCATCTGTAGTGTGGCCCCAGGGTCAATAATACCATTACGTCATTTATTACCAAACAGATGATAATAACAGTAAAAAAACTAATCCTTTTTTGCCTTGTATACAATTAGGAGTAATTTTAGAACCTTCGTCTCGAGATCTA
Organism: Clepsis dumicolana; assembly: GCA_963691665.1. NCBI lineage: Eukaryota > Metazoa > Arthropoda > Insecta > Lepidoptera > Tortricidae > Clepsis > Clepsis dumicolana. The sequence continues at coordinate 5,323,671 of OY829528.1, read as the reverse complement.
CGCAGTTATATTTGGCCTTAAAATGGATTGACTTTTTTAACCTATTATTAGTGTCTTATGTTTAAGTTATCTTCAGTTGTAGTGATTAAATGTTAATATTGAAGCCTAGAGCGCATACTTATATGTTCATTAATTCTTAAATTCAGGTTTTATATTTATACTAAGTACACTTATACTTGTTTAGTATTGTGCCTATTGGCAAAATCAAACCTAGAGTTATGCAACGTGTTATAAGATAACCCGTAAAAAACATAGGGTTCGGGTTGGCACATTGTATGAATTTATTTTTTATTTTATTTCTAAATATTGTAAATGGACTCTTTATGATGGACCATTTAACCATTTCGGCTTTACTTTTTGTAACACCTTGTATAAGTACTACATTGCTGAGCAAATCTCTTAATCCAAATGTCATCATGGACTGACTTACAAAAATGTAACATCTTTATTATAATATACATGACTATACAATGAACAATGAATAAATGAATAAATAAAATGGCCAGACCAGGTGGTATATTCCTCAAGTCCACTGGTGCATATTCAGATCATTCTTCGTGTACCTAGTTGAAAATTTCGTAGATGTCAGATTACTAGAAACTAAATAGTTTCGTTCCCTACTCGTATCCTCCCCGAAGGTACACACATAATATGTTATGTTAGATACAAGTAAACAGGCAATCACGGAAAAAAGTTCAATATTCAAAGCTGGTATTGATAAAAACTATATACACGACTCTCTGCTTGAGAGGTGTACTTAAGGTCAGACTGTTCGTTAATTAAGAAGATAACATTCTTGTCAATTTATTAACTAATTTTCTGACATCAGCCAGCAATATTCTATTATCTTCAGCACAAACTCCAGCCAGCTATTTCGCAATTTCCACACTAGATGTTTAACTAGCGGCGACGGGCTATTGTTATCCGTAAGCCATTTATTTTCGGACCAATGAATGTTCATTGATATTATAATGTAAGCGTAAACGGTGTCGGCTTTAATAAAATTGTTACAAAATACCTTTAGTATGTAGCATTTAGAGGTCAAGCCACAATGACAAACGATAACGATGTGACCATTTTTACCAATTACCATCCTCTGTCTATAGATAAAATATTTTATTATTTAAAATCATGAAGCGGAAGAGTTTATTTTAAGATTACATGCTTAAATAATTGTATGGCGAAGCCAACTCATTAAGCAGAAGTAGCCCTTTGCTTAGCGTGTAGGTACCCGTAAAGTGAAGTGGAATGAAATAATACCTTTGACATAATAAGGTTCGGGAATTCAGAACGTTCGATTTGTTTGAAAGTTTGAGTTATTCTAGGAGAACTATCAAAATAGTAGTTTATGCAACTGCTACATAATGAGGGTCCTTAAAACACGAGTGTGTTTTTATGAAACGAGGCGAAGCTGAGTTTCATAATAGGATCACACGAGTGTTTTAAGGCCTAATTATGTACAGTTGCATACATTACTTTATCTACACACATATTATAAGTACTCTAAGATGGGTTCAGAAGCCGAAGACATATATCATACCCATATCTGTCACGAATTTGACTGTTTTTTTTTAATCATAGACAAACACACCGAGCTGACGTTTCGTGAACTGTTTTTTTTTGTAAAAAAAAAAAAAAATATATCACATTATTAATTATACATGTCGGACTGAACTCGACTTATATACGTGAGTGATCCGTTTTATTTCACTATGATTGTAAATTACGTTGGTTGTCAAATTCGGTACATCGAATTCGGTATCGAAAAGTCATTACGACATCGAATTCGATGTCGTAATGTCGATGTCGTAATGACTATTACTTTACTGCTGGACCTGGTGGTCGTGGTAGTTGGCGGCGGAGGCGACGTCGTGCTGCAATGCTGGTCATTTTCTACGGTTTCTGAACGCATTATAGAGGAATTATGATATGTGTGTAGATAAAATATATTAATGACTACATTTTAGAGCGACGTGTGGCCGTGAACCACATAGTGGCACTATACAACGACGTGACGTTTGCTCGTGGACCGCATAGTGGCACTATATCACAACGTGACGTGTGGTCATGGACGACATAGTGACACTATACCACGACGTGACGTATGGATGTGGACCACATTGTGGCACTATACCACGACGTGACGTGTGGTCGTGCATCGCAGACTGAAAATGCACTAGCGTCGCTTTAAAGTGGTGGACCAGTTTGGGGGCTCTTGATAAAATACAATTTATGATTGGTTTCCGTTTTTAACAAAAAAAAATTCTGATTTATTAGTCTTTCCGGTAGTTATGTCCCCGAACCCCAAATTTGTAAAGTGTTATCAAATATAATCTAGACCAGTTTAAAGACTTTAAAATTGATCAAGGCAGACTACTTAGTAGTTGATTTCATAATGGGTCAGATTTAATGACCGTTAATTGGTGATTAGATTTAATTGGCGTCATATAATATAGCGTCACGTGTGCCCTTAAATAGTCGAAATGTAATGGACTTTATCATTAAGCCGAATATCTATCCATCTTATTAAACACTTATTAAAAAGTAAGATAAATTAACTGATTTATTTTGGGTCACAATATTGACGTTTTGGGAGAGTGGCGACTGACGGAAATTATGGACCAAATTAAATCAAATAATGGAATTATGAGACCGAATACAATACAGAATATTAGGAAGAAGCTAACAGTAACTATAGAACTTAGAAAAGTTGAAAAGCACCAGACATTTTAATTTAAAAGTTTCATATCTCAAGAACAGATGAACTGATTTCAATGAAACTTGCTCAGAACCGCGTCGAAATCGGTCTATTCGTTTAGGAGCTACGATACCACAGACAGTCACCAAAGGGATAAAATAGAGGTTCGAAATGACTGCAATATTCAAGAACGCGCTATTGCTTTCGCTGTTGTTTCCTCCTCTTAAAATTTTCATAAAAATAATTGAGGACGTTTAAAATCATGCTAGTGCAAGAATTCCTTATTTAGTGGCTACGTAAAAAATATATACTGCTGATTTATCTCACGTCGCAATTTATCTATATACATATATCGCATCCTTTGGACATGGGAACGAATCTCTATGAGTCAGTCAGCAAACATTAAATCTATGCAATAAAATGCTGGCGGACGGAGCTGTAATGCGCTTAGTGAACTGATAAGGCTTTCTTATCCGGCGTGCGCGCAGCCAAATGAAATAAATACTATTAACACCGCGCTAAAAATTATAAATAATATGATGCATTCCACTGGAATTCCCTTCATGGTTTCTCGCTATTGTTCAAGAGATACTCCGACACACCCTTTAAAAAGGGTAACAATAACTAAACATATCTTCGATCATTTACCAGTCCCCTATCTCACTTTCCAAATTCACTAACTTTACAAATGTCAGATTATAATGACAATTCGGTATCAATTGCTGAATTGAAGAGCTTTTGTTTTAGGGCGCTTCATTTTAGCAAGGAAATGTAGATCGAATTGTCATTGTAAGGGGACATTTGTAAAGTTGGTGGAATAGGGGCCTGTACGACGAAGAAGCCATAAGACGAAGGGCTTGTAGCATAAAGCAACTCTTCGCTTTTGCTGGTGGCAAAATATATGTTAAGTGCAAGAAGCGTCATCTTGCTCATTTACCGTGGCAAACCCCACGCTGCTTCTGTTTATCCTACCGTGGAACAGGAAGGTAAAACTATAATTATTTACATTATTTGCCCTTTTTTCCCGTAGCACAGGCATATGACAGGCATGAAATCGTAGGCCGCACATTAGCTATGAAATCCCTATCTATTCTAGAGGACAATTATTATAGTGTTTGACCGCATTCCACCACAAAATGTTGATAAACAGATCGACTGTTCAAGTTAGGTACAGTCAACAGAAATGGCTCTACAGTGGAAAAGCTCTACAAGAACTATACACGCTCTTATTCTCGTGACAATACCCGTGTGAGTTCATAAATTTGACTGTGGGGACATACGAGCAAGAGACGGAAAGCAATCACCTCAGAGGGGATTGACAGATGCGTTGTCAGCCCTTAAGATAGGCTCGTTCCTTTAAGTTGAATCGCTTCGGGAATGTTGCCGCAGCAAGACGGATCAAAATCTGTGTCGTGCGAGAGAAAAGGTTTCGCCTCGAGTCCCTCAACTGACTATACTGAATCAAGGTGGCGAGGATGGAAGGATAGACGGCAAAACGAAGTACTTCAATGGAAGTTAGTTACGGCGAAAATCCGAACAATTCGTCAGTCTTACTGAACAATGCATAACATCTTGCAAATAAACGGAAGCTGAGTAGCAGCGTAAGTTAGAGTCGCTATACATATAGTGAGCATCATTTGTTTCTATCGGACAATGAGTCTTGAGAACCCTTTTGGTCTTATAATGAGCGATTAAATACTGGAAAATTGTTTTCCCAGGCTGGCATTACTGTTGGAAATGTTTCACACCAGCTTTCGTGGGAGTTACATAAGGGTAAAGGAACACCTTGACCCAGATGCTTGTAACACCACGGCCGGCCCAAAGTGTTGTGAGCGTTGATAAGAAAGCAATAATTAAACGTTATAGCCGTGTACATAACTTTGTGTAACAATAATAAATTGTATATTAAGGGCGGTAAGTAAGTAATTACGAACGAGGCTCTAGTAGAAGCTCAAAGTCGAGATTCGTAACTCCTGTACCGCCCGTGAAACATATAAGGTTTTTTGGTGAAAAACCAAATTTGATCACTTGTGAGGAAACGTGACGAGCAGAGCTGATGGTATCATTACAGCTCTTGGGCGTGATGAAACGAGAAGAGGTCCGAGAGTTTTATTAAATACATAACAACCAAGTAAGCTGGCATATTATGACCATTGTTGCGTGCAAGTGTGGATGATAACATTTTTATACAGATTCTAAATAGGCAGGACCACTATAACATTGACTATGGTTTTAAGATGAACCACGCTTCACGTTTGTGAAGCGCGCGTATTTATTAGACAATTGACTGGAATGAGTGGTGTGTTGTTTGACCTAAGGACCCATTTGATCCATGGCATTTAAGTACATAATCGTCGTTATTGACCGACCGAGCGCGAAGCGCGAGCAAAGGTCTCCGTTTCAGCTTGGGCAAATATGCTTTCTCCTCTTACAGTGTACAGGTCGCATTTCTCAACCGATTCTCGTAAAATTTCGTGAGCAGGTTCGATAATTATATTGACTTTTTTGTCGATTCGGTTTCTGAAAAAAATACTAAAAATGTACAAAAATTAGCTTGCGAGGTCTACAGCTCACAGAGTCACTAGTTTAAGATTTATTGTTTAAGTCATCGTCAAACTTAAAATACTGGTTTACAATCCGTGTCAATATTTTTTCCTTCTTTGCAATGTTTTTGCACCCAACATTGGCCAATCATTCAAATGACACAAAAAAGATTAATTTCTTCAGCCATTTGGCGCCAAAACGTTGGAAACACTTGAAAATATGGTGGAAATTTCTTGAACAAAACATGTATAGGTTTATTTATACAGCTTCGTGTACATGTGCACTTGCGCCCGCGATGTTATCTATTAAACTCGAAACGTACAACCTACATAGAACGAAACTGGTTTTCGCTTACCTACTCTTTATGACTATCATACGAATACATACGTGAGGTCGAACTGGCCATATTACATCACTGGCCACGATCGAATTTGAAATACGAACTCTTCGAACGGCGACTTTTGTTTTTTTTTAAAGTTCAACTTGGCAAAGGTCAGCAGAATGCAGTTTGGCTGCGCAGCGTATTGACTATGTGCAAGTAGGTTGTCTGAGTCGTTGTTTTTGATGCGTGTAGCCAACGTAAACCGGTAGTTAAATTTTTTATGAAGTTTATTTAGATGGTATGGAACAAGTTTAATAACAATAAGTACACCAAAGAAGTCTTTGAAGGCACCTACGCAAACTGAAAGCTGGGTGGATGAACGCTAGAATATCATCTGGATACTTTAAAATTAGCGCAGGTGACGAATTAGACACCCTTATTCGTTCGACGGATATCTCTTTTGAAGTTTGACTCATGAATTTCCAAATGAAGTTCACAAAAATAGCCTATGCACGCTAATATCAACGCGGAGAGGAAATTTAAAATTCCTCCCCGGTACCGGTCTAATTATAAATTTTGGCGAACCGCCACAGACGCAACAGAGTTTGTGCATATACAGAAAAATTTATAAACAATGAATTCATACGTGATGAAAACGTGTTTCAAACCAACATACCTGGTCTTGGTCTCAGCAGGGTTTCCTTAATTAGCGTACCACTAACACTTTCAGTTACAGTTTCTTCTGAGAACGCACTGTTTCACACTGAGTTCGATCAACAAAGGAATCATTCAGCGATTCAACAGTTACATCATCGATTCGCGGAAATTAACGTAACCGAATCTCACACACGGGAATTAGCATAAACATACGAAAGTTCACATCACTAGCGTTCGGGATTTGAATACGCGGCGTTCTTTGCTGGTTATTCTTTTGTTATTTTAAAAGTAAGGGGGTTGTTTTTTAAGAAATTAATTCGATTGGTTTTAATTGAATTGTGTTGCGCGTCGTGATAAGCGAAAGGTCGCGAGCCGACTGCCCGCTGTATCATTGAAGCCGGCTCACGTGGGATCGTATGCAAAAACTTTAAACAGAGCTCGGCTCCCGTAGAACACAAAACCGGCGTAATCGGTTAGTCATCCGGTAAAAATTCAACACACTTCAGGGTCGCCTATGGAGCCTCGACTGAGGTCTGTGGGGCAATTGAGTATATTACGAAATACAGAGCAATCATTTTAGTGAGACCATACAAATATTTATTCAAACAACGAAGCCGTTTAAATCAAGTTCTTTATAGATTATAATGACATATTAATAAATAGAGTAGATACCTAAAAATAAAACAATAAAAATATCACGTAAATAGTACAATACACTTAACGACTCTACCAGTACGTCTTTTGAGGATAAAAAATATATAAACTATGTTTGTGATCATCGTCTAATTCAAGAGCGATGAGGTCATTTGCAGCAATAAAAACATTTCTGAATATTACTTTGTTTTGTCAGCACGTGTTATAAAATAGACGTTTTATGTTTAGTCGAAGTCGAAATCGAACTAACTTGGATTCGCCGTATTGGTTCAGTTTTTCGCACGTTGAAGACCTAATATGCACACTCGTAATGATACTACACTTTAGATAGCAGAACTTAAACCCACGTATTTATGTAGTTTACTTAAGAGTTTAGTCAATCAAAAAATCAAAAAAATCAAAATATTTTATTTGGTATCATGCTAAGGGTTACAATATGTATGTCCGGTCCCTCCTGGTAAGTATGACAAATACTTGTGTTAGGAGGTTCCGCTCCTCCCTTCCGGTAATGTCAATGCCTATATATTACTGCTAATAAATTGACTAATCATACTTTACAATCTGAAATTAGTGTTTAAAAATGAAATAAATCATGCACTGACACACGTACCTACACCTATTTTCAAAACGGAATTGTTTAGAACAACAAACTTTAAATTACGTATTTTTATTTAACCAACTCAACCACTGTTTTGAGATTAATCACTTATCTCTTCTCGTACAGGTTTGACATCTACATTTTTTCAGTTATTTTGTTAATGCCATTTTTTCCTTTTTTGGGTTCCGTACCTCAAAAGGAAAAAACGGAACCCTTATAGGATCACTTTGTTGTCCGTCTGTCTGTCTGTCTGTCTGTCTGTCTGTCTGTCTGTCAAGACCCTTTTTCTCTGGAACGCGTTTCCATACAAATTGCCGATTTCCAAAAACCTAAAAGGTACTTCCAGATGTCTTAGAAACTTGAAATCTGGTATGAAGGTAGCTCTTATAGCACAACTACTCCGAAAAGTCTCAAAATCTTAATTTTTTATATCTGTCTGTAGATTTCGCAGACCAATATAAGTTGACCCCACACTGCGTACATTTTGCTTAAGAGCAGGGCTCTGCTAACACTGGACTTCTTAAAACACTGGGGAAAAACGTTAAAATCTTTCTACGGAACCCTCGTGCGCGAGTTCGACTCGCACTTGGCTGGTCTTTACTATAGGTAAGGTACATGAGCAGTGCGTCATTTATTGACTCACCCATAGCAAATGGACGCACGGGACGAGACTCAAGGAACCGCGCGCGTTACACGTCCTAGAAATCCTATTGTTGCCGCAGCACAAATTCACCTATGAATTATTTAAAAAAATGCCCAGTAAAAAATCAAACAAAGCTACTAAACAATAGTTTTGTGAGTCACGTAGGTGCCCAAATGGCTGGCCCGCGTGCTGGAATGCCAATTATGTGAACTATGCAGCGCTTAGTTACGACGCCGCTAAACAAATTAGATCCAAACATCATGAACCAATAAAATTATAGTTAAGGCACGTGACGCGATGGAGTAAGTGAATGTGTTAAGGTCGGGCTTCGGAAGTACATTTAAAAACAGGGTAAAGATCACTACAAAATTTTTAATTTCGATATTTTCTGATGGACTAAGATAGCTTTGACAAGACGAGTCGCACTCTACTTACTGTAAACTCAAAACCAGGCGTGGGTCCAGGATGGCAATCTTAGCTCATTTCACCTTTTTTTATTGAAAGAGGGAGGCAATCGAGCAAGCGGGGTCACCTGATGGTAAGCAATCACCGCCACCCATGAGAACCATTGGGGTTAGAGGCCTGCTTAATCTTTCAGAAAAAAGAAAAAAAAATTGCACCTATCATTTATCAAGAATACGCAAATATTTCTACGTTCACAATCATAACAGAACTAGGCAAAAAAAAAAATACAAAGCGTTTTTTATAAATTTAACAATTATTTAGTATTGGTATATCCAAAACTGGACTCAACATGGCTGCCGATGATGATGATGATGACTACTGATTAACGTTAGGAAAAATCGGTTTCCGTTCAATACGCCAGTGTGCATGACGTTAACGGGACTTTGGGACCCACAAGGGCGTATTTTTAACTCTGAATGAGCGTAGGATCTCCAAAGATCAAGGTTGAGGCGTATTTCCACCTTTGAGACTTTTCAAAAAACAATGGCGTCTTGCCAGCCGTTGATGTCACCGCGCGTTCGAAGCGTGACGTCACGAGCGAACAATAACATTACGAGCGTTTATCATAAAAAGGTCGAATGTAACATTAATTTAGCCTTTGTTTTCAACTTTGCTGGCACTTGTCAAGATTCACATTGAAGAGTATTTATATAATGTACTATTGTGTTTTTGTGTTAAACGTGAGGTAAATTTTAATGGTAATAATATGATTTTTTCTATTGCATACCGATGCGTGTAATTATGTGTGTGCTGTACTGTTACAAAAGAACGTTACAGCTCCCCTCGGGTTACTGTCAACATTTTTTTTTTTACTACTTTACTAATATTTATTACATTAGTTATTACTATTTTATGGGGTCTATGTTGAATATTAAAGTAATATTCATTTTTATTTAAAGTCGCGCGAGCGGGTCATTCGGTTATTTCATTGACCGAGCGAACTAATTGAGCGGAGCGTCTTTGATTCAGCTTCGATCAAATTTCTTTCGTATGTCTGTCTTGCTGTCCGTCTGTCCGTCTGTTCTCCTCTACAGGTCGCATTTCTCAACCGATTCTCGTGAAATTTTTTGAGCAGGTTCGCAAAATAAATAGGTAGTATTTTTTGTGGATTCGTTTTTTGGAAAGTTTTGTAAAGAAAACAAAAAAAAACGAAAAATGTTCTAAAATGACCCGATCTTCGAGAAATGTGATCAGGTTCGACAAATTAGGTTTTTTGTCGATTCGTTTTTTTTTAATAAAAATAAATAAATGTTGTTCAAAGAAGAGGCGCGACGTCTATAGCGTGTACCTAACTGATTTACTAATACTGAAATAAGTTTTTTGAATTGAATTGTTACTAACTCTATTATTATTATCTGTATATTTATTTTTGTCTCAAGTTATTATTATTATTATAGCTATATAAAGTATAGATTTTAATGGGAAAATAGTAAAAAAAAAAAAATTGAAGAAAGAATACAAAGATGCATTGAGATCATACATGCTTATTAGTTCGGATTTTACTGCTGTGTGTCTACATTTGAATTGAAATTGTCTATTACACGCTTGACTTCAAGGAGTTTGGTTGATCCTCATGCATTTTTGAACAGTGTATTATACAAGTTGCTATGGTAATGATTGATTCGATACTGAATGCAAGTCTTAAAATAGCCAAGCACGACCGTCCAAGATTATCCAGGCAATGATTTCCATTAGCGTTGTATTAATAGTTTAATATTCCCGTTTTAATCGGTCTACTCCCCGCTTTTAAACGGCAAGGGTGATGGCGTTGAGGGGACCTAAAAATAATCTTAATTTCATGCGACGTCAACTTTAAACACGATATTAGAAGGAATTATACTTAAGGTTAATTTTACACTCATGTTTTTAGGGTTCCGTACGTCAAAAGGAAAAACGGAACCCTTCTAGGATCAATTTATTATCCTCCTGTATATCTGGCCATCCCAAGTAAATCAAATTCGTGTAGATAGAAAGGTTAGCAAAACAGGCAGGACTTTTTAAAATTTAGTTGTAGCTTTATCCTCTCTGACTGTACCCACCGAAGTTTATGAATGGTACGATGACGTCACCGCCCCAGTGACTCTCGGCCGCACAGATAAGATAGCGGGTGCATTTGGAGAGATGCAACATGGGGTCACCATGATCACTACGGGGACAGTGGACAGTATTATAGGTACGATTACTAATTGAAAGAGACAGAGAGAGAGATTTATTCACACACATTTGGCACAGTATACAGAAAAAGAAAACAGTACATTTTAAAAATAAGATAAACAACAGAAATAAATAAATAATAAATAATAATAAATAAATATCATGGGACAATTTGACACCAATTGACCTAGTCCCAAACTAGGCAAAGCCTGTACTATGGGTCCAGACAACGGATAAACATACTTATATAGATAAATATATACTTATATACATATTAAACACACAAGACCCGAGAACAAACATTCGTATTCATCATACAAACATCTGCCCCGACCGGGATTCGAACCCGGGACCTCAAGCTTCATAGTCAGGGTCTCTAACCACTAGGCTATTCGGCCGTCACGTGTTAGCTATCTACGAGTAATTTAACATCAAAGAAGATTGCACCGAACGACGTGAAATGGGCCCCACTTTCCCACTTAGCACAATGTTGTTTTTCACGGGGAGACCCACAGGTTAATTCCGAGATTGAATCCTGGATATGAGTTTATAAAGTTTTTTGTTAGAATAGATATACCTACCCAGAGTTCTGCAAAATAAGGAATGTCATGTATAGCTAGTTTACACCATATAATAGTGAAACATGAGTAAGAAAAACAGTTAAAGTTGGAGAAATGCATGTTGGCTTTCTCAAGAAACGTGTTTTTGGCCATAATCTATCAAAATCCAAGACATTAACTCTCCGGGAACTAAACCATTACAAGTGACGTTTGTGAATTCGTCCGGTAAAGTTCCACGTCCATGGAGACCCTAAACTAAAAAACAGACCGTGATGTCGCATCAGCATCACAAACGTGAATCACAATGCAATGTGATAGCAAATAACGAATGAATAATTTATATGCCATTGTGTTGTGCGCAGCTAATATCGATTGATTAGCTTACAATGATGCGCCTGAGTGGAGGAGGCGTGTTGTGATGGTAGTATTGATTATGCATGGCTGACGACTGGTTTCAAGTGTTCTGTAAACTACTTATAGTAGTCTAAGTCGATGGGGAGGTTTTTGTATACGGATCATGGGAATTTTAACTTTCTTTTCGTTCAATATTTGTTCTTATTCCGCTTCAGAAACGACATAAAAGTGCCGAGGCAGGTCTAACTTCAAACAATTATTCTATCCAGGATTTTTATCTTTAATGTGAACCAAAAACCAAAAAACATGTTTGTCTTCTAACTAGTCCAAACAAAGTCCGAAGTTAAACTTTCTGCTTTCGACCTTTCCGACCACAATCATTCGCTGCTCGGACTATCCTGAATATTTTAATCATGATTTGCCAGTCACTTCATTCATTCCACTGTCAATGTTATTCAAATAAGAAGTTTTTATTACCCTAGTATTAACCTACTCCATGCCAGATGATGGTTTTGAATATCTTTGAAGCTACTTCCGTTTCCAATTACCTATTACGAGTACTAAATTAGTATCATGAAGCAAATATTTTAAGGATACTGTGGTTACTGGTTACTTAATTACTTTCGGGTTTGGACACTTAACAGTGGTACACTGTGCTCTTAAATTGGTAATCATCAAAAGACACTGCTTTTATCGACGCCGACGGGCTGACCTGAGTATCACGAGAAATATCATAAAATATGTGTAATAAATATCAAAACTGAGTTTATGAGCTTTGGCGATAGTCCAGTGGCTGTTTCGTTTGTGTGGGGTGTCGTTAAATTTAGTTGCGTTGCAGCTCCGCATGCGGATCAATCGTGCGCAAACACAGATTAGTTTCGCATCTTTTGCTAAAGCAGATAACCCTTTACATTGCAAAGGGAAAACATTGCCTCCAAATCATCTCTGTTCTGTTTGTTGATTCTGGCACAATATGGCGGCATCTACATTTTTTTCTTTGAGGTCATAGAAGGCGCTATTATGTTAAGCAGAGGTATAAGCATACTTTTTAAATACTCATTGAAACATGAATACACAGAAAAATAACAGTAGGAAAATGCTACTCTCACTAACGAACGAGTCACTGCAAAGTGATAAAAACGGGCTGACATTTGAATACATGGAAGAAATTCAGCGTGTTTCCCTATGCTAATCGTGGTGTAGGGATTTATAGCACGCGACACGGAATGTCGAGGATCCGGGTTCGACTCCCGGGGTTATCGTTTTCTGGTTTTTTTCTGTGTATTCAAGTTTCAGTGAGTATTTAAAAAGTATAATTGATATTCACGGGAAAACCGTAAAAAAAAATTGGGGAAAAATACAAAAAGATACACCAATTGAGATAAAGAGATCTAAGTGTCATACAAAATGAATGGTACAGAGCGGATATCTCTTTAAGGAACGCGACATTGTATTGATCCTGTTGGTATTATAGTCCTTGCTCTGGACGTAAGAAAAAGTCATGGCTGACCAACATTTTAGAGTGAAATGGACACTTAAGAGGAAAAAATGCAGTGCTGACTGCCAAGCTCTAGTCCTCGTTTTTTTTTAGCATTAGGAATAAGATAAACAAACTTGACATGTATTTTTATTGAAAAACGGTTTTTAATAATAAGCAACCGTTGCGTATAAAACCGTAACAATATAAATAATTAAGTTATTATTTGATTGTTACTTGTTGTTACTTATTTTTAAAACGCGTTTTTCAATAAAAAGACATGACAAGATTGTACCTTCTTTCTAATGCTAAAAAAACGAAGTATAGAGATGCAACAAGGTAAATTTCAGTAGTCTAAGTAAGAGACAAAACAACAACTGTGGGACTGAATAACAAAACTTCCTTTTAAATCATTTACAGGTGTTACTTTACGTAGGCCCATATATATGAGCTTGCTGCGTCGTGTGATAAAGATCAATTTAAGTTTTTATTCAGATATTTTAGGCAAGCATTTAGGATTTTTTGGTCTATCGCATTTATTATTATAAAAAAAACTATCATACAAATATACATCAATGCAGTGCTATTGCTGTATTTTTAGAGCGCTGTGCTCTGCTTATATCGAGCTTTTAATCCATTCACTGCGCCGGCTCAATGAGATGCAATCTCGTCATCGTCAATTGAATCAATCTGACTGCGCTGTTTACTCTATGTATTAACTTGTTTGTGTGAAACTGATTGATACTTTCAAGGTCGAAAATCCGAATAATTGCACTACATTTTGCATATAATGCTTCATTTCTAGCTGGCAAAGTTTCAAGGTGGTAAATAATTTGAAACAGTTTCAAAATTGATAAAAACGGTAGTTTTTTTAGATGGTAAATAAACACTATGAAATCGATATAGTTAGGTATTCTTTTCGACGGTAGGCAATTTTTATCACTTTACGGTTTAGACTGTAAGAATTTATAGTTTACACCCTGTCATTTGCTAAGTTAAAATTTCAAATGACATTTCCACGCAAAGGCAGGTTTCTTTAATTTAGTCATCGTGAGGTACGTAATCGTTAATTTTGTTTCTTGTTTCGCGCTGCAATGAATGGCGAGTTGCCAGAGCGATTGTAAAGTTCAAGGACTCGAGGAACTACTATATCTAATATCAGTCGTGATAACAAAACACGCTTATTCAATACCTGCTACAAGGGTAACTTAGAATGTATAAAACTTATCTGGAAAAGTGTGTAAAGTGTTCTTGTCTTTCTGCGTTCACTGCGGTCCCGCGATCTTTACCAGGTCGTCGCTTACATCAAGCATCGTGTATATGCTTTGTATCTGAGAATAATAATATGGATACTTACCGGTGTCCCCCACGGCTTGGCTGAGCGTGTTCTCGGTGACGGGCCGGAGCGCCTCCACCGCGCTGATGTAGCCCAGCCGGTCGGCGATGGCACAAGCCGTCTGACCATTCTGCACGACAGACAAATACCGTTTTTAGGGTTCCGTACCTCAAAAGGAAATAACGGAACCCTTATAGGATAGGATCACTTTGTTGTCCGTCTGTCTGTCTATCTGTCTGTCAAGACCCTTTTTCTCTGGAACGCGTCGAGGTAGCACGCTGAAATTAATATCAAATACTCAAGCCTGCGGTCCCTTGAAGCCGTGTAAAAATCAACCTTCTAAGTCAACGCAATCAAAAGATACAGTCATTAAAAAATCTATTTCCATACAAATTGCCGATTTACAAAAACCTAAAGGGTACTTTCAGATGTCCTAGAAACTTGCAATTTGGTATGAAGGTAGTTCTTATAGCACAACCACTCCGAAAAGTCTCTAAATCTCAAAATTTTATGTCTGTCTGTGTATGTCACACACACAGTGTATACACCGTTTACCACTGCTAACGACATCTAGCGTCGTATAGGAGAACTTTGTGGATGCCGCGCAGGCTCGAGATCACGCGCGGGCGCGAGGTCATTGACGCTTGTTTCCTTACTCGCCACTAGATGGCAGTAACATCCTAAGCAAAATATAGGAACAGGGCTTTGCTAAAACTGGACCACTTAAAACACTGGGGAAAAGCAGGGAAATCTTTGTACGGAACCCTCGTGCGCGAGTCCGACTCGCACTTTGCCGGTTTTTTTAATCAAAAATGCAAAAATAAATGATCGTGTGAATCACGGCATGGCATTATTTCCGGTTCTTCTGTGTGGCACTTTAACCTATTTGATAATATTAATGACTTTAAAAAAAAGCAGATTGAAGCGGAGTGAAACCTATCAAATAAGATGGCAAGAGCATGATTGTGATAGGTTCCTACCTATCACAATCATGCTCTTAAGTGAAGTAATAGCATAAGAATAAATAATAACATAGTAGAACGAAAACTCCCGCTCCGGACGGGCTCAAGGTCACGATATTAGAGTATTTGTTAAACAAATTCTCAGTCAGGCTGTCACGGCCGGCGTCGCCGCACGCGCGTTTGGTTGTTTATAATTTGGTTGTAACAGTTTTACGTGAGCCTGTATGTATTTTATTTTATATTTGTACGTAAGTAATACTTACTTAAATCACCTTAAATGGCTTCATTTGGTATGACCCTTATAATAACTTCTTATTTAGAAGTGTCTATAATAATGTAAGTAAGTACGTAATGATTTATAAATCTCATATTTTGTAAAACTGGAATAAAATAATGATTTCAAATTAAAGAAAAACTTAAATCTTAGTGATATTATCTTTAGACGTAAGTACCTAATAATTTAACAGCAAGCAACCCTAGCAACACGCCTGGACGACTGAGGGGTGTAACGACGTGAAGGGGGAAGTAGGTATATAAACGGCGGCGTTTTGGACTCGGTCAAAAGAGCTTCCGTTCTACTATGTTATTATTTAATCTTATGGTAATAGAGGATGGACTTCATCCAGCATTAGATAGGACACAAAGCAGACTATTAGGAATACGTACAGCAGACAATGCGTTAGGGTCAGCGTTACTCTTGAGCAGAAGCTGTATGATGAGCGTGTGTCCCTGCTGCGACGCCTGATGCAGCGGCGTAAACCTGCAAAGATACTGAAGTTTAACAACGGGCGTAACACAATTAAAATTAGGCTTTAAAGAACACAGTATAATAGAACATTTTGATGAAAGTTTCAATGTGCTGTCAAAACTCAATCCCCGTCCAGGGACACGTAAAATTGTCAACACACCGTGTCCGGTTACAGATAAAAGTATTAGATCACATTTTTAATTTTTATCTCCCTCGCCTTCGGCTTATGCGTCCAATACCAAGCAATCTGTGTTTGTTACACGCTGTGTTGTTCGTAGCGCGCGAAGTGTACAGTCAAGTTCTCGAGTATGTATATTATCGGGCTTGCCCTTGAATTGCCGACACACGTTTCATAGCTGTTTCATTTCATCGCACTTTCATTTCATCGAAAACAATTTTCCGACGTATTTAAAAACGAACCTAACCTAACCTGTACAACAAACATTAAAATTATCCTGATTTTGGCAGAAAATAGTTTTCAATGAAATGAAAATGCGATGAAATGAAACAGTTATGACACGTTTGACGATGTTTCACGCGGCTCCCATATGATCGCCTGAGTGTATGTGTTTATGAACGGCTGGCTGTCGTGTGCGTGCGCCGTACCCGTGCGCCGCGCGCGCCGAGACGTCCGCGCCGGCGGCCAGCAGCGCGCGCGCGGCGGCGTGGTGCCCGTGGTGCGCAGCGGCGTGCAGCGGCGTGTAGCCGTCCCGCGTGCGCGCGCCGCACTGCCCGCCCGCCGCCAGCAGAGCCTTCAGCACGGCCGTGCGCCCTTCCGACGCAGCCAGGTGCACTGGCGTCAGACCTGGGAGAATAAGGAGTTGGTGCTTTACTCTTTGGCTCAAGTCAGAGCATTTTCACATTATCCGATCCGATATCGGTACCGGACGCCGATACGATATCGGGGCAAGTAATATGTGTGAAATATGTACCTGTCTTTCATATTGTCCGGCTCGATATCGGAGCCGACACCGATATGTTGGCGGCGCCATCGGACGCCCGTGGGCTGTCGGACGATAATTTTTGTATGTGTGCTATACGTGCATCTAAATTGTCTCTGTGTGCCCGTACTAAGATATCGAGCAAATGGCCGTATCGGAACGATTTTGTCGGAAATATGTGAAAACATCACGGCTATCGGGTGTCGACCATCGTCGTCCGATACCGATATCGGATCGGATAATGTGAAAATAAAAACGCTCTTAGATCGGTTAGTGCTATTGGGATTCAATTTCACGTATCATCTTAAGCCAATAGTCAAACCTCTTGTGACCTACAGTTTCGATTTCTTGGTGCGGATTAGTGAAGCGCAATGGACTGGATGCAGAACGTGACGTAAGAGCAGACCACCCGCTAACATCTGCCACAACTATATTAACGGATCTTTAACATGTTTGCAATATGCCCGTACTTCCGTAACCAAAATTGGTCGTAAATATTACCACAAAAAATCAGCAATCAAATCTTAACCAAGACGGCTTGACAACAAAGTCGCATCAGTAGTCAGTAGGCTCCCATGGATGCAAGCGGCTCTAGATCACCCTTGACACGGGGAGGTTAACGTCCACTTGTCCAGCAGTGAACGTCTTCCACCTGAAATGATGATAATGATATTAATGATGAACAAACTCTCACCATTGGTAGCCGGCACGTTGACGTCGGCCCCGCGCTCGACCAACATCTCCACGCAGTCCTCGTGGCCCTCCTGCGCCGCCATGTGCAGCGGTGTGAACCCGGCCTTAGACTTCACGCCGGCGTCCGCGTCTGTGTCAATGTAACTTTAACTTTACAAGTCGAAAGAGGCCGTATATTGCGAACAGGACACGAGGATATATGGTAGTAAAAAATATGTGACGTTCCATAGCAAAAGTGTCCTTATGGGAGGTAATGAGTTACGCATAGATCGACGACCGGATGGCCTATGGTTAGCGACCCTGACTATGAAGCTTGAGGTCCCGGGTTCGAATCCCGATCGGGGCAGATGTTTGTATGGTGAATACGAATGTTTGTTCTCGGGTCTTGGATGTTTAATATGTAAATAAAGTATGTATTTATCTATATAAGTATGTTTATCCGTTGTCTAGTACCCATAGTACAGGCTTTGCCTAGTTTGGGACTAGGTCAATTGGTGTCAATTTGTCCCATGAAATAAAAAATAAAAAAAGATCCATGAACTGATACAGGTGACCAATCCAAATGGGTCAGTAGGGAAGGGAGAAATTGAGAAGTCAGAAATTAATGGTCGTCGATTTTAGATTTAACGGCATTCAATTTTTTTTTACTTATCCAGCATTTGCCTGCTTCTACTACTACTATAAAGTTCTGATGCAAAGACTGAGTGTTTAGCTGAGCCCACCCACACTGACGGCAAATAGGCGCCGAAAAACACTCGCTCTACTCAGATCAGGGGTCAGGGGAAGCGATGCTCGCACGCTTATGGTCAGATTTAAATTTATTTTCTAGCTAAAGTAGCTCGAGCACGAGTTCTCGCCAAGAATAGAGCAGTAGCGTTATCGTATCCCTGTCGATATTTTTTTTATAACGTTCGGGACAGCGATCCCCGTGAGCGTATTTGGTATTTTCTCGATGGCGATACGATAACGTTACGACTCGATTCTTGGTGAAAACTCGTGCTCGAGGTCCAGCTACAGGCATGTTTATAAACGGCTTTGTAATACCCAATCAATTGAACAAAATACCGATATTCGCCCGAGAAATTCGAAGTAATTTTAGAGATCTCACCAACTGCACGCCTATTCTTTGTAGGTTTAAATTTCCAGTTTGAAATCATTGGAAGGTCCACACTATTACTGATGCTACAACGACTGCGGAGGGTAATACACTAAACTATATTTGTCAGAATGTAATTAATAAAGTCACGACAGGTCGTGACTAATGAGTAACTTAAACCGATGTATCGATGTCATTACCGTATCAATGCGATTAAAACGTATTTTTTTTAATTCACTAAATAATTAAACAATTAACTGTCTATAAAATAACACCAATATTAGACAAAGTTTTTTTTTTACCAAGAACAATTGAAGGCCCGACATGTTTCGGACTAATTCGTAGTCCTTCCTCTGGGAGCGCACGACCCAGCGGCAACAGATGCCGGGATGTCGGGCTAAACTCGAATATACGTGAGTGATCCGTTTTTGTTCAATTATGAAAAACAATTGAATTCGAGTTATCGCGATTTGAAAGTTTGGAACAATGTAATAATTATCCAAATAATTTTCATATACATATTTATATAAAGTGATACAGAATATCTGTATCTATAACTGAGTGGTAACTTATAGTCTATTGAGTGCTTTACATGTTGAGATTAACATCTCGTTTTTAAAAAAAAGTTACCCTTCAATTACGAGCATCATGGTAGTTTAAAACATTTTTGCAGCATAACATAAAGGTAAGATTCAAAAGTTGTAACATATTTTAAAAAAAAGTCGCCAATTTCAAATATACTCAAAACAGCAATGAACATGCTTAAACTACGTTCCAAGCAGTATTATATTAAAAAAAAAAAAAAACAGAAAAAGCGAATTACTAAAATCGTGTTTTTCGGCTGCCATAATTTTTCCTAGCAATTTCACTTGAAGCCAAATCAATATTAGTACTTAACTACTTGGTAATGGATATAGTAGGTATATCCAACAATGGTTTATCATCATGGCCGTGTTTTACAAAACTGCAACTTACAATTTACAAGCGGAAGTCTCTTTCTAACAAAAGGTGATAGAATGAGACTGCCGCTTGTGAATTGTAACTTGTAGCTTTATAAAACACGACCCTGGTTTTTCATGGGTTATCGTTACCGCCTAGAAACACGATGACAGCCAAAAAACGTAGCCTGCAATTTTTGATGACTACTATTTTTTTTATTCTTCTCTCGTTAGGTTTCACCTTTGACATACATCAATGAAACGCTACAGCAAAACCTACAGGCTCACTGGCTCATTGTACAGTAGAACCATTTGAAACTAACCCACCATAGAATGTTCTCATAGTAAATTTCATATCAATTTTCCTAAGCAGACATCGCGAATACGATGTCATAATAATGACATTTCCTTTATCAAACAACTCAGAAAAATTTGAACACCTCAGACATTTTCATTTCAAAGTCATGTCTTAGAAAACGACTAAACCGATTTTGATCAAGCTCAACTAAAAACAATCTCATTTAATTAAAAAATATCGCTACCGTTTAGAAGGCCATGCTCATGATACCAGACACAGACCACAAGTCAAACTTGTAACATCCCTCTTTTCGCGTAGGGGTTTTTGAACGTCAAGAAAGCCTAAAAGGCGTCGCCGGCCGACGTGCCTACGACGCCACCAACGCTTAAAGGCGTCCGGCTGCGTATGCTTAAGGTTTAACTCCGCGTTGACGTTATGCCAATTTAGCGTGTGGATGACAACTTTTTGATGCGTCGTTGACGTTCTAAGGGTTAAAAAAAGATTCCACAGTGGGTCAGAATTCGATTGATTGGACCATAAATATTATGAAATTAATGAGTATACATACCATGTTCGAGCAAGGCGAAGGCGATATCCGGATGGTTGTGGCGGCAGGCGATGTGGAGCGCCGAGTGCCCGTTTTTGGCGAGCGAGTGCGGCGAGGCTCCTACGGAGAGGAATCTAGCTTACTGCCGAAAATCTAGCTTTATTTGTAAGTCGTGTGCGAGGATTGTATGTACACTTTGTACAGTCTGAAAGTCCGAACGAAACCCCGTAGAATATCAATCGTGAAGGCGCTATTTTATGATTCATATAGTAAATTCGTATTCTTAATGGAAGCATCTTTTTGTACTTTTTTCCCAATTTAATTTTAATTTTTACGGTTTTCCCGTGAATATCAATTATACTTTTAAAATACTCACTGATACATGAACACATCGAAAAAAAAAAAATGCTAACCTCGGGAATCAAACCCGGATCTTCGACATTCCGTGTCGCGTGCCATACCTTTACACCAAGGTTAGCATTTTCTGGTTTTCATGTTTCACTAAGTATTTTAAAAGTATAATTGATATTCATATAGTACTTAACCCTGAAAATTACTTGAACTTTGACGTAGGCGGCGATTCTGGTGGTCATAGAGATCTATGGCTGGAAAAATGACATATTTATAAGGCATGGAGGCTAACAAAGGTGACATACAATCCAAACACTAACTTGTGGCTTTGACATGACAAATAAATGTGTTGTTCGTGACAATTTAGCAGTAATAATGACAAATGTATGCACGTAGCGACATGTGATCTGAAGAGTGGACAGCAGCGGGATCCACTTGGAATCTGTTTTTCAGAGGCGTCTTGATGCCTTGATTTTAGCATGATTAGCTTATTACTTATACCAGGTGCTTGTATGAGTAAAAGATATTTTAAGCTGCTGATAGATTTGAACACTCGCTTGTAACAAAACATCTAGCAATCGCTGCTTCAATTATTTTTGGATTTTCAGAGTCAAAGTCAAGCATAGAGCCAAACATCGCTGAACATTTTTGCGAACATTCAAGCTCGAAGAAAATAGTACATTGTGTATTAAGGGCGGTAAGTAAGGAATTACAAACGAGGCTCTTGTAGAAAGGGCTTTGCGAGCAGAGATTCGCAATTCCTGTACGGTCCGTGAAACACAAAAAAGTTTTTCATCACTCTTGCGAGGCACGCCATCGCAGCTCTCGGGCGTTATGAGAAGAGATTTTATTAAGGACATAACAGCCAACTTAGCTTGCATGTGCACCCTTGTTATGTGCAAATATGATGAAATAGTACATTATCGTTTCGCTAGAATACACACGAGAACACTCCTGTTCATTAGGTGTACTGTAACGCAAGTAGTCATACAATTACAGTTTTAAATTATTCGCGGTTAATTGCATTAGACATAATGAAAACGGGATATTGACCGCGATTACCTTATAGGTTTGATGAGCTCCCGATATTTCGATGCAGTTGCATGCATCATGATCACGGGCAAACCCACGAAACGCGGGTAAACTCTAATGTTGCGCAGACCGGGCTCTGTCTGTCACAGGAAAATTTCACAGCTTCTGAGATCACCCAAGGACAATTTTCCACTGGAAAAACCTGGTGTGTACAGGGTTGACTGTAGCTGTGGCAGATCGTACATAGGGCAGACCAAACGTACTATCGCCTGCAGGGTTAAGGAGCACATAGCCGCAGCTAAAAATAACGACACTCGCAAATCCGCCATTACTGAACACCACATTGAGTTGGGGACAAATCACTGGATTGAGTTGCACAGCCCTAAGATCATTTCGACAGAACGCCATTATATACCAAGACTGGTGAGAGAAGCGGTTGAGATTAAGAAACATAAAAATTTTAACCGTGAGGATGGGTTTAAGTTGTCAAATGTCTGGAATCCGGTGATTTCGTTATGCAAGACTTGTCCAGAATCAGTTTCGGGTACGCGTAGTGACACCGTAAGTGTTGTGTGCTTAAATCGAGTAACAAGTGAGAACGCGACCGATAGTAGTGGCAGTGCGCGCAGTCGGCGCGCAAAATTGCGGGTAGACAGAGCCCGGTCTGCGCAACATTAGAGTCTACCCGCGTTTCGCCAGTTTGCCCGTGATCATGATGCATGCAACTGCATCGAAATATCGGGAGCTCATCAAACCTATAAGGTAATCGTGGTCAATATCCCGTTTTCATTATGTCTACTCATACGATTGAACACTCAAGTCTATCAGCACCTTCAAACATTTCAACTTACCCTTATCTAGCAGCAGTAATGCGATGTCAGGATGGCCGTAATAAGTGGCCATGTGGAGTGGCGTAATGTGACTCTTCCCGGGCGCGTCGGGCTGGGCGCCGCGCGCCAGCAAGAGCCTGGCGACACCGATGTCGCCGTATTTGGCCGCTAGGTGGAGCGGGGTGAAGCCCTTGCGGGTCTCCGCTTCGATTGGCGCGTTGTTGTCCAGAAGAATGGAGGCCACTTCTTCCTTGCCTGTGGAGGTTTAGAGATGATAATTAGGTTACGCTTTTTAAGTTAACCCTTAAGTCATGTTGTGCCTTTAGAAAAACATTTTGAACACGGAAACAGCGAGCAAGCCCGCCATCGGGGAGCGGCGTGTGGCAGGCGGCGCCCGTGCGAGGCGTGCTCGCGGCTCAAACTGCCATAAAATTGCTAAAAAAAACAGAGTAGGTACCGACGTCTAACAGCCCCTATTTTTAAAAAATGTTCCAAAGGGCATATTCTGATGTTTATTGACCGAGCGAAGCGTTTCCGTTTTAGTCTGTAGAAAAAATACTTTGTATGTCCGACGTCTTTTCGTCGTCTGTCTGAAATTTTGTGAGCAGGTTCGATAACTATAGTTCTTTTTTTCGATTCACTTTTTTTTAAGAAAACAAAACGAAAAATGTTCACAAATAAGCCTAATTAATCCTTGTGAATATTTATTTTGTGATCAGTTTCGATAATTATTCCAGTTTTTTTTGTCGATTCTTTTTTTAAAGCTAAAATGTCGCGAGGTCCACAGCTCACAGAGCCTCTAGCGCTAACGGAGTGGGGGGTCTACAGTGAGCAATACTCGCCCTCCTTGGCGGCGATGTGCAGCGGCGTGTAGCGGTCCTTGGTGGCGGCGGCGGCGGCGGCGCCGTGCTGCAGCAGCAGCGCCGCGATGTCGGCGTGTCCGAGCCGCGCCGCCACGTGCAGCGGCGTCTGCTCCTCGCGCGCGCGCGCCTCCACCTGCACACATTACATACATTAGCTTTTCAGTCCAGCTGCTCAAAAAAGTGCTACTTTTTGTAGCTACGTATCATGCGGAAAGTTGTACTTTTCGTACTAGTGCTTTTTACTTTTCCTCGTGCCGGCCCACCCCCTCCTTTGTCATGTTTTCGCAAATGTATTAAAAAACGTCGTTTGGTACACGTGCGGAAAGGTCATTTTCACTCGTCCCGAATTTCGACCCTCGCAGAACGGCTCGGGCCTAAACACCTCGAGACACGTGCAAAATGCGACCTTTCGTACTTATATCAAAAAGTACTATTAGAGCTATAGGCTTTTACAAAAGTAAGTAAACATACATTTTAAAATCAATACTTGACGACTCACACCGTCCTCGGTGAGCGGGATAGTTGGATGGTTCGACCGAAGAGTCATTGGCGAGCTGTGATTTTCGATGTGCGAGTGTCATGTGTACGTACGTCTTAGTTGTGCGTGTTATAGAGTCGTATTTTCGTGCGCCGATGTGTAGGCGTCATGCTTTCATATATTTATAGTTCGCTGCCCAAAGACAGGATTTCATCAAGGGCCCGTAGAGTAGGCGGGGGCAATGCCCCCTACAGCGGAGTCAATCGCCGACCACAAAAATGGCCGGATTTATATCGACATATTTTTGTGGGGGGGGCAAGGGCATGGGTGTTTGGAACTTTAGGAGGTAATACAGGGGACTATTAGGAATAGTTTGAAGCCTATATGCCTTAGTTCAATATGTGATAGTTTTTTTTTAATCGAGCTTTTCTGATTTTTTTACTTGGTACCAAAAGTTGACATAAAAAAAGAAATTTTATGCAAACTGTGCAAACAATCAAATTTATTCACAAAAAAATCATTTTTTTTATCATCGATTTTGTAATTCACCATGAATGGTTTCCGCCAAAAAATAAACTTTATCGGGTTGTGAAAAAAAAAACTTCCCAAGATACTGATCTTCCAATTAGTTTAAAAACAAGCTTGATATGTTTACTGCAATTGAAAATAAAAATTACAACATAATTGCAACAATAAAAAAAATATCACTGGTCAACATGTTGAACGCCACGACCGAACAAAAAAGCTCCCCGTACGAAGTAGACAATTATGCAAGTTTATTCTTAGATCAAATCATTTATTTTTTACAATTTAAGTTCTCTAAATAAAAAAGCAAATAAAGACACTATTGCACGCACTTTATTTTAAATTAACTTTGCAAATTTTGTAATTAAATGATTAATCGATAAATAAATACCATTCTCCCACGTACGCCACTAAATACAATTTTAAAATCACATTTTGTTGACAATGAGTGTTTTCTGACAAAAATTAACCTTTTTACAACTAATGAAATGTAAACAAAAACTACTTAGGATATTGATGGTTAAAACATCAATATCCTAAGCAGTTTTTATTACGCACACACACACACATCATTCATCATTTTGATAGACACAATGAGTGTTTTCTGTCAGAAATGAACCTTTTTATAGCCAATACAATTTAAATAAAAACTACTTAGGATATTGATGTTTTAACCATCACCATACTAAGTAGTTTTTATTACACACACACATCATTCATCATTTTGAGTGTTTTCTGTCTGTTACAGCTAATTAAATTTAAATAAAAAGGGAGGTTTGAAGGGTCCCAAAAAGATTGTAAATAGAATAGTGCCCCCGTGACCCCCCCTAGTGCAACTAGCCCCACGCACCTTGGCGTTGTTCCTTAGCAGCACGCGCACTAGGTCGGTCTGGTGCGCGCGCGCCGCCAGGTGCAGCGGCGTCTCGCCGCGCGCCGTGCACGCGTCGGCGGCGGCGCCCGCGCCCACCAGCACCAGCGCGATGTTCATGCAGCCCATGAACGACGCCACGTGGAGCGGGGTGAGCCCCGACTCGGTGGTTGCCGACTTGCCTGGGAAAGAAAAATAAAATAAAAACTGTATTCAGTTAAAAAACGGTTACATGCGTTTTAAGCGAGCGGTTATTTTATGCCATAAACGCTACGTTAAACGTGATGCGGTTTTTTTTTATAATTTTTAGTTCGAGACGATAATGTTGCCAGGCGAAAATTTAAAAAATTACAATACTAAACAATTGAGATACTAGTTGTTGTTAATATTGGTAAGGTTGAGCCGAAATAATATACAACAAATTAGAAAATGATCCGTAAAAAATATAGGGTTAGGGTTCACAAATTGTACGAATTTTTTATTTCATACAGTGATTAAAATTTTGTAAATGGACTCTTTATTTATTTATTTAGGTACTGTTACTTGGAAGTTTTTTAACAATAAACAAACACCAAATACTCACTGGCGCCGTATTTGAGCAGCAGTTCTACCACTTTGAGCCGGTTCTTCTTGCAGGCGATGTGGAGGGGCGTGAATCCATTGAGGGCGCGGGCGTTCGCGTCCGCGTTGCGGTCGAGAAGGAGCTTCGCTACCTGCAGTTAGAATTAAAATGTGAAGTGTATTTTTTAATTCCGGAGACCGAGTGAGGTGAAAAGGTAGACAACTTAGGCGATTTTTAGGGTTCCGCACCTCTAAAGGAAAAACGGAACCCTTATGGGATCACTTTGTTAGGGTTCCACATCTCAAAAGGAAATACGGAACTCTTACAGGATCACTTTGTTGTCCGTCTGTCTGTCTGTCCAGACCCTTTTTCTCAGGAACGCGTGAAGGTAGCTTACTGAAATACTCAAGCCTGCAAAGCTGTGAAAAAATCAAACTTCTAAGTCAACGCAATCAAAAGATACACTAATTAAAAGGGTTGTTTCCATACGAATTGCCTTACTGTGAAAACCTAAAGGGCACTTTCAGTTGTCCTAGAAACTTGAAATTTGGTATGAAGGTAGCTGTTATAGCACAACCACTCAGAAAATTCTCAAAATCTTAATTTGAATGTCTGTATGTATATGTCACAGACCGATATAAAATGACCCGTCACTGTGTACATTTTGCTTAGGAGCAGAGCAGGGCTCTGCTAACTGGACAACTTCAAACACTGGGGAAAAGCGGGAAAATTTTTGTATGGAACCCTCGGTGCGCAAGTTCGATTCGCACTTGACCGGTTTGCTCACGTGATTTCGCCACGCAAACTAGTACTTTAGTACTACTTACACGCATACTTTTTGTGACATACCTTGACATGTCCGCAGTGCGCGGCGACGTGCAGCGCTGTCAAGTAGTCGACGGTGACGTCATCAATGGGCGCGCCCTCCGCGAGCAGCACCTTGGCCGTCTCCACGTGTTCGCCCTGCACGGACATGTGGAGAGGCGTCAGGCCGTTCTGAAAAAAAAAACGAAGTTACAAGACAATCTAAAAACAAGTTCAAAACATTTTGACATTTGCGCGCAAGTTGGACCTTATTTGAGAGATTGTGGCCATAGAGGTAGCCTCTTTGTAGCCTTTTTTGCGCTTCATTTTCGGCGTGCCATATGTATGTGATAATACAATTTTAAAAAATGTTCGTAGATATATTTCAAATTGCTCTGGAGAAACTTAAGTTTTGATTTGATTTTTGTCTAACCAAAAAGAAGAAACAATAACTCTCCTTTCCTTTTCGTTTAATGGCACCATATCCTTCTCACTAATCTCACTCTGCTTGTCTATGACAGAAACGCAAATTAGCTGCATGTTAGTAGACGGGTATGACATTCAAAAATAAGGCTTTTGGCAAATGGTAACATCAAAAGTTGAGATGAGAAGTTAGTCAATGAAAATAATCGGTTTATTGATTATTTTTGTGTTTATTTTTATGAAACATTCATAGAATGAAATTCAACATACAATGACAATGCAAAGAAAAATCCGTTAAGCAGCTGGACTTGAACCAGCAACCTCGGTAATCCGTACCACGCTCCACCAATTAAGCTATACTTAACGTTGGTGTACCTAACGAATTTTTCAATGCCTTGTGTCATATTTTTATTTGGAAGATCTCTCCTCAGCGCCAACTATGAGTAGCTTAATCAAGCATTCATTGAATTCATTCATCATCATTTTCATTCTATGAATGTTTCATAAAAATAAACACAAAAATAATCAATGAACCGATTATTTTCATTGATACAGAAAATAGCTCCATCTCTTGCCACTAATGCGTAACTGTAGAAGTTCCGTAGTGGGTGAGCCGCTTGATTAAGCTACTCATAGATGGCGCTGAGGAGAGATCTTCCAAATAAAAATATGACACAAGGCATTGAAAAATTCGTTAGGTACACCAACGTTAAGTATAGTTTAATTGGTGGAGCGTGGTACGGATTACCGAGGTTGCTGGTTCAAGTCCAGCTGCTTAACGGATTTTTCTTTGCATTGTCATTGTATGTTGAATTTCATTCTATGAATGTTTCATAAAAATAAACACAAAAATAATCAATAAATCGATTATTTTCATTGATTCAGAAAATAGCTCCATCTCTTGCCACTAATGCGTAACTGTAGAAGTTCCGTAGTGGGTGAGCCGCTTGATTAAGCTACTCATAGATGGCGCTGAGGAGAGATCTTCCAAATAAAAATATGACACAAGGCATTGAAAAATTCGTTAGGTACACCAACGTTAAGTATAGTTTAATTGGTGGAGCGTGGTACGGATTACCGAGGTTGCTGGTTCAAGTCCAGCTGCTTAACGGATTTTTCTTTGCATTGTCATTGTATGTTGAATTTCATTCTATGAATGTTTCATAAAAATAAACACAAAAATAATCAATAAACCGATTATTTTCATTGATACAGAAAATAGCTCCATCTCTTGCCACTAATGCGTAACTGTAGAAGTTCCGTAGTGGGTGAGCCGCTTGATTAAGCTACTCATAGTTGGCGCTGAGGAGAGATCTTCCAAATAAAAATATGACTCAAGGCATTGAAAAATTCGTTAGGTACACCAACGTTAAGTATAGTTTAATTGGTGGAGCGTGGTACGGATTACCGAGGTTGCTGGTTCAAGTCCAGCTGCTTAACGGATTTTTCTTTGCATTGTCATTGTATGTTGAATTTCATTCTATGAATGTTTCATAAAAATAAACACAAAAATAATCAATAAATCGATTATTTTCATTGATTCAGAAAATAGCTCCATCTCTTGCCACTAATGCGTAACTGTAGAAGTTCCGTAGTGGGTGAGCCGCTTGATTAAGCTACTCATAGATGGCGCTGAGGAGAGATCTTCCAAATAAAAATATGACACAAGGCATTGAAAAATTCGTTAGGTACACCAACGTTAAGTATAGTTTAATTGGTGGAGCGTGGTACGGATTACCGAGGTTGCTGGTTCAAGTCCAGCTGCTTAACGGATTTTTCTTTGCATTGTCATTGTATGTTGAATTTCATTCTATGAATGTTTCATAAAAATAAACACAAAAATAATCAATAAACCGATTATTTTCATTGATACAGAAAATAGCTCCATCTCTTGCCACTAATGCGTAACTGTAGAAGTTCCGTAGTGGGTGAGCCGCTTGATTAAGCTACTCATAGTTGGCGCTGAGGAGAGATCTTCCAAATAAAATATGACACAAGGCATTGAAAAATTCGTTAGGTACACCAACGTTAAGTATAGCTTAATTGGTGGAGCGTGGTACGGATTACCGAGGTTGCTGGTTCCAGCTGCTTAACGAATTTTTCTTTGCATTGTCATTGTATGTTGAATTTCATTCTATGAATGTTTCATAAAAATAAAAACAAAAATAATCAATAAATCGATTATTTTCATTGATTCAGAAAATAGCTCCATCTCTTGCCACTAATGCGTAACTGTAGAAGTTCCGTAGTGGGTGAGCCGCTTGATTAAGCTACTCATAGATGGCGCTGAGGAGAGATCTTCCAAATAAAAATATGACACAAGGCATTGAAAAATTCGTTAGGTACACCAACGTTAAGTATAGTTTAATTGGTGGAGCGTGGTACGGATTACCGAGGTTGCTGGTTCAAGTCCAGCTGCTTAACGGATTTTTCTTTGCATTGTCATTGTATGTTGAATTTCATTCTATGAATGTTTCATAAAAATAAACACAAAAATAATCAATAAACCGATTATTTTCATTGATACAGAAAATAGCTCCATCTCTTGCCACTAATGCGTAACTGTAGAAGTTTCGTAGTGGGTGAGCCGCTTGATTAAGCTACTCATAGTTGGCGCTGAGGAGAGATCTTCCAAATAAAAATATGACACAAGGCATTGAAAAATTCGTTAGGTACACCAACGTTAAGTATAGTTTAATTGGTGGAGCGTGGTACGGATTACCGAGGTTGCTGGTTCAAGTCCAGCTGCTTAACGGATTTTTCTTTGCATTGTCATTGTATGTTGAATTTCATTCTATGAATGTTTCATAAAAATAAACACAAAAATAATCAATAAACCGATTATTTTCATTGATACAGAAAATAGCTCCATCTCTTGCCACTAATGCGTAACTGTAGAAGTTCCGTAGTGGGTGAGCCGCTTGATTAAGCTACTCATAGTTGGCGCTGAGGAGAGATCTTCCAAATAAAAATATGACACAAGGCATTGAAAAATTCGTTAGGTACACCAACGTTAAGTATAGCTTAATTGGTGGAGCGTGGTACGGATTACCGAGGTTGCTGGTTCAAGTCCAGCTGCTTAACGGATTTTTCTTTGCATTGTCATTGTATGTTGAGAAGTTAGTCACCAAGTGAGATTCAAAAATCGATCCCCTGGTTTTATATATATTTTAGGTCCGTCCGGATCGCTACCACCATCTTACTCGTTAATCCTGCCGCTAAGCAGCAGTACTTGCACTGTTGTGTTCTGGTGTGGAGAGTAAGACAGCCGGTGTAATTACGGGCACAAGAGGCATTTCATCTTAGCACTCTAGGTTGGCAACGCATCTGCAAACCCTCCGGAGTTGCGGGTGTCTATGGGCAGTGGTGATCACTTACCATCAGGTGACCCACTTGCTCGCTTGCCTTCCTCGTTGTATAAAAAAAAAAAAAAATATATATATATATACCTTAGTTTTGCTGGTAATGGGCGCGCCGTGCTGCAGCAGTCGCGACACCACGTTGCTGTGCCCGGAGCGCGCGGCGCAGTGCAGCGGGGTGAGGCCGTCTCTCGTCACTGCAGCTATGTTGGCTCCTGTAACGAATACGGAACGGAACCGATGTCATTGTCATACATTGGTGTGGTTTGTATCATACAAACCACACCGAAAAAACACCGAAGAGGACAATGGGGATGTCGCCTTTTGGTCAAATGGGCAACTTTTTTGAAATGTCAAAACGAGTTGATCGGATCCGTTGGTATGAAGTTTGTATTGAATTACAGAACTATGATGTTATCATTTTCAGTGATCAAACTGCCTCCTTTTTATTAATTTTTGTTAAAAAGCGTTTTAATTCCAACAATAAATGAGGCATCGGGTTTTTTACGAGTATTTTCGGAAACTTGATAGGTGAAAATGTAAAATTATTTTATTTCGACATCAGTCAACTACCCTGCCGCTGCCGCTGCTACTGTAGTAGTGGAAGTGGTGGCATGTTGAGCGGTTGTTGTTGTGCTTCGTAAATGGCCTCGTGGAGAGTGCCGAAACGCGTCAGCGTTTAGTATAGTGGTGGTGGTGATAGTTGGGTCTGTGTGGCATGTGTTGATTCGTGTAGCAGTGGAGGCGGAGGTGTTGCATGGAAACATACATTTGCCGCACAGATATAACTATTTGTCATTAGTGGTCGCGGGTGAGCAAAGTAATTGTTTTTTAGTTCATAAATATGGACCTCCGCAAAGTAACGCCTGATTCAATAAATTATTTATAAATTACAAATGCAATTTCGCTCACAAGTCCAAAAAAAATCAGAAGGGCGAACCTAGGCTTGAACTCACGAACTTCAGCTCGAGAGGTCTTCGAAAATCACTAGGCTACCACGGCTTTTTCTCACCATGTTGTATACCATGGCTTGACCGCGTAGTGTACAGTCGACTTCTCCAATATCTATACAGTCAACAGTTCAAAAATATCTATACACAGACTTTATTTCCAGTTACATAAGGTCCATGTTTAGATATTTATGAACCGTTGTTGGCTGTACAGATATTGGAGAACTCGACTGTACAGTGTGTCCGTGTGCCTGTACTGACCGTTCTCCACGAGCAGGTCGGCCATGGCCAGCTGCCCCCATTTGCTGGCCACGTGCAGCGGCGTGATGTTGTGCTTGGCGGCGCGGCCCGCGTCCGCGCCGGCCGCCAGCAGCGCGCGCGCCACGCCCGCGTTGCCGTAGTGTGCCGCGATGTGGAGTGGCGTGAAGCCCGATTTGGAACAGGCGTCTGGGTTGTGTTCGTTCTGAAAGGGCCAAATATTCGTTGTTAACTCAGCTTCAAGAGGTGACAACTACTCAAGTCACGAGATTACCGATGTGTACTTACAAAATCTCTGTCCATAACTACGACGGGCTCGCTGATGATAGACCCAATGGCGCAGATCGGTGCTGGATGGTCGAAAGGTCCATGACGAGGAGTGGTTTAGGACATTATTGCATAAGCGAGCCAAAAGACACCAACTCGGCTCTGGTTCTCCGTGCGCCTTCTGTCCATCCTAGACCTGCCAAGCTTGCGTTCGACAGAACGATGCACAGCCATCAGAAACGATGCATTACCTCCTGACACTGCTTAAACGGTCTGCAATGGACTATAAGGCCATGATGATGATGACTCACAACTAAGTCACCCCCGTTGCTCCCTCGCTTTATTTCTCGACTATAAGAAAGATAGATATCCTAGAAGTCGCTACGTCCTACCTCTAGCAGCAGAGTGGCAGCTTTAACGTCGTTCTTCTTGGCAGCTATGTGCAGCGCGGGCAGCCGAACCTTGCCCCTGGTGTCGGACTCTAGCAGCTCGGCGACCACGCGGTCGTGGCCTTGCTGCATGGCCACCGCTAGAGGAGTGAAGCCGTCCTAAAAACAGTTACAATCATATCAAGACTCTTTTCAATTAATTTTAGGGATTAGTACAGAAAAAAGAAAACATGCCCTTCGAGGAACTTAAATAAGGGTAATGAATTGGCGACGAACGACGTCGGTAATGTGGGAAAAATGACGGTTCCATATTTTTGGTTTGATTGGAGCGACGACTTGGTGAAGATCGCGGGACCGCGGTGGATGCGGAAAGCACAAGACCGGTCTTTCGGCTGACATAATGATGATGATGATTGGAGGTGTTTTCAAACACGAAATCAACTCGCGACGACTTAAGTTGAGATCATTATTCAGATATCTCACCTCTGTGGCCAGTGTCTGGCTGGCCCCGGCAGCCAGCAGCATCTTGACGCAGGCGGCGTGGTTCTCCTGCGCGGCCATGTACAGCGGGGTGAAGCCGGCGGCGGACTGCGCGTCGGCCTTCGCACCCTCGGCCAGCAGCGCCCGCGCCACCGCCTCCTGCCCCGCGAGGCATGCTATGTGGAGCGCTGTGTTGCCTGGAGAACGAGGAAAATGTGTTTTTAATACAGTTGCTTGGGCCGCCTTCCTAAACCTGGTCGCCGGCGGGTGGTGGCGGGGTGCCCCGCCCCCTCTTTGTAATTTTTTCGCAAATGTATTAAAAAACGTCGTTTGGTACACGTGCGGAAATTTCATTTTCACTCGTCACGAGACTCGACCCTCGCCTTGCGGCTCAGGCCTAGACACTTCGGGACTAGTGCATAATGACATACTTTCCGCACTTATATCAAAAAGTTCTGTTTCAATTTTCGAAACGTAAACGAAAGACCAGAAAAATAAATTCTCGAAGTGGGAAAAAAAATGTGATGTGTGTGTGAGTAAATGGGAGGAAAATGTGATCTAAGTACGCTCCTCAGAATACAGAATGAACCAGAACACATTTAAATAGAGTAGTTTGAAATAGTCCTCTCCGTACATCACGCAGCGTTTCATGACGCGTTGTACGAATGACAATACTAATGAATACCTTGAAATGTAGCTATAACTCATTCTCCCTGCTAGAAGAGGTGCTATATACAGGATGAGTTTTAATTAACCGTCAAGAATTCAGCCAGGGGTCAAGCCCACTTAGACACTCAACCCATGGCTTAATGCTTACTTAACGGTTCATTAAAAGTTGAAAATTTTCAAAGGGTTACCTTTCTTTGTGGCAGAGTCAACGGTTGCTCCCCGTTTGAGGAGCTCCTCGACCACCGAAATGTGACCATCTTTGGCTGCCAAATGAAGCGCGTTCAGGCCATTCTGGAAACAAGCAAAATAACCATCAAAACCCTTAAATTAATAAAATGATTGATAAGTACATCTTTTACAAATTAATGTTAATTAATGTGAATTTGAGCAGCTAATAACATTACAGAGAGTTATTGAACTCTCTGTTAAATAAGTTAGCGATTTTAAGCCAAAATAAACCTCAATTTAGCTGAAAATTTGTGAACATGTAACACCCGACATATTCCAAATTATGTATGATATCAGGTAAAAGGAAATTATGCCCTCGAACGAGCGCCGCGCCTCGCTATGAGATTCTTGGTATTACGGTGGATTAGCATAATTGTTGTTTAGCAAAATGACAAACTATACATGAACAAGAAACGGACTGGGCAAATTATCAAACGTGTGTATGCTCGCCAATCAGATTTACTGACTCTTTCTATCACCATCTTATACCGCTTGTCAGAAAGAAATACCTAGTGAACTCGTTAGTTAACAAGGTGTCTGTTTTAGAAATGTAGATGGAAAAGAAACAATACAAATCCTACTATCCTTCTATTATTACACAGGCGCAACGTTTGTGAGAATGGATAATGTGGGTAAGGAAGCTTAAAAAAAAAACTAGCTTAGCTTATAAGTAATCTCAAAATGCTACTTTTTTCCTAAAAAAAAGACAACAACTAAGTAGGTATATACATAACATCAAAATTAATTTTGAAAAATAACAACACGAATTATGTTCTTCACCTGCGATAAGCGAACGTAGTACACACAGATGGAAATTATACAGCTTCAATTTATCTGATCTAGTTCCAGTTAGTGGAGAAATGCTTGGAATAATAGAGCATAGCTAATGAAACAGCGAGTACACTAAACTAACCAAAGGCACGGCCAGAACTGTGTGATTAGCCGGGTCGAATTCTCTGTTCAATGAACGGTTGAGAAGTCTACCGCACAGTAGTTGGTTACCAACGCACGCAATGTATTAGAATACCGTTTACCACGCCATCGGTCACGCCCACGCGTAGTAGTGGCCGTGGCCATCACAAAAATCCATCAATGGGACAGTTGCGCAGAAAGAGTATAGGCTGCACTTAAATTTATTACTGGATTTTTACTCGCACACTATTAGCTACCTCGCTAACTGTGCCTCGATAGCTCTGGTGGATGTGCAGCCTTAGTCT
Source organism: Clepsis dumicolana (assembly GCA_963691665.1). NCBI lineage: Eukaryota > Metazoa > Arthropoda > Insecta > Lepidoptera > Tortricidae > Clepsis > Clepsis dumicolana. Next base: position 5,288,433 of record OY829528.1, on the reverse strand, counting down.
TCATCAGGGCGTCTAGTGTAATCAACTGACAAAAATACGTCTCGATCGCGTTCGCGTTTACGTCTGAATTACTAGGGGCAAATTGGCAGCGCCACTAGGGCACGTATCGACAACAAACAATTCTCATACTATTTGACTCTTTAACGCAAACGCGTTCGAGACGTATTTTTTGGCCGATGATTACGCTACAGAGCCTCAGCTTCAAAGCGAGTTCTCATCCGTCTATGTTTACGCTGAATCGTAAATACCTACTAATATTTTATTGCTAGCAAAGCAATGACAGTAGCACGCAACATTAATGTAGTGGTGTAGTGTAACGTGTAGCGTTTATTAGAACGTAATGAGCCCTCTGTTACCGGTAAGCTGCCATGATAATGCACATTTTTTCAGTTAGGAATTCAGCCTGGGAATAAATAGCTGGAATAACCGCAGCTCATTAAAATACTCGAAGCTTCATTACTGGTGGCTGCTTTTAACAATGATACTATGACTGTGTAGTTGTAATAAAAACTTTCAGTCGTTCAGATGCATCGTTGTCAGTGTTGGGTTCGGTTTGCTATTTTCTGACTTATTTTCTTAAAACCTTTTGATTTAAAAACTAACCTAACCTATACAACAAACACTAAAATGACGACCGGATGGCCTAGTGGTTAGCGACCCTGACTACGAAGCTTGAGGTCCTGGGTTCTAATCCCGGTCGGGGCAGATGTTTGTATGATGAATACGAATGTTTGTTCTCGGGTCTTGGATGTTTAATATGTATATAAGTATGTATTTATGTATGTTTATCCGTTGTCGAGTACCCATAGAACAGGCTTTGCCTAGTTTGGGACTAGGTCAATTGGTGTCAATTTGTCCCATGATATTTATTTATTTTTTTTTTATCCTGAAATTATCATCTCCACTTAGCAGAAATTGGATTCCATATTCTCTATGATCTATGTAGAATCACTTTCAAGTGGATCCATCGTCCAAGATTGGCAGCATCCATCGCGACAGGACCATCAACTTTGACTAGATCATTCATCATCATCATCACCAGCCTTGTTTTACGTCCCACTGCTGGGCACTTTGGGAATGAGCTATAGTTCCCACGCGGAAACAAATAAATAGTGTGTGTTAAGCTTCTAACCCGCACTGGGCCCGTGTGGGAACTAAAGCCCAAGCTCTCTCATACTGAGTGGAGGCCTGAGTAGGGGACGTAAATTGGCTGGAGATGAAATTTAGGACCGCTAGGATCGCTTGTCGAGTGAGGTCTATTTGTCAATTTCCACCAATCATAGGCCAGTAGCTTGTCAATGAAAATAATCGATTTATTCATTATTTTTGTCTTTATTTTTATGAAACATTCATAGTATGAAATTCAACATACAATGACAATGCAAAGAAAAATCCGTTAAGCAGCTGGACATGAACCAGCAACCTCGGTAATCCGTACCACGCTCCACCAATTAAGCTATACTTAACGTTGGTGTACCTAACGAATTTTTCAATGCCTTGTGTCATATTTTTTATTTGGAAGATCTCTCCTCAGCGCCACCTATGAGTAGCTTAATCAAGCGGCTCACCCACTACGGAACTTCTACAGTTACGCATTAGTGGCAAGAGATGGAACCATTTTCTGAATGAATGAAAATGCTGGAGCGTCCAGCTGCTCAACGGATTTTTCTTTGCATTGTCATTGTATGTTGTCAGTAGCTTGTCTCTCATTGGTGGAGAATGACAGATAGGCCTCACTCGACACTAAGCTACCCTAGCGGATTTTTGACTCGCGATTTGCCTCATTCGAAGGTCCGTATACCATGGACTATAATAGTGGTCCAGCAATGCACCAGCATCCCTATTTCACCGACATTACAATTGTTAGTTAACAATGACAATTCGAACTAGACTTCTGTGCCAATATGAAGCGCGCTAAATCAAAAGCTCTTCGAGTCGGCTACTGACACCGAATCGTCAATGAAAACTGACATTTGTAGAGTTGGTGGGGCCAGAGCACAGTGCGCAATGTAAAAGGATCTTATTACTGTATTACAATCCAGCCGAGCGGAACGTATTGAAGGCCAACGGGTCGCTATTGATATTATAAATTAAATATTGTTATTATTTTATGTCACAAAAAACGCGCATGCCGATGAAAGGTCGCAAATCGTCAGCCGCGTGACTAGACTACATCGTGAATGAGATATTTTATATTATAAGCATAAAGCAGGCAGACGGGAGGCGCCTTTGGTTTATCTCTGCACTACAATTTTTCTGACACGTACAGCACACGTCCACGCTCGTGTCAAAATTTGTTACGTTCCTAAAAACTCATACTAAATTATGATAAAATCAGGGCTATATCACGTTAAAATAAATGCATTATTTAAATACCTCGACATTTCGTACGTGACATTGCGTCCATACGTAAAAAAACTGTTACACAAATGCCAAAAACACGCACACAATTAACAGACCCTATGCATTTTGCACAGACTTAATGTAAAATTTTTGGAAGAGAGGAAATCACGCGTTAACATTTCCTTTTATTTCCTGCTCTAAGAATATAAGTTATAAATAATCTAGTCTGTAGAAAAAGAATAGAATATATTTGCATATTAACCCTCTCCCTATAGACGGAGAAGTTTACGGTAATTGTTCGGCGCCAGCTTTTCACTATTTTCTAGCATACAAGCGTATTTCATCGTACATTCGATTCATGTGGCCCGATTTAGATTTTCTATTGTTCCATTTGAATGCTGGTAATAATGGGTTCAAAAATTACAGCTACAAGTTCTTTGTGCCTATATCCAAGTTATTTGACGTCATCATCATCACTAAATACATTATTTTCACTTCGTTTCCATTGTCACCTTGCGTATCAATAACGCCTATCGCGAATGAAAAATCCGTTAGGAACGCTATTGTCGAGGTCGAGTGAGGCCTATTTGTCAATTTCCACCAATCATAGGCCAGTAGCTTCATAGGCCAGTGCCTATGAAGCTACTGAGCTATTCTTATGCCTCGATTACCAGGCTACCGGGTTACCTATTACCGCGGCCTCCAGGGTCCCAGCGACCTTGATGCAATGACGCCAAATGAATCGTGCACAGTTGTTCGTTGCATAGTTAATGGATGGATCTCAATGTGTATGCGGCGCACCCTACAGTTACTAAATTTATTCAATCTACAGTCCTTCAATACAAGGAGGCTAGTAGTTCATCATCATCAGCCTTTTTTACGTCCCACTGCTGGGCACAGGCCTCCTCTCAGAATGAGAGGGCTTGGGCTACAGCGCCCACGCGGACCCAGTGCAGATTGGGAACTTTACACACATCATCAAGCAAGCCCTCCGGAGTTGCGGGTGTCTATGGGCAGTGATGATCACTTACCATCAGGTGACTCACTTGCTCGTTTGCCTTCCTCGTGGTATAAAAAAAAATTGAATTGCTTCGCAGGAGTGTGCAGGTTTCCTCACGATGTTTTCCTTCACCTAAAAGCTCATGATAAATTACAAATGTAATTCCGCACATAAATTCCGAAAATCTCAGAGGTGCGAGCTGGGCTCTGGGTGGCTAGTAGTTAGATTAAATCAAAACATAAGCATTCATCTCTGTCCTTCGGGTGAAAAACGAAAGAGAGCTGACACGTAGATAAAAAATACATGTTTATTGTACGATCTAGTATATCGTTCGACAACTTGACATCTAACTTTAGGAATCGGAGATTATTATTTTCGTACATACGTAGGTACGAGTGAAATACTTCCATTTGTCGATTTTATTTGCTACACGAGAACTTGTAAATAACAGCTGAGAACGAAAACATTCCACAATTAGATACCAGTCGGCAAATCGATTGTGTCCTTCCAAATAACTTGATGCCGTCCACAATATTGCCCCACAATCTTTTGTTGTGGTATTTAGGCTACCGATGCCCGATATTGCTTGCAATCCACATCAAGACGACGAATCGAGGTAGTAATGAGCCTTATTAATTTGAGAAAATTTTACATTATTCATGGGTCTATTTATTGATATTACTGGGATGAAAATTTCCAGGGAAAACAGTTTTTTTTTACCTTAGCCTCACTTCTCACTGCTGAGCAAAACTCGTCTCTACCAACGTCATGAAAAGAGAATTAGGCATAAAAAATACAGCAGTGATGAGCGAGTTGTATATTTTGCAACTAAAATCCAGCTATAGTGAAATAGTGAACACGATTCTATAGCAAAGCTTTCGATCACCTTAACTGTCACACAGATACATTAATTATGCTAACTGTACTAAGTAAATTTTCAGTATTTCTGGAAACCATTGTGCCCGGTCACTGTTCACAAAATTCCGCCACCGCTTTGCGAAAGAGTTCTCATAATGATGACTAGCGGAACGAAATTAATTTGTATTGTTTCTGCAATTCATTTTGCGATTCAGCTTGTATTTTATTTCGGGTACTAAACAAAACTTTACTGGTCGTGATTACGTTGCGAAATAAATATCACGTGTGTGTGAAAAACGGCTGGCTTAAGTATTGTCTCACTCGCACGCAATCGCCATATTATCGTGTTCATTTTGACAGTTTTTGTATGAGAGCTGACAATTGGTATCGGAAACAGCTAGCTGTCACAGTCATACTAAAACTGACATTTCAATCCGATGACGAGGAAACAGAAAACTGAAAATCCCATTTCGAAAGTTAAGAAAAGAAAATCCGATTAAAAAATATTGCGGGTATTTTCGTATTGTAAACATTAGCACCTGGTATTTTAATAGTAAATAAATAAGAAACTTCATAGCAAGCCACAAAAACCTAATACACATGTACGACTGTGTATAAATCACACGTGACAGTGTTATCTCCGACAAGTTCCAAAAAAAAAAAGAAAAAATCTGAACGTTGAACCTACTCGTAATAACGACGGACAAAGTGAGTGACACAACAAAACAATAAATAAGTGAACAAAGTGAAGTAGCAAATAACTGAACTTCCAGTGCATATTAAATAACAGTGATACAGAAAGTTACTCGATATCCTGTGCACTATGTGTAAATAAATCCTTACAACAATATTTTTATTTTATGTGGGTAACTGAACATTATACGTGCCCTACTAGCTGCGAACGTTTAACTGACATTATTAAATATTGTATTGATTCAGGCGTAACTTTGCGGAAGTCCATGTTACAAGTAACGGATTAAATTAATTTGCTCCTCCGCGAAGTAGTGCAGTATAGTCATGCAGAATAGCCTCGTCTGCGCTGAATATTTATTTTCATGCACTAATTTTCCCGCCCTCCCTCCGCAAATTAAAAATAAAATAATCAACGCAAACGATACTAAGCCCACAACCAAAACTACCACCACCAGTAAAACAGTACCGGACACGTGTTTCGCCTCTCTCCGAGGCATCCTCAGCGGACGTCGTCGATGTTGACACCCCGACCGTCAGTCGAAGAATGAGCTTGTTCATCGTGAGCCGTCTCACACGCCTCCCCGCGCGAAGCGCGGGGGGGTGTGGGGGGACTTTTCAGGGCTCCATGCCCTTTAAGTCGGCTTCAGGCGCGTCCCATAACAATGGGACGGTCTCTTTGTGCCATCTTGTGGCTTGGCCTCTCTGCGGCTTTTACCCGATTAGCCTATCTTTGGCGTTTCGGTTGGGATGCCTATCTGCGGCTTTTATCCCGTTTTGCCTATCTGCGGCGTGACGGGATCGTTGGCCTTTCAGCGGCTTTGAGGTTGCCTGTCGTCACCACGAACAGGAGACTCGTCGCGGGGCACCAGCTCTCTGGGCTGAGCCAGTGCGCGGCGATCCGGGGGGCGCGCGTGGAGCGGCGCGATCCCCTGAAGCGACGGGAAGCTGAAGTTGTCGGCGCGGTCGAACATGACGCGCGCGAGGTGGCCGATGAACTCGTCCAGACTCTGCCAGCGGAGGCTGCGACGGATGTCCTCGTTGCGCACGAAGCGGGGAGCGGCGACGATGGTGCGCAGGGACTGGGACTCCTGCACACGAAGACGTCTACGGTTGGACTCGGCCACTAACGCGTACCAGGCTGGTGCCGCGTATGTGAGCCGGGACCGCACGTACGTCTTGTAGATCCCCAGCTTGGTGCGCACGGGGAGGTTGCTGGCGAGTACTGGACGGAGGCAGGTGCGCGCGTACTTGGCGCGCTGTACGACCTCGGCGACGTGATGCTTCATCGTGAGTCTCCTGTCAATGGTGACACCCAGGTACTTTACGGTGCCTGACCAAGGCACCTCCTGACCGTGTAGACGGAGGGGCGGCGGAGGGTTCTTCTGTCCCATGGCGATGGCCTGTGTCCCTACGTTCACCGACAGTCTCCATCGGGAGAGCCAGTCGGGAAGAGCGTCAAGGGTCCTCTGGAGCTTCTTCGCCGCGTGGGCGATGTTCATGGAAGAAGCGAAGTATGCGGCGTCGTCGGCGAATAGCCCCAGCTTGACGTTTCCGATCACCGGGATGTCGTCGGTGTAGAGGGCATACAGGGCCGGGGACAGGCAGCTTCCTTGAGGGACGCCAGCTTGGATGCGGCGCTCCGATGAGGTGGCGTCTTCTACCGCCACGACAAACCTCCGTTCGGGCTGTTCGGGCCGAGCTTGTTCAGAACGGCTGGCTGTATTTATACCCTCACTACCCCCATTATTATTACTTAATGACATCCGCAACAACGGTGACGACGCAACATTCAACTGTTCATTGACAATTAAACCCCTCCTGTTGTACCTAATTATCTCCATCTGTTCCAAAACACTCAAACGCAATCCTTTTTTGCAAACATGCAGAATATCATAAGAATGTGACTCGGATAACTCATGATTAAATTCTAATAAATGTTTGGCAAAATTGGATCTTTCTGGATGTTTATGCTAAGGAGCATGTCTCATCATTTAGGCATCGACATTATTATTATTATTTTATGAAAAATTTAACAAAGAGAAATTGCATTTATTATACCTGTAATATAGCATTATTATATTAGTATAATTCTCTGAACTATAATGTATTGCATGGAATTCCTTAACGCAATAAATGATTGAATACTTGAATACTGAATATTCATCATTGCGACTTTGGTCGAGAGGCCATCAAAAACAATTTGAGGTGCACGATTCATTTTCTTTAGAAGTACCTATGCTACTCAGCGCTTATAGCTTTGTCAGCTTTTCTTGTTTCGGTATTGTTAGAGAGACTATATATCTCTCTGTCCAATTAAGGTTCAATTACAAGGCATCCACTTTTCTATCTAGCCGGAAAATTTGTAGCCTATCAATAATATCCGAAAAACTATTGCTTGTTCTAGAATAAGTGGTGTTCCCACATTGAGAGGCGACAGCAAGAATTGAGGTAATTACTTAGTGGCGATCCTCTAATGATTGACGGGTGTAATGTGAAAAGTGATTATTTAATGAGGGGTTGTTATGGGTTTATGCAACCTTGCCGAGCCAAATGAGAAAGATAGGGAGGATAGGCGATAGCGATAACTCTGGATCACGACCATCTTTTCCAAAGATCTATGAAATTAATCCTTTTCCATTAGAGTAGGTATCTTCAGAAATGTTCCCTGTATCTTATGACGTCACAATTCCAAGATAGGATATGTTTTACCCGCAAAGAATGACAATTTGTGATACCTAACTTGTTCTGTTTTGTTTACAACTTTGTATCAACGCCTTCGCAGCGTCCTTGGCCATATTCATCCATTTTATCTCACTCGTGGCGTCACAAATAGTACCTGCACCAGTTATTTACGAACCATGGTGACATCATCTGATAATGCATTTCCCGCCGAACATCCCGCCAGGTGCAATCAGCGATATGAAAAACGCATCAGCCACTGCGACGAGGTTAACAGAATGTTAGTGAAGGACAGAAGTAAAGTTTTCAACCTAAAAAACTTTAATATATAATGCTTCAAATGTTTTGTTTTATTTTTTTATACGACTCTATCTCTCTTTTTACTGGCGTCCTATTAATTTCGTAACACGTGGTACGTTTTTAAAACTATATGTCCAAGTTGACTATTACCTCCGCACATTAACCCTTTTCAACGCAGTTAAAGAAAGCAATAGGTACGTGTCAGTATCGCAAATTATCTCCAACAGTCGGTGTGCGGCTGGGTTTAGTGCAATGCACTCCGTGAAGCACACGGCGGCTAACGGCGTATTATAAATTGGGTCGCTATTCACTAATATTATGTTTTCTTAGGTAGTAGCAGTCGTTACGAAGAGACGTTTTCCATTGTAATACGGATTTATCGCAAGAAAAATATACGTGGATGAACTGTCATGGCATGTATTGTTGGTGTCTCCTCGGGACTACGTTTGTTGCAATACGACTGAAACAGCGAGGTTAATAAATTAATAATACAAATGTTGCCTTCAACAAAGCCGCATCACAGTATTTAAATATGTATGAAAATCATGACAATTTAAATCCGTTCTACTCGCAGTGCAGTAACCTAACTATATTCGTATTCTGTCTTTCAATGCTTTGTGAAGGCATTTTAAAAGCAAGATGATTGTTCTATAGGAAATTTTCTTTTGAAAATATCCTGTAAAAGATATGATTCATATGATGGACACTGAAAGTTTACACATAAATTTTCTATAAACAATTGTACTGGTGTCAGTATTACAAATGTAATACATATCACATGTGTAAAGTGTATTACATATAATGTATGTGTGAAAATGATATAAAATTTATCTAGCTTAGAGTAACCTGTCACAGGAGTAGCTGCACTCAGCGCAAAATTTATGGATCCAAGTCGGCCCAAATCTGTCCATATACCTTTTACGGGCAATATCTCGGGCCATATTTCATTGTCGCAATAACGGATGTGAAGGGATGGAGATGCTACAATATTGATACGGCCCCTCGATTTGCACTCACTTACTGGGCAACGTAAAACGTAAACGTAAAAAAATGTGTAGAAATATTAGGTGGATTCTTAGTTCTTCCAATTAAGTCATATAATCGATCTAAAATCTTCTGAAGTTCTGGCTGCCAGAACTTCAGGAGATTTTAGATCGCAGCGTTTGGAGTTGACCTCAGCGTTCTGTGTAAGATGATGTCTATCATTAAAATAGCGATAAACCAAAATACACTTCTCAAAAATGTCTATATAGGTATCAATTATGTGCAGACTCACATACGCATTTGATCCTTAGACAATTTTGAGCAGTGTAGTTTAGTGAATTTATTTATGCTATAGGTACTTAGCTATTGTATAAATAACTCATTTTATTACCCGCGCGTCATTGGCCCTAGACTGTATGAAAAACTACCCGCTGACCTAAAAAACGAATCTTCGGATGAAACGTTTGGACGCCAACTAAAAAAACTTCTTTTAAATAAATCGCTGTATTCTGTGAAAGAGTACAGCGAAACTATTTGACATTGAAATGTGTTTTTTTTTTGTTTTTTCTGTACCATAGTTTGTACCTTTGTTTTAGTATAATTATAATTATTGACATTCTCACATTCTGTGACTCAATATTATTATTATTATTTTGACATTTAATTACGTTTTATTTTATTTCTAGTTCTGTTATTGACATTGTCCCACTTTGAATTCAATTGTTTTATATTCTATATATTTTTTATTATTATTTAATTGATGACGATCTTTTTGTGAATGAAGTATATTTTGACATGTCAAATAATATGTGTAATTTTCAAATCGAAATAAATGAATCTAATCTAATCTAATCTATTCAAGCTTGTTTCTGCCCCAAAGCCCTGGCGGTTTGACAAATGAAATGTTGTATCTTCATATCCTTTATGTACCGCCCGACAGTGCTAACAAAGCTAAATTAAAAGCACTCGGCTCCATGCATGTACCTACCTATGAAATGACGGAAAAATGTGGCCAACGAGAGAGCTCGGACAATACGAAACTCAGTCGGTCTGAAATATTCGGCTATTTCATAGGGGGAAAAGCCTTTTGTCTAAGCTTTGGCGCTCTGAGAATATGCGTAGCATTCAGCAGGGTAAGTAGTCAAAACTTTGTAAAACCTGCACATTCACTGCATAGGCAGACTTGACATACAGTTATTTTATCTACGTAATATAATAAGTAAATAAAATATAGATTGGTATTTTACAGTATTCTCTTAAACTAGCGTTGGCACTAAAAGTAGCATTACCATTTGAGCCAAAAAGATAACCTACTTTCGTGCAGACTAGGCCGAATTTAATATCAGTTGTCGGAGGTAATTAAATTTTCCCTGTCTCAGGGAAGGCGCCGGACGGACGGTCGCTTCCCGGGAAATCCTGCCTCCGGTGGCTTTTACGATCCGGCCACGGATGCGCGACCGTTGCGGCACGGCGAGCGAATACTCTGTTCATTGCACGGTTAAAACTTCCGCCTCAGAACGGTTAATTATCCACACACGCAATGTATTCGATGTATTATAAAATCGTTCGCCACGCCGTCGGGCGCGCATGTATTCCTCCTAGCCAGGCCATTACAGCTGAACATAACCGCTTCAGCGTTTTGACTACCCTTACGATATTACGGCACTAAAAGTTATTTAGTGTAGGTGTAGGTGTTATTGCGGGCTGGGAGATAAACTAAATGTTTAGTAGAAAACTGAACATCATGTTGCGAGTTTAGAAGCAGCTGAGGCTCCAGCGAGATAGGTAATCCAATCAGGCCACATCCACCCACTGCTGAGTAAAGACCTATTCGTTCCCACGCCACTTTGCAGAGGTTCTTAACACAGGTTTCCAGCCGCCTGGTTATCGTTTAGCCGTCAAAACTGGTGTTTTTCCACTGTTCTTGATCTAATACTCTTCGTCTTCGTTACACTCTTGACAGAGTGGTCATGGTTGCCTTTTCACTATTTTTAATTTGCGTCACAATCCGTCGCAATTTCTCTGACGTTGTCTTCTGGTGCATAAGTGTTATCTTAATACTTACACGACTTTGTTACGGTCAAATCCTCTAAAAGGTAGACTTATTTGAGGCAACAGAAGGCCAGTTGGTGATGGAAATACAAATAATAAATCATTTGTACGCGCCAAAGACAGAAATTAGGAATAATATTCCGGAAATTTATAATTACCTACTTAACTGTTATCATGAACCTTCTAAGTTAATGTACAAAAGCAACGAATTATCTTCTGAAGTCGGCTGTCAGCAGGGTGATCCCCTCGGACCAGCCATTTTCAGTTTAGCCATTAACCCCATCATTCAAAATTTAAAGTCCAAATTTAACGTATGGTATCTTGATGATGGTTCCCTAGGAGGTGATGCAGTTACGGTACTTTCAGATCTCTCAGAAATTATAAATAAATTTAAGGCCATTGGTTTAGATCTAAACTTTAATAAATGCGAACTGTTCATAAACAACGCGATCCGATCCGATCTCTTCCAACATTTTAATTTATGTTCGGGCATTGTAATCCTTTAATATGAGGGTAAGCTACAATATCTGCGGTCGGTCGGCGCAAGGCGAAATGACGGAGTTCACGGCGTACATTCGAGGCGATCGCACGCGCGTTTGGTGTGTGACCAAAATTAATCAAAATCTTACGGATTTCGTCGGTCTTTCGGTCACAATTGGTGGAACATTACTTGGTGTGTGTGTGGTGCACTAGACAATCTAAACTTTGTGGAATACAGCAGCAGCAGGGGCCAGAGGGCAGACCAAGGTGAGTGGCTTTCCATATATTGAGAGAGTGCAATGCCTGAGGCTCCTGTTCTATCCTAACAGAAGAACCAGGACCAGTGAATTTAGTGCTATCGAAGGGTTCCTTACGCGAACATAAAATTTGGTTCTTCGACCCGGATCGGTTTTTCATTATAAGTTAGGTCTTAGTTCAGGCAGCCATTTTGTAACGGTAATTTCCTTTGTTCGGTTTAACATTTCAACTTATGGTTAATTGGTTAATTACGGTTGGTTTATCTTGCTTAAGAGGTTCCGTTATATCGATCAATAAATAAATAAATAAGTGATAATGTCTGCAAAAGCGTTTGAAAGCAAGTTTAAAGTTAAATTCGATTGGTTTAAAAACAGTACACAAATTGTGTCTACTCCGGGCTATAGTACAAGCGTATTGTCGGCTCGGCTACGTAAATTGGATGATTATTTTGAAGTATTAACGGAGGCATACGAAGGCATACTAAGTTCCTTTCCGGAGGATTCGGATAATGTACGTAGTTACGATGCACAATACAAGGAGGCCACGGAGGCCTACAACAAGCTGGAGGCCGTCGCGGCGGCGTGCCCCAACTTGGACGGCACACACATACCTACGGAAAGCATTGCTTCATCACGGCTGCCCCGGATAAGTTTGACGACGTTTGACGGTGACGTTTTCTCTTGGAGTAGCTTTATTAGTTTGTTTACGTCGCTGGTGTTATCGCGAAAAGATATTTCCAAAACCGAAAAATTCCACTACTTATTCTCGAATGTAGAAAAGGAGCCGCAGTCGTTAATTAAACACCTACCAATGGTGGACGGCTCGTTGGACGTTGCCATGGAAATTCTAAAAGGTAGATACGAAAATAAACGGTTACAAGCGGATTCACATATTTCTCGGATATTACACTTGCCGGTACTTAACAAGAGTTTGAGTCTTCGAACTAACATTTTAAACCCTTTGTTAGAATCTACACGGGCCTTAAAAAATTTAGGGCTTCCTACAGATGAATGGAGCTACATTTTATTGCATATTAGTCTGACAAAATTACCCATAGAGATTAAAACACGGTTTGAACAACGATACGGCGGCAATAATTTAAATCTACCTACTTTTGAGCAGTTAACTGAGTTCTTGCAAAATGAATGTCGGTTGATAGATACAGCCTCGGCGGAACCCATGCTAACTTATGCGGAACATGTGCGCATGCGCAAGCCGGTCCGCGCTGCTCATGCAGCGGAGCGCGCCGCAGACGGCAATGCCTACAATAAGTCGCAATGGGTTAACACCCGCAATTATATGTCGGGAAAAAATAACAATTGCATTTATTGTCAATTATCGGGGCATAATATAGGTAACTGTTTTAAATTCGCAAACATGCCTAATTATAGTCGCAAGGATTGGGTAAAAAATAACGGTCTTTGCTTTAGGTGTTTTGAAAGACACCCGGCAGCACAATGTTCTCGGCAGGTACCGTGTAATCAGTGTGGCAACGTCGGTCATAATAAATTAATTTGTACCATGCCCATTGCGCGCTCTGACTCATCGGCGGGAGACAGACAGCATACTCGGCACGCGAATGTCGCGCAACGCGAAAAGGTTTCGGCCAGCGGTCGGCGGTCACCCGGTGCATACGAATACGATAGGCGTCGTATTAATGACGCTGATAATAACACGGTGGGTAGTCGTATGCACAAATTGTTACGTGGCTATGAATGCGAAAATGAGTCTCGTCATGTTAGTGACCGGGATGAGCGGTCGGCACTGGTATCTAGGAACACACGAGACCGGAACTTTACAGCTCGGCGGTCACAAAGTCCGTCAGGGAATCGCAGACCGCATTCTCAACAATAGCAATTAAGGTGCAATAATGTCGCTTCGGTACCTCGGTTAGCTGATAATGTTATTCTACCTACGGTTATTATTAACGTAAAATCGGTTCAAGGAGATTTTGTTCCTTGTCGGGCTTTATTAGACATAGGTAGCCAAGTTTCAATTATACGAAGTGATTTTGTAGCAAGTTTAGGATTGAAGCGACATTATAATCAAACACCTCTCCTAGGTATCGGCGGATTATGCAATAATGACGGCACCCATATAGTGAAGTTTTATTTTAAATCTGAAAAAGCCAAATGTTTATTATCGGTTACGGCAGTGGTTTTAAAGAAACCTACCTCCTATTTGTCAGAAAGATTCGGATTATCGGCCATAAATATTAAACTCTCAGACGACGGCTCATATGACATGAGACATATTGACGTTATTTTCGGTTGCGACATTTTAGGTAACATTTTAAGCGGTGAGACGGTTGAGTTGGGCACGGGTGGACCTTATGCACTAGGTACTATCTTTGATTTTGCTGTTTTCGGCCCGGTGCGGTCGGCAGGAATTTGTAACTCTAAATTAAATAATAATAATAATACCTGTCTCACATTAATTGAAGCAGTCGAAAGGTTTTGGCGTTCCGAGGAACCTCCTCTATCGGCTATTAGGGACCCGGCGGAATTAGAATGTGAAAATCTGTTTACTACTACTACATCACGGAGCGCGGATGGCAAATACGTAGTTAGGTTACCACTGATTCAAGGTCACCAGCGGTTGGGTGATTCTATGGAAACAGCATTAAGTAGATTTTTAGCTATAGAACGGCGGATGAAACGGGATTCGGTTTATCGAGAAAAATATGTCGAATTTATGTCGGAGTATTTACGACTCGGTCATATGGCGGTTTCTAATTATGATGTCGAGTCTGGCCAAGAGCACTATTTCCTTGCACACCACGGGGTGTTTAAAAAATCGGGTGACACTGAAAAAATTCGAGTTGTTTTTGACGGGAGTGTACAGACTACTACGGGTGTTTCATTGAATGACTGTTTATATTCGGGCCCTCGGTTACAAAATGATATTACGCAGATTATTATTAATTTTCGGTTGCCGCGTTATGTATTTACTACAGACGTTAAAATGATGTTCCGACAAACATGGATACATTCAGATGATCGGAAGTACCAACTGATCTTTTGGCGACCGTCGCCCGACGATCCTCTGCGTATTTATGAGTTAACGACTAATACGTATGGCTTAAAGTCTAGTCCCTTCGTGGCAATTCGGTGTCTGCACCAGTTGGCTAGTGATGAGGAATCCCAGTACCCACGCGCAGCCAGGTTGTTACGTCAAAACAGTTATGTCGATGACCTTAATGGAGGAGCGGACTCGCTGGAGGACGCACGGCGCCTACGGGACGAGCTCGTGGCGCTCATGAGCACGGCGGGCTATGAGTTACGGAAGTGGTCGTCGAACGTCTCTGACGTCTTAGATGGGCTACCGTTAGACCATCGCGAGACACCGCGGTCATTTGATGCGAATACGAACGATTTGGGTTTTATCAAGGTTTTAGGGATCCAATGGGATCCGAAAAATGATAGTTTTTCTTACCGATTAAATATACCAACAAACGAAACGATAACTCGGCGGAGCATTTTATCTTCGGCGGCGCGTCTTTATGATCCACTTGGTTGGGTTTGTCCGGTGGTATTTAAAATTAAATTATTGTTACAAAATCTGCTCAGTCGTTCTAATGATTCTCGAAAGGTGGATTGGGACGCTCCCGCGCCAGACACAATAGTCCGAGAATGGAAAAAAATATTAACGGAGTTACCTCATTTGCAACGAATATCTTTACCCAGGTATCTAAAAACAACCAGAGACGCTAAATATTCGGTTCATGGCTTTTGTGATGGCTCCTCGGTCGGTTTTTCGGCGGTAATTTACCTGCGGTCAGAGATCGCAGACGGAACGGTCCTCGTACGACTACTGATGGCCAAGTCTCGAGTAGCCGCGTTGAAGAAAAAGCAGACAATACCTAAACTTGAACTGGGCGGTGCTACGTTGTTAACAACTCTAATTAACCACGTCGTCCCTTCGTTGGAGGCCGAGATTAGTTTAGACGAGGTCGTGGGTTGGTGTGATAGTACCATTGTATTAGCATGGTTGAAAACTCCTCCTCATAAACTGCAAGTTTATGAAGGTAATCGAGTATCTGAAATAATATCGTCTAACGTAAACATCAGTTGGCGGCACGTTCCTAGTGAATTAAATTGTGCGGACGTGGCGTCGCGCGGAGCCACGGCGGGCGAGTTGTTTTGCCATCCACTGTGGTGGGAGCCGCGCTGGCTGCGAGCCGCGCCGGCTCGCTGGCCCGGCGCATGTTCACACTTCCCGGCGGATATGTTACCCGGTTTGCGGGCTAAGGTGACTAATGTTGGCATTTTAGATGAGCGTTTTAATTTACTGGAACGGTTTAGCTCTTTTGAGAAATTGATAAACGTAACGGCTTATATGCTACGATTTATTCGGAATTGTAAAACAAGATGTAATGACGGCAGTATTAATGTATCGGTTTCAGAACGCAGGAACGCCATCTTGTGCTTAATTCGGCTGGTTCAAAATGAACATTATGAACATGAAATATCGGAAATTCGGAATAATAAACCTATTAAAAATTCATTGCGGCGGTTAAATTTATTTCTTGGAAAAGATAGTTTACTTCGAGTCGGCGGCAGAATAGGTGCATCGGAGTTACCTTATAACGCGCGCCATCCAATATTATTACCTGGTAAGGGTAGGTTTACGGAACTGTTAGTGACGCATTATCACAAGATATATTGCCATGTCGGAGCAAATACCCTTGAGTCTATTTTATCTCGGACGTATTGGATAGTCGCAGCCCGGCGGATGACGCGACACGTTACATTCAAGTGCGTACCGTGCTACATGTCTCGGCCGCGACCTGATCAGCCGTTCATGGCGGACCTGCCGACGGATCGGGTGCGAGGCGTTCGGCCATTTCTCGGCGTAGGAACGGATTTCGGCGGCCCGTTTTATATAAAATCTAGCCCGCTTCGAAATTCTAAAATTCAAAAATGTTTTTTATGTATTTTTGTTTGTTTAAGCACTAAGTGCGTACACTTGGAAATAGTATCTCAACTCTCAGTTGAAGCTTTCGTAGCAACGTTTACACGATTTATCTCACGGCGAGGGCTTCCCTCATTGGTACGGTCGGATTGCGGTACAAACTATACTGGCACGGATAAATATTTGAAGGAGTTGTACATTTTTTTGCGGAATCATCAAACGGAAATCGATCGGGAGTTCATAAGGCAGGATATTAAATGGCTTTTTAACGCACCGTCTAGCCCAAATCATGGCGGATTGTTCGAAGCGGCCATCAAGTCAGCAAAAACCCATGCTAAACGTGTGCTCGGTGACGCTCGGTTAACGTTCGAGGAATTAACCACATTTTTCACAAAGGTGGAAGCCGTGATGAACTCGCGACCGTTGTGTCCTCTTAGTACGGACCCGGCAGACCTGGAAATATTAACTCCAGGTCATTTTTTGATCGGCCAGCCCTTGGTGGCTCTTCCTGAATATCCTTTCCTGGAAGATGGAATGTCTCGGCTGTCTAGGTATCAACAAATACAAAAGATGTCCCAGCATTTTTGGAATCGGTGGAAAGGGGACTATTTGCACACGCTTCAACAACGTCACAAATGGACCTCTCATACGGAACCTCCTAAGTTGGATGACTTAGTTTTAATTAAGGAAGATAATTTAGCCACACTCAATTGGAGACGTGGACGGTTAGTAAAGCTTTTGCCGGGTAGAGATGGGGTCGTACGCGTTGCTGAAGTTAAAACTCAGAATGGTGTCTTGTTGAGACCCATATCAAAACTGTGTAGGTTGCCTCTGGTAGATTAGGAACCAAGGCAGGCCTTGGTTAGGCGGGAGGATGTTCGGGCATTGTAATCCTTTAATATGAGGGTAAGCTACAATATCTGCGGTCGGTCGGCGCAAGGCGAAATGACGGAGTTCACGGCGTACATTCGAGGCGATCGCACGCGCGTTTGGTGTGTGACCAAAATTAATCAAAATCTTACGGATTTCGTCGGTCTTTCGGTCACAATTGGTGGAACATTACTTGGTGTGTGTGTGGTGCACTAGACAATCTAAACTTTGTGGAATACAGCAGCAGCAGGGGCCAGAGGGCAGACCAAGGTGAGTGGCTTTCCATATATTGAGAGAGTGCAATGCCTGAGGCTCCTGTTCTATCCTAACAGAAGAACCAGGACCAGTGAATTTAGTGCTATCGAAGGGTTCCTTACGCGAACAATTTACTTTGTCCAAATATCAAAATTGTCGATAAGCAAAACTTAAGCCTCCTACGGTCACCAATCTTCGACGATGCCATTCCAGATTTAATCGCAAAAACTGTTTCAAAATTTCAAAATTCTGCAGACCGGCTGCTGGAAATCAGTGCTCACACTGCTATCACTATTCTAAAATTTTGCCTTTTTGTGCCAAAATTTACTTATTTGCTTCGTTGTTGTCCCTTTTGGAAACATCAAAATTCTCTGACCTTAATTGATTCCCTTATAAAAACTTCTTTGGAATCTATACTTAACTTACAATTCAATGGGCAATCTTGGACCCAGGCTTCCCTTCCTATCAGATATGGTGGACTAGGTATCCGCAAAATTTCTAGTGTTGCTTTACCAGCGTTCCTATCATCTGTCCACAGCACGTCCACCCTCGTAGGTAAAATCCTAAAGGATTGTCCTTCAAACTACGAGACGACGGGTTTGGTCGATGCTAGGAATGCTTGGCTTATGGCTTGTTCGGGTGAAAATCCTCCCGCTTATCCAAATTTCCAACGGAGCTGGGATGACACACTATCCAAATTAACTTATTCTAATATTCTCAGTTCCAGTTCAGGCCCAGACCGCGCAAGGCTTTTGGCTGTGGCAAGAAAGGAATCCGGTGACTGGCTTCATGCTTATCCTTCCGTTAACACCGGAACCTTTCTTGAGCCTGAAACACTGAGAATTGCAGTCGGGCTAAGACTGGGTGTTGCGCTGTGTTCACCACACCGTTGCCTCTGTGGCACCAATGTGGACGAAACGGGACACCATGGTCTTTCCTGTCAAAAGAGCGCCGGCCGTTTCTCCCGTCATGCCGCGCTCAATGACATAATCCGCCGGGCTCTTGCCTCTGCAAACGTGCCGGCCATTTTGGAGCCAAGCGGCATTGCCCGCGACGATGGCAAAAGGCCGGACGGTATGTCTCTGATTCCCTGGAGAATGGGTAGGGTTCTGGTTTGGGATGCGACCTATGTCGATACAGTAGCACCCTCACATCTCCAGGGAACCACACAAAAAGCTGGTGCGGCGGCAGAAACGGCCGAAAATAGAAAAAAATCTAAGTATCAATCTCTCGGTCCGAATTATAATTTTGTTCCTGTCGGGTTTGAAACTTTGGGTCCATGGGGTCCCAGCGCTTACAAGCTTATTTCTGAGTTACAAAAGCGCTTAGTTGATGCAACTTGTGACCAAAGGGCTGGCAGTTTTCTTTCTCAAAGAATCAGCATCGCTATTCAGCGAGGCAACGCTGCCAGCCTTTTGGGCACTATGCCACGGGGGCCTTATTTAGATTTAATTTAGTTTTAAGTTGTAGTTTATTTAGTTTAAGCTTAGATTTAATGTCATTGTAAATTGCTTTTATTATGTAAATAAAGTTATTCATTTAGAAGGTTAGGTTACAGGTCGCGCGAAACTCCGAGGTTGATTTGAATAAAGAATGGTATCTCGCCTACTTTGCTTTCAGGGAGCGTAGCCGGTGTTGGTATTGAGTTGGTTTGTTGGGAATCAAACCCAAAACGTGAATAATCCAAATATGTATGCTGTACAATAATACACTTTTGCCCTGGTTCATACTGATAAATCAACAATGAATTTGCTAAAGCTGATAACACAATTTTAAATGTTTGTCACGAGAGCATCGTGAGAGAGTTAAGTTTTAGTGCGGCTCTTAAGTCAAGATAAAGACAATATAAGTGATATCAATCCCCATAAAAAACGGCTTAAAAAAAACTTGAAAAAACTTGACAGGAAGCGACGGTCTCAAGAATCTCTTGCGGAAAATCGGAACAGATGGAGTGAATGCGATGAATTCAGAAGAATAACTTAACAAATTGTCATACAAGTATTTATACACTAATGCATTATAATGGTTTCACTCAAAGTTCTATTACAGTTTTAATACACATTTTATTAAAAAATGTAAATGAAAAAGCGGTTGCAGAAAAGCCAACAGGAAATGTGAAAAAAATCGCAAACTCCCGCCCCATAAGTAAAATTAAAAGTGGCTCGGCTGAGGCTTCAGACGCCACAGTTTCTTCACAGTAAAAAAGCAATGCTGCTTGAAAAAAAAAAAAATTTTTACCTAGTTTTTTTTCATATTATTATAAACAAGACAAGTCAGAGTTAAGTCTGATGTCAAAAATATTTAAAGCTAAACTCCGTATTGATTAAATAATTTACTTCCGTAGAAAGTATTTCAGTGAACACAGTAAATAAGTTTAACATAAAATGACCGCGGAACTCAATCATAGTGAAATAAACCGACGTTTATAAGTAGAGTTTAGTCCGAACGAGTGTGCGTTAGTCTGCCGCCGAGGCGTGCGCTCCCAAAGCAAGGGCTACGAATTGGTCATGTCGGACTAAACTCGACTTATACGTAAGTGATCTGTTAATTTCACTACGATAAACAAACTTCCAATTACCCTTAAATCATTAACTATACAGCACTTACACGCCGTTGCGCAATCCAGGTAGAAATAGAGCCGAGTCTGCTAATATCAAAGTTACTAAACGGTTGTGTTTGCCAAGAAGTTATCGTTTTTACTTGTTAGTTCTTCAATTTGCGATAAATTATCAAGAACATTATGTTTCCAACAGAAGTCTTACAG
Source organism: Clepsis dumicolana (assembly GCA_963691665.1). NCBI lineage: Eukaryota > Metazoa > Arthropoda > Insecta > Lepidoptera > Tortricidae > Clepsis > Clepsis dumicolana. The sequence continues at coordinate 5,267,983 of OY829528.1, read as the reverse complement.
GTCGCTACAAAGTTTGAAATACCACTAAGTAATACTTTTCCCCCCTTTTCGACTTTGTTTAGCAGATAGCTGTACTTACATACTGTGTGACCACAAAACAGATGACGGTTGCAGTTCTTATGATCCATTTTCTACCGTCGTGCACTCGTTTAAAACAACAAAGATGATCGTGTCATCGATACATAAGTAATAAATAAATAAATAACATGAGACAATTGACACCAATTGACCTAGTCTCAAATTAGGATGGGTACTAGACAACGGATAAACGTACTTATATGGATAAATATATACTTATATACCTACATCTTAAACATTCAAGACCCGCGAGAACAAACAGTCGTATTCATCATACAATCAACCGCCCCGAGCGGGAATCGAACCCGGGACCTCGAGCTTTATAGTCAGGGTCTCTAACCACTAGGCTATCCGGTCGTCAACGTAGACTCACCGAGTTGCTCGTGTTGATGTCTTTGACTGCGCCGGAGTCGAGCAAGTCGACGACTGTGTCGAGCTGCCCCCCGCGCGCCGCTCGCAGGAACGCTGTGTTCGGGTCTATCTGTAAACAAGATACGACAACTTTAGCGGGACTAAAGGACAAGATGTAAGTATGAATGGGTAACACCCAAAAATTTCGAAGGTTCCTTTGTCCGAATTTCCATAATTCCAAAGCCTATTTTCTGCTGAAGGAAAACTATCGTGTACGTGATTTTAAAAATACAGGTAGGTTAGGTTAGGTTTGTTTCATTTTAATAAAAAAATAATTTACAACTACGGCGGAACTTAGCGTTCGGAATACTGAAAATTCAGAATTATGTTTTTCGTATTTATGTACCTAGTGTACCCATAGGAAAAAGTACTGTTTGATACTAAGTGCGGAAAGTATAGCCTGGCGGTTCGGGCCAAGATACTTCGGGACTCGTGCACTTCCGCGTGTAGCAAACGACATTTTTTAATACATTTGCGAAAAAAATACAATGGAACCAAAGGCGGTGTACCCGCGGCTCTATCATGATCCGCCGGTGCCTACGCTGAGGCCAGGCGCGCGCACCCACCGGCGCCTTGGAAAAGTAAAAGGCACTAGTGCGAAAAATCCAACTTTCCGCACGATAAGTCCCTATTAAGTAGAGTTAGGTAATTATATCCATATTTACAATATACCACCGATTTTACAAAGCACCAGTTAAAATACTATTCTAAATTGGTTCAAATCTGTGTATTGCTGCAAAGTCACCGCGTGGATTAAATTATAACTAGTAAAGGATAATCACTACGTCCTTGTGTTTATACTAGGTATACTCTGTTCTGCATTAATTTCAAATTCATCACATTATTTCTCAATATCCGAGTGGTATTTTCACAGGTATACACAAGGATTTTTCGCACTAGTACTTTTATGTCATATGACTCTGTAAAATCGATACCCTGGAGCGAATTGGCTGTGGTCTCAGAACACCAACGAATCGTGTTCCAGACTAAAACAATTTAGGACAATTAAAAATGTTTAAATTTTTCCTCTCTTGCCCGAGTTCACTCCGCTGTCTATGCAAAACTAAAATTGACTATTCATCAGTTTTTGCCAACGTCGGATTTTTTCCCAAGCATCGTAGACGCAATCTCATTGGACTGGTTTACGGAATGAAATATACCAACATCACTTCAAAGCCACTTTCTTTTAAAACACCGCAAACCCCGGCCTCAGAAGTTTCCGTGGAAACAAATTCCGTAAATAAATACGAGCAAATTACGAGAGAAAGAGTGATTGAGGTCCCAGAAGGGTACAAACAATGTGTAGAACTAGCTAACTACTTTAGACGAATGGAATACATCTGGGACCTTTGGACCTAAATATGTTTAGTACGGCCAATGCCACTGGGAACCTCTGTACTACTTTGTCACAGTGAGCTAATGCTGTATCTTCGAGGACGTTACTTGGGCATGTATTGCGAAAAGGTTCTGTAGTAATTGTGCATGTAATTATATAAATGTTACATTATATCTTTGCTTTCCCACTTGATTCAGCTTCCTTTGCATGTGTTATCGATCAGTGACACGCTGTGTTAGTAAATGCTCGCGACTACGTGATGTGGTTTCCGAATACCGATAAGAAAAGAATCCAAACGACCTCGTAAAGTGAAGTTGATATTATATTGCAGTTCGCTATCTCAAAACTAGGCTGATGTTAGGTTCAGATAGGTTCAGAATGGACATACTCGTAAGAACGGACCTACAATTTATTTCGCTGAAACCGTAATGCCAGTCATAAAACTAAGATACTTCCCTATATGTTTATCATAATACCTACTACAAAATCAAAGTTAATACGATAAAAACAGGCTACGTTTCCACTCAATCATTGGCGCGAAACAATGAATAAATCTAAGAACAGCAAAGTCACCGGCTACCAGCTGGGAAACAAATCTTACTCAGCACGTTTCCTGTTTGTAGAATGGTCATATTCTTAAAAAAAAAATACAATTTCCCTTCTATCGGCAGTCGTGACGCTAGATTTCATGCCGCGGCCGTCAACCCGACTAATCCGATAAAAGGTTTCCGTATTTATTGCCCTGTTTTTCAGTACACATACGAGACTGATATTATCTACTATTGTTACACAGTGAAGAAGAATTGCCTTACCTTTGCAACATTTTATCTTAACAACATAAGAACTCTTTCAAAGGGTTGGCCGAATTGTCATTGGGTTACACAATTTTCTTTTACCAAATTTTGCAAGCGATTCACGTATTTATTGCGGCAAGGGCTTCCGTTCACCCTTTATTTGGGATTATCAAACACTTTCTTTCGGATTCTCTGGAGAAACAGTTCTGCGGTTAATTTGTTACACGTTTGGATCTTCCTATGCTACAGGTAGTCTGTCCTTTTGCTTATTCGCGTTCATTTGTAGCTGTTCTCTTTCGGTGAATTACTAAAATTTTAATAAAAAAAGCCGCGGTAACCTAGTAGTTTGAAGTATGGCCTCTCTAGTAACAGGTCGTCGGTTCGAGCCATGGCTTGCATCTCAGAGTTTTTAGGAATTTATGTGTACTGTGCGAAATTATCACAGTCTCAACATTTCACGAAGCTTTTAATTAGGTACCGAGTATTGGTTTTGAAAACTTCTCCGAGTTATTCATTAACAAAAAAACTGTAGAAAGTCTGCTCACATCTAATAAATCACGGGAAACCCAAATCCGAGCTGGACCTAACTGGAAGTAACTGTAAAAATTTACTTGTAGATTTTTAACTTGCAGCTTCAGTGTTGTTCCCAACACGTAAACTTCTGTGATGGCACAAACAGGATAACAGTAATTATTCCAATTGGTTACCCACAGCGATAGACCCATCACAGATCTGTGATAAGATATAGTAGGCTTCTCAAGCTGCCGATCGAATCGCCGGATTCGTGACCGTTCACGACTAATCGGAACGTCATCGAGTATCTAATCGATTACAATTCGGATGATACTTTTCGATTTTGACGGCTTGGCATGTATACCTTGTTGCAGTTTTGAGATGTGTTAGATATTGTTAAGAAATTTAAACAGTTTTATTCGTGTAAGTACAAAGAGGAGAATTGTAATTTACTCGATTACCAAAGGTTTACCTACCATGATAGGACAGTTGTCCTTATAGGATAGGCAATGATTGTATAACGTAACGTAACTCAAACATACGAGGAAATAAAGGTACCTACTGTGTAATCATAGAAACATGGTAAGCGATGCATTTATTATTCATTAGTAAAAAACGTCAATGTAAAGATTAAGTTATCTTACAAAGTAGCGTGTTTTCCGGATGTATTGTTGCAGTTATGTGTTCACTTCAATCCGACGTGTATTAAACATCGAGCTCAAGATATAAAAAAAACCTCAGAAAAAAAACATAAAACAATCCCCAAAAAGCCATGAGTTTTATGGTCTAGCAGAAATATGAAGTCGGTGCGGTGCTAGCTGAATATTCTTGGAATGAAGCACCGACTTCATATTTCTGCTAGGCCATAAAACTCATGGCTTTTTGGGAATTATTCTATGTTTTTTTTTCTGAGGTTTTTTTGAAGGCGGTTTTACTTTTTGTTAAAAAAAAATTATTTCACAATTTTTAGTTACGTTCATATTTAAAATATTATCCTCCAACTCCTAACCGTTAAGGAGTTGTACCTTCCACCATCACCTCATCAACACGAAATGATGACTACCAGACGCAAGTACTTGAATAGCTTTCGAAAATATATGAAACACATGATACGTCCCTATAAAATTTGAAGGTTAACCTCGATTTCCCTGGGATCCCATCATCAGATCCTGACTTGGTGACAATGGGACCAACTAGAAAGTATACCCTTTCAGACAAAAAAAGACTTTTTGAAATCGGTCCAGCCGTCTTCGAGTAATCGGGGAACATACATAAAAAAAAATGTTCCGACGAATTGAGAACCTCCTCCTTTTTTTGAAGTCGGTTAATTAGCAACTTGCTACCCTACTCTTAAGTTCAGCAATTAATAACTCTGCTTATGTGCGATAAATCAAAATCATGATTTATGGAATGGGAACAAAATCGCACATAAAGCTCCCTCTTTACGACTCTTTAGAAGAAATCTGCTATATACTTTGGCCTAGTTTAAGATGTCCCATTGAAAAACATTTTGCGAACAGCTCCGACTGCAATAACATTTTAATTAAATCAGGTTTTACTGTTTTTGTTAGGAACTTTTTTCAGCGAGCTAAAAACTACACATGAAAATTCTAGGTTCTTCTATTCTAAACACTCAATCAAAATTCTTCCTACGAACAATATCAACACTTTTTAAGATTCCAACCACCAATTTCATCACATCACAGAACAGAAGAACGCACCACTAGAGTGATGGAATAGACGCGGCGCTCGATCGGACGAATGCGCGCACCGCACCACACCGCCATCGCGGCACTGCGCCGGCGTCGCGGCCGGCGCGCGCGGCAGGTGACCATGGTTGAACGGTTTGAGTTGCTGAAAGTGGCGTTGGGATAAGCTTCACGGTATAGGACAGGTGACCGTGCTCAAATGGTTTGGTCCTCTAACGTATGTTCAACACCGGAATTTTCAGTCTTACGAATTTAGTATAATAAGTTTGGCTCCGATTGTTAAAGTCAAGTGTTAAAGTTAAGATTCCTGGGGTGTTAGAACAAACACACGAAAAAAAAAGTGTTACGAGTACCTGCCAACGTACCTATTCGTGAGGTATTCAGGAGTGATGAGCTGAGAGAACTTGAATTAAGGGACATTATGTTCAGCAGGAAAACGAGAAGACTCGAGGAGAGATGCTGCGTGGGAGCGCCGCTGGGACAGTAACCGTCGGCTCCAAACCACGGGAATCAGGCTGGGTGAACGCACAAGACGGTCTTGATCTTGTGCTTGATCACCATCACTATTCAACGGGATACCTTTATCGATACGAGAATAGAGCTGCACAAGATAGCAAAAAATTGTGCAATTTCTAAAGACATAAGATAAAATCTACGTTCAAAAAAACATGCTAAACGATGATGCCTTCAAAGTACAAACTAAAGTTAATTGTCAATCAACGTGTAATGGTACAGTAGCGACGCGCACAGCCCCTAGCATACAATTAGTGACGGCAATTATCGACTGTCACATTTTTTGCAAAAGAATCGAGCATCTTACAAGATCGATGACTCGAAGTTGTTCAAAGATGCCACTTTTGTGAAAATAAATTTCGACGCGAGATTAATTCAATTTCGACATGGCATTTTTGTGTGCAATTTACAGGAATAAATTGCTTACAAAAACCAGGTAATATACTACTACAGTATGATTATCGAAAAAACAGATGAAGCAGTTAGAAAGTAATGGTTGGCGCTCGGTGTTGCGCTGAGGATAGAAGCCACTAGCAATTTCAAAGGAATCAAAATCTATGGATTTAAGTCTAGATAAGTGTATTGTTTCTTTAACCTAATCATTCCTCGCAAAAGTATCGACTAAAGGGTGTTCAGCTTATTTTCTCTAAGGGGAACAGGAACAGATAGAACATAAATGAAAGTTTGTCACCACCGATAAAGAATGCATAATACGAGACTTGCAAATTGAAGTTTCGGGTGACTTCAGGCCGTGGTACATTTTTTTACAAAAATTACCTTCACAAGCCTTCACTCCCGAAGTTTGGCCGCTTTATCTTTGTAATTTTTTTATAGATTTGACAAAGCAAAAAACAAGATTGCTGGATTGTTAAAAAACAAGTGGCGAATTTTTTTTTTTCATAATCTAACTGACGCATTCATTCGTTTTATTATCCAGGAAACATCCCTATAAAGCCGTAAAAACTTGGCTGTAGCTGTACCACCATAAACCTGTACACAAAGAACTCAACCAAAGTCCTAACCATAATCAGCGAAATCCAGGCTCTCCTTAAGAGCTTTATGGCGCATGTAGAAGGTAAGTAAGTATCCTAAATAGCCGTTAGGGGACTATAGATTACCTCGCGACCGTCATTACGGCTTACACAAAATCACACTCAATGCTTAAGAGGCACCACGAAATGTTATAAAGAAACATAACCGGCCAAGAGCGTGTTGGACGCGCCCAGGATAGGTTTCCGTAGGTGCTGGCTTTTTTCACATTTTCAAATATAACGGTTTTATTGGTAGATGGGAGGGAAGCACTTAACTATCATAAATCTTAAGTTTGATGATGAAGACTCTTATACTTAACTAAATCTTCAACCGTATGTCCGCCGGAAAACCTTTATTTTTTAATTTTTTGCAGGACAGGCGTATCAATCACGATTTTATTGTTTCCTGTATTGTATGCATCCCCGTCTAAAACAGTAATTTTCACTCAGTTCCAAAATCTTTAATAATTAGGTCAAGTATATCCTCGACTGCACTAACATTTCGACCGCTAGCTCAACCTAATCAGTTAACTACGAAGCCATCTCAGAGGGTCGAGCACGACTTTACGAAAGCTGCGTAATGTAAAATCGAATAGTACCTAAACGTTGTCGAGTTTGTATGACGTTTGGAACAGCGCCCGCCCGTGAGCGTATTTGGAACTAAAATTTAGTATGAAGGTTCTCGATCTCGATACGATAACCGTAACGTTACGCAGCATTCGTAAAGTCGTGCTCGTCGTCGTCGTCTTTACCGTGCTGTGCTGTGGACTCATCAGTGGGAAATTGGGATGTAATTGGCTGCCGCGACGAATCGATTGCTTTCTGTACTGCATTGCGGGAAGTGGCACTGGGGAGAAGGCAGTTTTACTTAAGTGTACTGTTCGTAGACCACGTTATATTTTTAGAAAAGAAAGTACTTAATCTGACGCAAGGAGAATGTATGAAATAGGCACACTAGTTTTGGAGTTTTTTAAGATAAACAATTTTTTGGTAAGTAAATGCTTGAGCCCCCATTTTTTTGGGTGTTAGACAACAGATTACCTATTTTCGTTATAATTCTTCTCACAAATAACATGACATACCGTCTTGCATCCGTTCCGATGCAACGGTGAAAGTGCAAAATCATATTCTAATCCCATAACGGTTATTGTAATTGAAAATGAGGTATCAATTGTAAATAATCGAAAATTTCAATCAGGCCCTATAGTACGAGTTAGTAGGGCGAGGCTAAAGAGCTGACGATACTTCTGCTCCGCTGCTGTGTCGCGGAACGCTTGGTCATGCTTACAATAACGTTTATTTACCACTGGTCATTCATTCCACTCTGAAAAACCAATTCTAAGACAACCTCCTTAAGAGCTGGACTCGAATTGGTTGAGTGCAAGTTGGTAGGACTGTAGTTTTTCAATCGGAGCCAAAGAACGGTCCCCATTGGTCGGTGATCGTGTTTTCTTTGCTTTATTGTGACGCCGGCCGCACGAGGCTCACGACCGTTTAGGATAACACTTTGATTCTTACAGAATAATTTTTTAGGCATATTTTGTGCTCCGTTGCTGGGCAAAGAACTCTCCCCTTTTGCGCTACTGTCTTGTAGCACGCATGCTACTGCCATCCTGTTTAGTAATTTTATTTAAGATGAAATCCAGTTTCAAGACAATAAAATTGACGTGTTATTTTGCTGTAGGTAGTATCTGATGGAAACGTGTATGGTCAAAACAATAAAGGAGGATCTATGTATGTTCGAGTCTATTTTAAGGGCCTTAGAATAGAATCATGAAGGAAGGACCTCGCAATCTCAATCCGAGAGGGAATTGGAATTGCCGGTAAAACACTACCACAGACATTGCGGGATGGAGACAGTTTGATGGCAGGTGCTTTTAAAAGAAAAACAATAGGTACTTACTATGCGACGAAAAACAATCCTCCTCAAGGTTTGCACTTTTGAGCTTGGGCACCTACTTTATAAAATGAATGAGACGCAGTTTAATTTTTAAGGAGGAGAAAAGGAGTTGATGACGGACGACTTTAAAAAAAAGTGTTTTGGAAGCAACAAAGAAACGTGCCGTCAAGGACAAATTTTTCAACCTAAGTGAATTAATGAATATACATTACATTATCACAGTTCTCTAAATGTACTAGCGAATATGTGATTCGTTCTTTTTTGCATAAATCTAATCAACGATTTGATTACTTCAGAACAGAGATCATTATTTTATTATTCAATCAATAACCACTGCGCACCGCCTTGATGACAGACTAGTTGATTAATAACAATAACTGAAGAAAACCACAGAAAAACGCTTCGAAAAAGTATCCAATCTACACTACAACACTAGCCCTATTGTTTCTAGTGAGATAGAAAAAGTTTGTCTCAAATGCAGTAAAGGAGCTTTTACAATTATGTAAATCATCTCTACTCTAGGTTTCAAGAGAATCCTAATGTATCGAGTAATGTATCCAAGTGTATCGTGCACTGTCAGCATCATTTCAATTAGTATGATGATCCGAAACGACAGCTGAGGTTTAGAAATAAACTAAACAAACGCTTTACTGAAATAAAGATAAAACACAATCATGAATAGTTACTGTACCCTACTATATACTATATTATACTATACAATAGACTATCTTTAGAGCTGTGGAAAATTTGTCCGAGTCACGAAAGGGAATAAATCACAGATCGATCCTTCCAGACGTTGAATTATTGCAATATCCAGAGACAAGCGAAAATATAGCAAATGCCTCGGAGAAACATTGGCAAAGGACGAGTTTTCACTGTTAACCTAAAACTGCGTTTATAGTTAAAGGTACACAAAATTTTCTGATAAGGAAAGACCCAATATTATAGAAATACGTATTCATGAACTAAAAACATTTAATTTGCTCACCCGCGACCACACGGGAAGGAGCAAACAAGCAAGAATTTTAGTTCAGGTGGACGTGTAGGTAAATAATAAGCTAAAATAATAAGCTACTTTAAAGTCTTGCTGTCGGAATGAACAAAGCAACGAACCAGGTTACACGAAAGCACATAATGTAGGTCGGGAATAGTCTGTCTGTGTAGTCTGAGCGGATTATGAAGACAATACAATCCCTAATGTAGCAATACACAGATTAAATAAATATCATGGGACAAATTGACACTAATTGACCTAGTCCCAAACTAGGCAAAAACCTGTACTATGGGTACTAGACAGCGAATAAACATACTTATATAGATAAATACCTACTTATATACATATTAAACATCCAAGACCCGAGAACAAACATTCGTATTCATCATACAAACATCTGCCCCGACCGGGATTCGAACCCGGGACCTCAAGCATCATAGTCAGGGTCGCTAACCACTAGGCCATCCGGTCGTCAATCATGGTATTATCACTTACATTTGATTAAAGGTGGAGGTTAAAATATTGGTCTCTCATTGCAAAATTAGGTCAGTCCCAAATAATTACCGGTTACAATTACAACGGCAATCGCATGTAGGTCAACACGAATCTAGGTGTCGACTCTATCATACTCGTAGAATTCCCTTAAGTACAGTAAAGCACGAAGCAATTTAAAGGAAAATGCATTAACGTGAAAGGGTGGCATCGCCGAGCGTCCCGAATTTCCTGCGCCAACCACACGGCTGGAGTAAGGCAATCAATAGCGTGAAAATTGTATTAAGTATTTTGAAATACACATAATGAAAACGAAATACTGACCGCGATTACCTTATAGATTTGATGAGCTCCCGATATTTCGATGCAGTAACTGCAAGTAACCGCGATTCATTTAAAACTGTTTTTTTGAAATACTTCATAGGATATTCTTACCTTACCTTAAGAACTAGGGTCCTTGCGAATACATTTCGACCTTGCCCGACAGTGAAACTAAAGAAATTCATGATGATTGCTGAAAAACTGTGCTATTTAGAGACATTGTGCTCGTTTGCCCCCTCTTATAGAAAAATAATGTTTTACTTTTCATTATAACTCGAAAAGTATGGGACTAAATATTGAGATTTAAGATTTTTCAGAGCATTGATGTTGTTGATTTAGATTTAGTTGTCAGCTCAGATTGAGCTTCATTAACAATATAAGAACAATAATATTAACTATAACAAATTGAAGTCCAACTGTTCATAGGTCATACCCGTACATGAATAAATCTACATTGAGGTGGCGGGAAACCGCTAACGTGTTCTAATTTAATATGCCCACACCTACGCGACATGACCTGCTGCGAAATTGATTTCGCAAAGTTCAAGGAGGCTGCCGCACAAACACAAGTGGGCAGTTTATAATTGGGAATCTATGAATATGTAGGTATTTGTAATATAACGGTATATATACCCGAGACCAGATATGGGGGCCAACACCGTAAAGCTTAAAGGGGTTTGAGCTGGTCATGTCTGTTCTAGCATCCACAACGATGGGCCCAACTAAATTGGACTCCGTGGGATGGCCATCGAAGCAGCGGCAGACCGAAATGAAAATAACGGGGCAACTTGAGCGCATGTCGAACAGATTGGCAGAGGCATGCCCTCAAAAGGGACGAGTGGCAAAAAGAAGTCGAGGTTTTTGCCCAGCAGTGGGACACTCAAATGGTTTAAGAATAAAAAGTTTGCAACGTACTCAGTGTTTAATAAAAGTCACTGTATTGTATTGTTATTATACTGTATTGTAAAGCTAACATAAGTAGTAAAATATCTTGATCAAATGCTTGCGAACCATTTTCAAGCTGAAATTTGTCAAACTGTCTTGTTTCAGAACTTCTAAGATTTCATTGCGGAACCTCGAACTTTTGTTTCCATTACGTTGTTCACAAACGTTTGCCTGCATAATTAAAGTAAGTAAGTTTTAAATACTTACGAATTATGACTTAACGAAACTTTTGAATTACAGTTCCTTTTTAATATTTTTAATGTTATTGAAAGTAGAAAAGTCTTTGAGGAAAATATCTGTAGAAAGACTGGCATCCCAAAGCTTTATATTATACTTACCTGTTCAGGAATTACTGTGGAATCGGAAGGGAATTTCAAATGGAATGGCGTTATTTCCCTGTCTCTAATTGTTCCTTTGTGAACAGCAAAAGCTAGTACTTTTTCCACTGGCTGAATATTCTCGCTAGTTTAATAAAGTCCTGACATTCGAAACTGTAATAAAAATGCCCTCGACGCCGACGCAGCAATATTAATTTTCTAATTTACGTGTTAATAAAAGCTAGGTAAAATAATTATCTGGAAAACAGAAGCAGTATGAGTGCAGGTAGATCGCGATGCAAACTTGTGAATGAAAGTAGAAATTGCATAGATACCAGTAACCTTTTTATTTTGCAGTAGAAGTTTCGGCAAACGCCTTACGTTCGATACATTTCGAAGGGAAGGAGTAAAGTGGCAAATAAACAGAAATAGTAACCAACGTTTTATCGATGCATTTTTAGCATTAGCATACGAAAATCTAAATCGAATATAAAATTGTTTGAAATTGCTCTGAATACCTATTGAAAAATAACAGGTAAGTACATAATACTACAAATTTTTACATGACAACAAAAATAGTCGTCGCCAAATAGTTCACATGCGCAGATTTTTGACAGATTCTATGATTCTATCAGTAGAGAGCTAAAAATAAGCGCTACATTAACGATTTGCGTTTTTCTAACTTCAGTTGCTTCAGTTGTTACAATAGGTACAGATCCTATATCCTTTATTTCTTCTCAACTTTTCTATTTCATGACAGTCCGCTATTTTACCAATTTAACAAATGTCAGTTGTCTACTCAGAATACAGAAGTTGTCAATGACAATTCGGAGTCAATATTCGGAATCAATTGCTGACTTGAAGAGCTTTTTTTTTAGCGCGCTTCATATTGGTAAAGAAATGTTGTAAAGTAGGCGAAATAGGGGCCTGGTCACTTTTAAACCAGCAAGTCAGGTGTTGCCAACCCTGCCGCACGCGATCCACGGCCCGCTAGCTATTGCCTTGGCGCAGCGGAACTCGGGTTACGTCCCATGGGTATCGGTGGCACCTGCGTGTCCGGTGACAGCCGATACTGTAACACTGTGCCACTTACCGCTCAGGAAGTGTTGAAGATTAATAATATGCATATACAGCAACAGATTGAGTTTTCTCCCCTTTCAGTCGCATCGGAACGGAACGCCCAACTAAATGACCGTTGATCAAACGGGCGAACCTTACCGCCGTTTTTATGGGCTCGCCGATAAAGCCGCCCGTGGATCACACCCTTACAACTACAATACTGCTTAGGCTCCTCGGTAATTAGATCTTAATACCCAAAATCCTAAAAGGGCTAGGCTCTAGATAGGCCTACCGCAAGCATAGAAGAACTGCGATATGATTAGTTGGTTTTACTGTTATGTTCCTTATAATGTCTTAGAGCAGCAGCCAAAGAAAGTTTTCCCACAGTAGATTTTAAATGGTAGATAAAATGGAGAGGTGTCTTACGTTCAGTTCAACGAACTGTGAAGATTACAATATTACCTCAGCTTAAATTTCCTACTCTTGCTTAATTACTTCCCGCGTCAAAAGTAACTTCACCACAGCTTAACACAGGTGATATGAGATGCGATAGGCAAATTAATAATGCATGCAAACATGTGTAACTAGTAACCTCGCCCTTGCGGAAAATATAGGTCGCATCGGGTTACGTGTACGACACAGGTTAACAAACAGGGGTGTTATTCACGGGTGTTTCAACGTCGAAGTTTTTTTTTTTTTTTATTGAAAGAGGGAGGCAAACGAGCAAGGGGCCTGATGGTAAGCGATCACCGTCTCCCATGAGAACCAGCAACCCGCTCAAGGCCTTCAAGGAGAAAAAGGGATAGAAGAAAGGGAAAGGGATCGGGCCTCCGCCACTCTCACTGACCGAACGAAACGCAACAGGGGTGCTGTTGCTTCACACCGATTTTCGGCGATAGGGTGGTACTTCCCCGGACGAGCCGGCACATTCGCACGGCAGCAAATAGCTACAGTATGGCTCTCCCACTATAGGTTCAAATTAGCTGTCAATATAGTATCGACAATTTGACACTTCGTGGCTGAAACAGCCGTGAACGCAGCGCTGTCAACTTGGAGAGAATAGGTTTTGTCTTCTTCCTACTAACATAAATGTCAATGTCACAAGAAAGGACAAACGAACTTCAACGGCATTTTAGTAAAAATAGGTTTATGAATAACAGGATAACACCCCAGGACAGGGAACCAGGAAAGGTTCTTGTCACTGTTTGTAGCCTGCATGACTACAAACTACCTATACAAGACTGGTGATACTATGAGACTGGTGGTGACACAGAGGTGTGGGGAAAAGTTGTTGTCATACAATCAGCGTCCAAGCAGGTTGTAAATTTTATACCTTTTCGCTCTAATACAGCCAGATCAGAAGGATACAAAACGTCATATATGATTTACAATTCTGTTATTGCGACAAGGTACCCAACGTGACAAGTTCCTCAAAAGTGATATTAAATTAAATATTAGGTACACATCTAATTACGATCTTGTTCCATCAAATGGTAAACAATTGGACTTATGCAGTAGAATAACCGTTAATTTTAATTACCACAGAAAAGAAACACGAAACATTTTCTCTGGACACACGTTTGCCGCATTTTGGAAACAAATGGCCGCTGTCGTAAAAGTAACTTGTGCTGTGCTACGGTTCATTAAAGCCATTTACTTTGTGTAAGTAAAATAACCGCAGAGCGATTATAGAAAAACCCACACTCGTGGAGTTAACTGCTGTGAAACTGTTACTGCAGGTGCTTTCGTTTCCTATAATGCCGCCGTTTTACGTTGAAATGTGGATGTAATTGCAATTTCGAGAGAGTTGCCCAAGCTGACTGTTACACAGATACGTTGGTTCATACTTTTATGCGATAACAGGTTGTTTAAGCCAGTGCTTTCCATACTTTTTCACGTCGCGATCCCTAAAGATAAGCGTCCACATGTCGGTATCGTACGCAACGGACGCATCGCACGCAACGAAAATATATGCAATGTGCGATGTGTACGATGCGGACAGGTGGACGCACTTAAGTATATGGGTTTCTATACAAAGAATACAACGATCCGTTGCGTGCGATTCGTCCGTTGTGTACGATACCAACATGTGGACGCTTACCTAAAAGCCCCAGCTCTAAATATTATTCCCTACTAAATTACTTACGGAATAACTTTTGGAGACCCCTATAATACAATTTTCTTCTTACGGCACAAACTGGGAGCTGTAGACGTCAGGAGAGAATTAAGGTAATGTCGTTGTCGACAGGGTGAAAGTTAAGGATCAGGATGTGTAAAATGGATGAGTCCGTGAGAGAGCCGCAAAAGATGCTTTCAAGAGCGTAATAAGTGACGCAGGACGAATAAATCGACATCAAATAAATACATCAAATGCATATTTATTCAGACGACGCTACAGAAAGACACTCGAATAATAATAAATACTTACATAAAATAAGGACAATTGACAATAATTGACCTACTCCCAAATATAAGATTTCATCATACAGATATCTGCCCCGACCAGGGATCGAACCCGGGCCGTCGAGATTCGTGTGTTGTGGTTGCATTTGCAGGCTGCCACGTGAAAATACGCCGAGATCATTATTCTAGACAAGATGAAGAAACACATCTAATTTTTACTTACGTAGTGTATGTCCTGTATCTTTTTAAAATGTTTATGCATTAAATTCTGAATACTTCTGAGTTTTGCCAAAGGTTAAAAAAACTTGAAACTAATACATTAAAGTTTGACTGAAGCAAACGATTTTTTTCTATTGTTACGGTGTGAAAACACGGCAAGAAACCACCCACCACGCGGCGCTCTCGCGGGTCGCGAGCTTTAATTATTTAATTGGTGCTCTAATGACGAGAGACCGACGTCCAAGGATTTCATCCTTTCCACGCCCATTATTATTTGAGTACGGGACTTAATCCATTTTAATTGCCTTCGTGAATCAGTTTAAATCGCCATAAATTTTGTTCAATATTTGAAGATGCTAAACGAATTGGGATCTCAACACACTCGCAAAATTCAAAGTTTCAATCCTTTGCAAAACGTCTAGTTTCTTCTTACCTACGCTTTGTATTATGCAGACTGATTGACGAAGATTACGTAATCTTCGCACATTAGGTATTATTACAAGATACCGAGAAAGCCATTTACGATACTACGCAAGTTGTACGTACGCGTACGCCTACTCGTTACAAACATGCTTCGTTGAGTGTAATTGTGAGACGTTGCTATCATTATATACGCAGGCGTTACATTGTTTACAATCTTCGGCTCGTTTATAATGTCTTCTGAATTAAACACTGGTATAGTTGGTGGCATTTTGACTTGCTAAGGAAATACCGTTTAATGGATTCTGTTACAATGTTTTATTGTAAGTATGTGGGTGGCGCCAGACTCCCTCGGGATCGTTTTCGTACCATTTACTCACCACAATGTTCCTTGCCGCATTTGAGCACATTGAACACGCTTAATTTATAACGCAATTTGCAGTTAGGTATATTTTAGAGTAAATTAAAAACATTTAGTTTTCAGTTAAGTTCCTAATGAAGATAAGGAAAATAATTCGGGCCGACAATCGCAACTTGCGAAGGCTTGAAAGGAAATTATGGACTACCTAGGTAATTCACGTGACTCAATCCGTCCTGGTTCACTAACCTGTAATTTAATTTGCATAATAACAGCAATAATGTTGAAATAAAAACTCACGAAAAATCAATACAACGGTTAACAAAGCCGGTTCGAATAATAAAGCCTTTTCGGTTGTTTGTAAATAAACACAAGTTTAATCGCCCGAGTTTCGTCACGGACCTCCATTACAGGTTAACTATGAATAAGTTATGATGACAACAGCCATGTTTCTTCGATCGATGGCGTTGCAACTTTCAGTATCCAACATGGCGGACAGTGGCGGTAATCGCTGAAGTCAAATAGTGAGGGTTCAGTAGAAAGAGATAGGGGACTGTTTGTAGTAATTTGTGTGTAATTACGGGCACAAGAGGCATTTCATCTTAACCCTCTAGGTTGGCACATCTGCAAACCCTCCGGAGTTGCGGGTGTCTATGGGCAGTGGTGATCACTTACCATCAGGTGACCCACTTGCTCGCTTGCCTTCCTCGATGTATAAAAAAAAAAAGCAGACAGAAATTCTAATGGTGAAAATCAAACAAATTTTCTTAGTCAAAAACGATTGAAAAAGGTTTGAAAATGTTGGGTCGAAGAAATTGGCGAACGTGAAATAATTACACACATCAAAATGGCTAGGGATGAAATCTGTGTAACTGATATATAGTGATATAAGATGCCCCTGATCCTATAATAGATGGAGCATCAATTTACCTCCGATTTCAACAGGCACCAATTCGTCCGATAGTTAATAGGATTAAGATGATCAGGGCACCGCTTGAATGATTAGAATTCCTCACAAATAACTGATGTAGAACCAGAGCTCAGATGATTGATCTCGATCTCGCATGATTAATCGATAGCAAATTACAAGTTGCACAATCAATTTCTTATTGACAGCCTTTGACTTGCATTCCATCATCTTTATAGACCAAGAAGAAGCTTAAAATAAAACACGACATAACAGTGATATTTGCTTTCACGTACGGACGGATATTTTTTACAACAAATTTAATAAGCGCTGCTTAAATTTCTACGCTTTCCTCTCGCTTTGCAGGTATTTTCGGTACATAATTGGTTCTTAAGCGCGTTTGAAGTTTAATCTGATTAAATTGGAGATTACCTAGCTACGTATTCCCTTTCCCCCAAGATAAGCAAATCTGTAGCTAAAGAGTTTATGAATGAATCGGCCTAACCTTTAAGTACTATGAACTTTGGATGGTTTTGGAATAATTTAATTGTCTCTTGGGCGACATTATGAAAGTTTTGCGTTGTCGTAACTAACATTACGAATAATCCGACAAGAATCTATAGTTACGATAAACAAGCAATACGAGGATGTATCTACTATCAATAATAGACAGCACGTTGAATTGTAAACGTTTATTGTACCCGTTAAGACGCCGCGATGCCCCTCGAACCGTAATTGGGTCAGGGATGCAGACGTACCTACTGGATTTATTGCCCTGATGAGGGTAAGACTTTCATCACCAATTTATCACTCCATTTTATCTTCGAGTACTTTCGCAATGACTTGATCTTTGTCACGATTTAATCAGGACTTCTTCAATCAATTGAATAGCCTCACGACCTAGGTTTAACAGCCGACGTCATAGATTTATCACTTGGGCTACGCTTTTCTTCTCTAAGATTACTTTATCAACTCCCATATCTTGAAGCCTATTTGCATCTTAACAAGCTTTCATAAGCATGAAGTGGTCGATGGTTTGAATAACAACTTTAACAGGCCCCCACATCATAAAACACACGTGAACGGAACCAAGGAAGTATTAACAATGTTTACAAATGTACAATGCACTAAAAATAGATGTTTAAAGTTTTAAGCACCGTACGCTGTAAGTACACCATTAATTCATAAAAGAGTACCGTTAAAATAAGCCAGTGGAAATCGATACAGTTCTGAAAATAATTTCTCGAGCACCCATAACTCATTCATGCTTGCAATCAGTTTGTGGATGCTTGATGCATATGCCTATAGAACGTTATGTAATATTTATATGCAATTAGAACGGGTTTTGATCCTTAAGTGGATTTTAGTTCTGGAGAATTCTTAGCGTAAATTCCTATTGACCAATGAAATTAATGTAAATACGCAAAATCTACATCGTGACAAACGTACAGTACACGAAATGTAATGTTTTAACTTTTTGCACATTTAGCGTGTAGTGTACATTTTGCGTATTGTACAATACAAGCCGAAGCGAAAATGAAGTATCGACACAACTACCTCCTTTCCATCTGAACATGGTAATCGAAATTTTCTAATCCAGTTAACAAGCACCAATAAACTTGAAATGGGAACAGACACGTTACGAACGTGCAAGCTTAATCGAAATGTGTCAAGAACTTCAGACCCTTTCCGCGTTAGTAGCGTCTGTGAATCAATTGATGTTGACAACAATAACCACTTGGTCTCATTAACTATTGACATGGTGACATGGGTTGGCTTCGGGTTTGGCGCCAAAATCCTCGCAGTTTACAGGATTATGATCTCACACGACGGGCGAAATTTCCACATCTACATGCATGCAGTGTTTCCTAAATATTTACCAACACTCCAATGAGAGCTTTCCTCGTATCGTAATTGACCTACTAGTTCAAAGCCTTTTAATTATTTGTCAACACATTTGCAGTCAGTGGAGTCCGAGTACTAAGTCTACGTTATTGATCCTGATTCCTCTTGTTGTCCCCCGGTTCCCAAGTCCTTGGCTGTGTCAATAACGTTTACAGGCGAACGCTTTAGACAACAATGATCAACAAATTAGAGTGAAGACAATGAATACCGAAAAATATTACTTAGCAGGATTAAAATCTTCAATACTATTCAAATTAATATTAATCAAATCAAGGCATCAGTTAATTATTCTTTATTTATCGTATGGCAATTTTTTCATGTCACTGGATTACATAATTATTAGAAATAAGATTAAAGGTTGAGTTTAGCCCTCTTCAAACACTCGGCGGCATCGCTGGTAAGGTTCTTGAGGTCCTCCTTCCGGTTCATAGCTCCAGTCTTTTTGATAAGTAGAATTAAAATTAAATTATTTTCCTATCTAGTCAAACTATCCGACTGTGCTGAATTAATGTGACTGCTGGCTTCTCTGAACTCGGCTTCATAAGATGCAAATTGATATTGATCGATGGTATTTTCTAGACTGCTAGAGTCAATCCTATGAGAAATTAAAGAAATAAAAATTTACCTATCTTTTTAAGTGTGCTGAGTGCACAAACTGGCTAACAACATGAAATACGTTCCCTATAATAAATTATTATACACACCTACAATGCTTACTTGTGCTCAACTTTTATAGATAAATTTTATGGAGAGGAGTTATACAACTGGGCGCCGCGCCACCAGAAATGCATTTTATTAATTCCTAGTGGAAGCGGAATCATCGCTTGAAATATTCCCAAGGCTGAGCAACCGAATCGCTGAATCAATAACCGATGAAGTAGGTCGAATTGAAGCTGTTGAAGTCCAGGCCGGTAAGGGACAACATTAAGGTCTAAAGCAGGTCAAATAAAGATGTGAAATTGTTCAAATTTTAACGGAAAACCCGTGGAACGATATTGACACTAACGCCATTTGTGTTCCAAGATGTTCATTTAAAAATGGACGCGTACGAGGTTCTGGTCGCATAATACAAGTCAGTCTGATAACTGATAACTCTGATAAGACTCATTAAAAACCTGAGGTGTACCTGTAGAACTTCGAGAAAAATGCAAGCCTTGGAAAAGACACAAGTATAATTTAGGTGCGTAGAAAAGAAAAACTTTCGATAATTTTTGTGTTCTTGAACCTACGTAGCATAAAGCAGACAAACGGGAGGCGCCTTTGGCTTATCTATGCACTACAATTTTTCTGCCACTTTTTGAGGGGACGACGAACACACGTACACGTACAGCACACGTCTGTCGAAATTTGATTTGATTTGAAAATTTGTTACGTTCCTACAAACTCACAATAAAACAAAACTGTCACACAAATGCCAAAAACAAGAACACAATCAACAGACCCTGGCCATTTTGATCAGACTTAATGTTAAAGAGTTTTGGCAGACGGGAAATCGCTCCTTAACATCTCCATTCCTTTCCTGCTCTAAGCTATGTAGGTATTATTATTATTTCTTTCGTTCTTTGCTTTAAATCGAATGATGCCTTTTCTAATAAACAAGTTTAAGTTTAGTCCGGATTTGTAGAGGCATAATCAGTCCCAAGTCTGAAGCTTGTGAAACGTACCTTTAGTAGTAGGTAGCGTTTGTTTGAAATAATTATTTACAATTTGTACAGTATACAGTAGGTACAGTCGAAGAAATTAATTCCTGACCCACCATAGAACATTTTCATAGTAAATTTCATAACGATTTTCCTTGTCAAGCTATGCGATGTCACCGTGAAGTTTACTGTGAGAAGGTTCCATGGTGGGTCAGGAATTAATTTCCTCGACCGTATTTAGGTAACATGAAACCCTGTTCGCAATTCCTACAGAAGAGCGGCTCAGACAGACCTCTGCCACAAGTGATGCCGTGCGTTAACAAATTGCGGGACCCACGGTAATTAATTAACCGGTATAATTATACATACCGGTAATTATCTAACCACTGTAAGCCACGGCGTGTAATCGCCACCGTAATCCCGTGTTGGCAGTCGTAAGAGGATAATGTTAGTTTACATGCGATGGAAAACTGGTATTTAAAGTGTTCAAGATGTTTTGTAAAAATCGGCCAAGAGCGTGTCGGACACGGCCAGGTTAAAGTTCCGTAGCCGTTTTACGAAAAACTACTTTTATATCTATTTGTGTAATGTGATAGATAAGTAAAAAACTCCCACCATTTTACGTGTAGTGCAGGGGAGGTACCCTATTTTTTTTCAAGTTTTTTTTCCATCACTTTGTCATGCAGATTGAGCTATGTCGTGGAATTTTTTAAGGGTTCCTTCTTGACCAGGGAACCGTAAAAGACACATATATGTAGACGACGACTTTCAGACGTAAAATTTAAGTAGGTAAGTAAATTACTTATTTCTCAATGAAAATAATCGATTTATTGATTATTTTTGTTTTTATTTTTATGAAACATTCATAGAATGAAATTCAACATACAATGACAATGCAAAGAAAAATTCGTTAAAACAAAAATAATCAATAAATCGATTATTTTCATTGATTCAGAAAATAGCTCCATCTCTTGCCACTAATGCGTAACTGTAGAAGTTCCGTAGTGGGTGAGCTGCTTGATTAAGCTACTCATAGATGGCGCTGAGGAGAGATCTTCCAAATAAAATATGACACAAGGCATTGAAAAATTCGTTAGGTACACCAACGTTAAGTATAGCTTAATTGGTGGAGCGTGGTACGGATTACCGAGGTTGCTGGTTCAAGTCCAGCTGCTTAACGAATTTTTCTTTGCATTGTCATTGTATGTTACTTATTTCTCGAATTTCTCGTAGGTTACACACTTCCATGAACTAAATTAAGCTCTTGACTTCGCTGAAATTTAATTGCAAAGAGTCAACAGTAAAGCCACGAAAGCTATTAATTTGCGGTTTTAGCTGTATCCGACTAAAAGGTGTAGGTAGGTAGGTACTTTTAGGAAATTCAGTTGGGAGGGCAAGTGTGAGTAAGATAGTCTTTTGGCACACAGCCAAACCGTAGGCTGGTGGCGTCACTGTTCGTAGTCCCCAACAAACAAACTTACCAAGAATATACCTACTTATGATATCCTTTCCTATTCCTTTGCGTACATAGTAGATCTTAGTTTATTTTTATTGCAGGTAATTTGAATTGTCTCTGGTGACTCCCGCTCCGGTTCGTTCTTGGTGCAGAGGTTGGCCATCGCCATTCAACGCGGTAATGCAGCGAGTGTGATGGGGACCTTTGCGCCAGGAACGGTCAGGGGCGGGTTATTTGATTAGTATTATTAGGGGTTTATTTTTGACATTGTTTAACTAACATAGTTATTGAGTAGGACCATTGTTACTAACAAATATAAGTAGGTGTCTTGTTTACGTCGAAAGAAATTTTAATTGATATTTTGAATTACAAAAAAAAAAGTAGGTAGGGTAAGGAGTAGATTGAGCCTTAAATTATATCTGTATTGTTCCTAACATGTTAGAAAAAACTCCCGGCCATTTTCGGTTCATCACCAGCCTATTTTTTACGTCCCACTGCTGGGCACAGGCCTCCTCTCGGAATGAGTGGGCTTGGTTATTTTCGCTTAATTAAACTTAATAAACTTGTACATTATAGTACAACAGGTGCTGCGTGATATTGAGTATTCCACTTAAATTTCTAACACTGCAACGGTTAAATAAATAAAAAAGTAACCACTGACACTTGGTCCGGTGCACCTGTGCACACCATTAGACTATCCAAATACAATCAAGCACACACGTGTTTTACAAGCCTGATATTCACTAAGCATACAAGGTACAAGCCCTAATTTCAAGATACAGTTGAAGTAACCAACGTTCATTAAAAAAATCACGGACATGCGCCCACGTGCGCTTCGCAGGTACATTGTTCACGCGGGCAGCATTACGCAACGGATCTTGATTGGCTCCGCGAGACCTTGGCAGTGACATTCGTGATATAATTGGTTTAAGTGCTGAGATTTATTAAAGAATGTTGTCACTCATTGGTAGTAATGGAGTGTGGTAAGAAAATGATGAAGATGGTCAGAAAAAAAAAATACTTTTATAATATAACGGGTTTGGCTGAGCTTGATGAAGAAAACAAAGCAATTGACATGGTCATTTCAAAAAATAGTAACGCCATTTAACAACTTGTTAATAAGTAATCTTATTCATCAACAGAATCAGAATCAGATGATAAAAATAATACAAAAATGAACTCGAAAGTATAGAATGGAACCCACACAACCTCCAGGCTAATGGAAAATGCAGTAAAAAAAGTTCGCCGCAGAAACAGATAGTTCAATTAACCGGGCGTGTACAAAAGCAATATTCCACATGCTTTAACAAAAAGTACATTAGCACCGAACCTGTAATTAAATGAAAGCACGCTGATCACGTGATCGTCAACTGTTCAAGCGTTGATAGTAAACACCATGTAGAGGCAAGTAGAGGTTACACTGTCAACTGTCGTTCGTAAATAAGCAGTGTTCCAATACCTACTAATGGTATTGTAATGGTAGCTATCTATGACACAATTGCACAATGATTCTGGTAAGTAGTTAAAATAAACTATACACCAACGGTTTCTCTGTCTGTCTGTTTGTTATCTCTTCACGGGAAAACCGCTGCACCAATTTAAATGAAATTTGGTAAGAAGATAGTTTGAATATTGAGGAATAACATATGCTACTTTTAATTCAGGAAAATTGTATAGTTCCCGCGGGATAGCGATAACCGAAATCTAGGCTGACGAAGTCGTGGGCAACAGCTAGTCCAAAATATATTTAAAAAAATTGGTCAGGTTTCGAACGACTTGCGATTCTTGCTTCAGTATAGAGGTTAGGTAGTTACAGTGAAAAAAACTTTTACCACGAGCCAGGCGCAAAAATCAATCATGTGACGATCGATGTCAGATTTAGACGGAAAAACTTTTCTTACTTTGATTATACTTAGCGTCTCATGTCTTTCAAGATTTTCTTAACATTATTAACTCCATTATGTATAGAGTTCCAATGTCCAGTGTAGCCATGTATGTGCCAGATGAGTTGCGTAAGCCTGCTCCGATAGCCAGAGCGTCTGTCTCCACTCCAGTTCGATTTTAAACTTTGACGTCACCAATAGTTCTGACATTCAATTTGCTTAACCTGCGACTGAAACTAGTTTTCGGTGCCAAATGTTGAGCAATAGATCACCGTTACCGATGAACATTTTGCTCAACAATTATAAAGGTGTTTTTTCCAGATGAAGACAAAAGATGATGTTGATCAAATTTCGGGCCATTTCGGGACTCCAATTGAAAAACTCATCTTTATTAAATAAAGCAAAAACAAAGTTCATGATGATACAATGGTCCGCCTACGCTGAGTCCTCCTACGATTCACAGAGAAGTACAGCCGGATCTCCTAGCTAAGCTCACAACTTATATACATCAAACATTATTGTGCCCTTACGAGTACAAGTTGGAAGAGCGATACAATGTTTGAAGACAGCAACCCGGAGATGAAGCATTGTCTAGTTCTCAACTTGAAGCCTGCACTTCGGAACTAGGACAAGTTGCTCTCAAGAGGCAGTGATGAGAAGACTCAAGTATCGTTGATTTATCTCTGAAACTTCCGCCAGCGAATCGTAGTTTACTTTACGTCATAAATTATTTCTGCCCGAAGCAGGATGCAAAAGCAATCTGCTCTAGTACAAACTAAAAATTACGATGCGGCCTACTTTTCCATTTTATGGTCCAACAAAACAGCTGCGTTTGCTCAACAAAAAGTTCTTTTTAAGACAATGGCTCCATTCTATGGCGAGCTTTGTATGGTATATGTACACTAGACTTTAATAGATGGTTTTGCTATGTAAAATGAGAAACAGAGTATTAAATCATTTACGTAAAGTGACTCCCCTAAGCTATAACCATAAGTCTTGGCTTTAAACTGTTATTTAATATTATAGTTCTTCGTTTCATTGAGACGTAAGTACTAACACCAACTTGTTGTATTGTATGGCACTATAGCTATCTGGTCGGAACAGTTGGCTGACATAGATAGCGTAAAGTTAAACAGGGTACTTTGTGGCTTCTCCGACTGAACATAGTTATATGTGGGAAGCCGTAGCTTTTATCGGAACATTTGACGGAAACTTTTTCGTCGCCCGGAATCCGAAGTTCAACCATCCATCACCGGCGACAAAAAGGACTGTGGTCGAGCTTTATTTATTTGTCTTCACTATGTAAAATCATGTATTTTTTTCTCGTACGTAACTGATGGTTTTCGTTGCTTTTCTGAAAAGCGTCTGCTTTTAAAAAGTAAGTTTGACTTTTTGAGGCTATGTAGAAAATAACGTTAGCTTTCATAAAGGCATTTAAATTACCGTAAATAACAATCCAGGTATGAAGGAAGTTATTACTGTCGTAAAAAGAAGACTATTGTTTTAGTGGCTCAAAAAAGCAAAGTTAAAAAACCATTGTCTCTCCAACAGGTTTAGTCGGGCCGTAGCGTGGCTTTTAAAGGATTAAAAAAGCGCTTCGAGGCGCATTCTTTCTCTCTTTTGTTGAAGTAAAGTCATTTCACCCACGCTAATGTGGCGGACACTGTGAGCTTAAAGCTCACCTTAATTGCTCGAAAGCTTACAATTAGTGAATTAATGATCGCCGTAAAAGTAAAATTTTAAATTTGAACCATTGCTCGGATATAAATAGTAATAATGATGATTTTATGATACAAATTAAAATTCTATTTGGAGTTAAATTAATTAAATCATGTGGCAATTAGTCACATGTCCCAGATTTTTCACACAACCAATAAGTAAGTGTACCATGTTGTATCTCGCCAATGGTAACGGAAAGGAAGACGTTTCTCTATATAAGGTTTAGGAAACCAAGCAGAAACCAGCGCTTTTCTACATGAAGTTGAGACACTTTCTAATAGTGACACTGAGTGAGCATCATCGAAACCAAACCAGTAGGTACGCCTTTCTTGGAAAGCACAGTATACAGTTCTTGAATGTGACAGGACACAATCTCACTTTTGACTCGAACTAGAAACGCAGAACGTATTCCACATACGTGTAAAAAAACATTTACTCCACTTTCTCAGATGTTACCCAGTGCTATTTCTATATAACAGTTCTTATGCGAAAAGGTTCAATCGACTCTGTACTCTCTCGAATAAAGACTCGCACGCAACCCAGCGAATCATATACTGTCTCATAAGTATAGTTAGTCAAAGACGTCGCTTAACGGACAGACCCGGCATAAAGTCATCCGTATAGGCTTACACTGCGTTTTGGTGCAGTCCGACCCGTAACCGGTTCGTCGATGCATTGCCCCGCCGCGGCACCGAAGCCTTAAGAACATTCTTAGGTAAGTGAGGATGATTCCGAATTACAGGTATCAGTTTTCGTTGCAGGTTTTAACGTTTTAAGTCCGGTAATATCTTTCGAGTGCTAGGTAATAAAGTTTAGCGCTCGTAATCTTGCTTATTGTTCGTTCATGTAAAGACTTTGTTTTAGCGAATCATGTTGCGAACTCGTTTCATTCAACCCTAATATACCATGACCGTAAAAACCACTTCTATATAAAACTAACACGTTAGAGGTTACTTAGTTGATTAGGACTCGACGCGGTCAGACCGCACTCGACTGAGCTGAGTCACTGCCATACAGGGTTGCCAGACTCGTCTACCCACGCATGGCTAGCTGAGGTTATTCGTCAAAGATTGTACGGCGTTTTGTAACCAGTTAACTATCGTGGTGTAGTTTAGTGTCTAGTCATTGACCAAACTTGTAAACATTATTTTATCTGAACAGCTCTAGCAAAGGTTAAGACGCAAATATACATAGTTTAAGGGTCCAATATAAATTTACTAAGTGCTTAGTTTCACATAACCAGGTATTAACTGTACAGCAGAAATGCAAATTGCAAACACAAGTTAGTTAATGCAAAGTAGTTTCTTCCAGCACAGTGGCATCTCGGAATATGCAAATTCAAGATAACCAGCCTCATCTAGATTTAGCAGAGCCGACTGTTTTGCGGTCTTATTTAAATAGGGAGAAGATGATAAAAAGTCAAGTCACGATCATTCAAGCAAAGCTAGAATGTCAATACAATTCCTAATCAAGTATTATCAGTGGGCGCCAACGACATTCAAAATTTTATTCAGCAAATAGGCAGTTGAATGCTCTTTTACACGTCATTTTTAGGGTTCCGTACCTTAAAAGGAAAAAACGGAAGCCTTATAGGATCACTTTGTTGTCTGTCTGTCTGTCAAGACCCTTTTTCTCTGTAACGCGTCGAGGTAGCGTGCTGATATTAATATCAAATACTCAAGCCTGCGGTCCCTTAAAGCCGTGAAAAAATCAACCTTCTAAGTCAACGCAATCAAAAGATCAATTTCCATACAAATTGCCGATTGTACTTCCAGATGTGTCCTAGAAACTTGAAATTTGGTATGAAGGTAGCTCTTATAGCACAACCATTCGGAAAAATCTTAACATTTTATGTCTGTCTGTAGATTTTACTGACCAATATAAGTTGACCCCACACTGCGTACATTTTGCTTAGGAGCAGGGCTCTGCTAACACTGGACTTCTTAAAACACTGGGGAAAAGCGTTAAAATCTTTCTACGGAACCCTCGTGCGCGAGTCCGACTCGCACTTGGCCGGTTTTTTAATCTACCAGCGCTTTCGGAAAGACCTTTGATAGCGATAAAACAGTAGTTGGGTATATCCTACTCCATTTTAAACCATAAGATTACTTAATTGTATGTATACAAAAAAATTAAACATAAATTGGCTTTATTAACGTTTATTTTGCATAGAAGTAAAATGAAATAAGTATGTTATCTCCAACTGCCTGCAGAATCAAAGAGGAAATAGGCTGAGAACATAAAAACTGCAAGAACTTTTCGTAGAACAAGAATAAATTTAATTCTTGAATCACTTAAGAATGATAGGCTAAAACAATTCTCCAAAAGCTTAATTACGGCGCCTTAAAAAAATGGACGTGTATTTTTTCGCAATGATTTTACGAGCAAAGAGAAAAGAAAATTCCTGCAAACCGTTTTATTTCGAGTATTTCAGTGGGAGATAGCTCTAAATCGTGTTTTAATGTGACTATCAAGTTTCCTGCGTATATCTTTCAGGCAAACCGTAAATTGAGAAAGCGGGTGGATCAATAAATCAATATGACCGAAATGCTGTCACGTAGCGACGAGTTGATGACAGGAACAAGACCTTGACAGTGAAAGGGTCACGAGCCAGAATAATGGGGGCCCATTCAGAGTCAAATTAACACGGACGAGTGTGGACCGTCAAACTGGGAACGTAAATGCGTGCTTAACGAGGGCTCTAATAAATCTTGGGAGCGACGTTACGAAGATAATGAGGTTCCACGTTGTTTTTTAGTCTTCTGTTATTTAGCTTTAAATCCAAAATGATTTCTTAAATCGATGTTTCTCTTTCGTAACCGAGGACCGAGTAATTGTCCATTTGGTACCTATGTAATTTAGGAAGCCTGACAAATCGACGTTGTCGTTGCGTATGGTGATATTGATATCTACTTACCTACTTTGTCTCTACCAAACCGCTATGGTCATTAAAAGGCATCACATATGGGCAGCACACTAACTTTGCCTTGCCATGTGATCGCATCACATGGAATGACGTCACAAACCACAGATGAAACACCATAATAATAATAATAAAAAGTAATCATCGCTTCATCGCAGAGAAAACTTCAAGCGTCCATCAATCTTAGTTGTCAAAGCATTTAACGTGATAGATGGCTTAATACCATAGATAATGCTCGCAAGTAAAAGGTTTCAGACCATAGACAATGGGTGAAAATTAACTTTCTCTCATAATAACTTTAATTTAGTAAAAGTTAAGTCGCACGATCAATGAAGCTGTCACATTAAATGAATAAACGCGAAAAGCGCAAAATAATAACGCCAAAACAGTCACGTTTTGTAGTCACGTAAATAACACACGCCCGACCAGTGTTAGACGATGGCATACAAAGTCAGAGAAGGAAACGTCATGTCATTATTGGAACCCTACGGTCCTGTCAGCGCATGTCAGGCCGCCACGTAACTGTTTCTAATGCACAGAGCATACACGAAGGAGATGTTAACGCGCCATTTTCAATCTGCCAAAAATGTACATTAGGTAGGTACTTTACTCTGTCTATTCTGCACAGGGTCTGTTGATTGTGTGCATGTTTTTGGCATTTGTGTTAGTTTTGTTTTGATATTAGTTTATAGGAACGTAACAACTGACATGAGCGTAGAAGTGTACGTGTAGACGAGTGTATCTTGTGCCGATTCCATCTTCCAACCTCGCCTTCCAACCCAGGTTGGATACAATAACTACAATACGAGAAGTCTTTATTGAACACCACATAACAAACAGAGATATTGGGAAATCATATGGCCATCTTCCAACTTGACTCACGGGAATATAATTGATCAACTATTTATTTTTCTTCCCATCTTCCAACCTGCACTGAACAGGGTACAGTCACAGAGAATATGCTGGCCACCACTATAGTTTATCGAGCGAAGTGAAGATATTATAGTCACGGCATTATAGGTTGGAAGATGGGAATTACTCGAAAAGTGGCAGTAAAAATTCAGTGCAAACTTGCAAAGATAAGCTAAAGGCTGCTCGCACAAATGATATGTCGCACAGTCGTACATCGCATAATCGTATATCGCATAAACGATACATCGCACAAACGTTTGTCTCACTCCAGTAATAATCCCATGCTCCCGTCTGTCTCCTCTATGATCTAATGCCATTCCTTTTCATTATAGAGACAGCCATACGTGAAGGTGAAATAAGGTATAATTTTGCAATGAGCGGCTGTAAGGTGCTAGAGACGAGCGCAGCGTTGAATAATTTATAAACTTCTTTAGACAAAGTAATTTAAATTTTTAGCAATAACTCCTTTTGCAGTCTCTATAAATAGAAGCATCCAAGGCGATAATTATTGAGAATCAGGGCAAACCTATGTCTGACATTCTAAATTGGAATTTATAATTATAGTTCTCGTATAAATTGCGTACTAAATAACTTCTGCGGTCGTTAGCTGCTTTCTAGTGGCGCCAGCATTCAAAATGCAACAACGCCGCCCATTTAACGATGACCCCCTATGAATAATAATTTTCCCTTCATTATATAGTTTAATGACGAAAGAATCGAGAGATGAGAAAGACCATGTTAGGTTGGTGTTGTGCTCAATGAAGTGAGTCACTGTTCGGCGGATAATAGTATCTGCGTTGTACTGAAGGCGAAAGTGTTTGGTCATCGAAAGTGCTTGTCTATTATTCTTAGTACTACATACTCTCCGACAAACAACATTTGATTGAGTGCTACGAATACTACCTGTTTAAATATATTGAACAGTTCTTTTACAAACGGTCATACGGATTTATGCAGTGTTTTTTTCTTTTCAAAGGTTATTTACGCAAGTAAAGAATAGCGCGAGCTTTTGAAATCTCCTTCGCTAAGTTCCCAGTTATTCTAGTCTGAGTTGCAGGAAAATAAACAAAAGTTCTATTTTGTTTTGTTCTACATTTCGCGACTGTTCTTCACGCGGCAGTTGGATTTTAGAGCAAGTAAGGAGTTTATACATAGTTATTGTTTATTCTCGTCCTTGTTTTGTTTTCTTAGAAAACTATAGGTGAACTTGATTTGCCATCATATATTTAATGTAATGTGTTTATGTATGTCTTTTACTTAAAATTCGCAGCGCTTAAAGCATGGATTGGACAGTTGATACGACACGACAACGAAATTTAAGGACAGAGAGGAAGAGGTCGACCTAGGCGAAGTTAAATGGACCAGATAAAGGAGGAGGCCGGTGTCGTGTCGTATCAGGCGGTCAAGGAACTGGCTTATAGGAGAGATGATTGGAGGAAACTCCACCGAGAAGAGTGTAACTCTTAAGTTTGATGATGATGAAAGCATCAAGTGGTCAGCGTTCCATGGAACTGTATTTTTGAAAATAATATATTATTGTCGTTCTAAGCGCTCATCGTCCTATGTCGCGCGTACGGCGCGTATGTGGACTTCCAGACTCGATGCCATTAGTAGGAGATAGGAATAAAATAATCCCCAGCTGACCTTTTAAACACTAAAGCCGTCCTGCGAACTGGAAACATTTATTCCTAAGTATCGCCATTAAGCTCAATCTAAAGAGAAAGGATTAAATAACGGATAACAAGAAAGTGTAAGTTCGCAATAACAATTTATCATCTTTATCTGATGGCTACTCCGTAGCTAATGAAAGATTGTATTTCGTTACAAAGCACCGTTTCAATCGTATCCTTCATTGCACCAAAGATCGTAAGCATACCACAATATGTATACATACCTAATTAAGATGGCTAAATTTGTCATCAATTTTGTAAACCTGGCAGACGTTTGTAAATTGTTTATGCATTAACAATATTAAAATTTCATCGTAGTTTTGTCATTACCGGAAGTTAAAAGGCGTCTACTTTACGTTATTACTACTGGTTTTAATTAAATTACATTGTGTTCGTGTTTGTTTCATTTATTCACGGGAGTGTTTTAATTACATCTTTATAATTGGCTATTAACAATTAATATTCATTTTATTATGTATACAAACAAGTTTTAAAAAGTTACTATCATGAACAAATTTTTTAGCAAAAACTTACGTACCTAACGAGTTTACCTACTACAGGCACACCCATGACTGTGGGTACACTACGTACCCATGACTACAAATATTCAGGAACAGACTATAAATATGTTTTGATTCTAAAGCGCATAGGTACCTACGAATTTTATATGCATACAAAGTTGGTGATGAACATGTATTTATTGCATTTAAATTTAGCACAATTCCGTGACAGTTCTCATCAGTATGCGCGCATGTAACCGAAAGCGTTTGACTTGGCGCATTATGCTTCGCGTAGTAAGTGCCACCCGCATAGCATTTGATTTTCAATGCCGCTATGAAAGTAATTTTATTACGAATCCTGATTCTTAGTGGGGAAAACCAATGCACGCGCATAAAATCTGCGTTAACTATGTGTACGCTCAACGCATGAGTTTTTATGGGTTTTGTTATTACCGTAATCGTCAACGTTTGCCATTTTATTAATTTATTATAAGTACACGTATCGTGTATATTTCACTTTGCAGCAGTGAATTTAGGAGTAACTAACATATTTGCTTCTCGGCTGGTCAATTTAGTAGATATTCACACGGAATTCACAGAATATGTAACCTCAAAGCAAGTTAAACAACAATTCGTAAGGCCTGCGTGTTAAAAAGTTGACGGGCCCCATACACCCGCGTTTAGCAAATGTGCCGTGAAGAGAAAAAGCTTCGTAACGATGACTTAGGTAATTTAGGTAAAGTGAACGAATGATTGTACATGTACAGAGCCCATTATTACAGAAAAATAAGTAAGTATAGGTAGTTCTGATGTTAACTTTACCTACTTACCCAAAAATAAAACTTCTTGCCCATATTATTTAGTTGTTTCTTCTTATCACGTTGAATTACAGTGAGGCCGGGTTGCACCGACACCTGGGTTAGCTTGAAGTATTTGTATTGTCTGACGTTACTTTAACCTCGGGTTAATTGTTAACCCAGGCCGGTGCGAGTCGCCCTAAGAGTATTAAACTAGTAAGGCAACGTATTTTTATCGCAGCGGAAGTTAATTCAATTTTATCGTGAAGGAAACAGAACATATCGAACAACCGCAATAATACCACCACTGTAAGGAGTTCACGCTCCAATTTCCAAACCGGGTAGCTATTTGCCAAATTTTTAAACAATGAAAGGCAATCAGTCAATCAAACAAAAGGTCACCATAATAACTATAATAGGTACGTTACTCTTACACATTGTTTAAATCCAATCCACAGACCAAACATAACGATTGCGCGGAAATATAAAACAAAACTTTAATAACAATATCAAGTACCAACCAACGTACTGGGCACAATTTAAAGTGGCCATACGAAAAAAAAAAGCTGGCTCTTAGTAAAGCCGTAATCTCAGTCGAGCGTTCATCTGCAACGATGCTATCTCTGAAGCGGTCTCAAACAGTCTTGTCATTTACAGAGCCTATGTAGAGATAGGACTAGGACTTGACTGCGTAGCAGTATACCCACCTACACTTAATTTTCGGGATCCCAGCTCAAATCAGATTACAGATTACTGCACGGTCCAAAAACTTTCAGTCCATAAATTAATTAAATATGTGAACCGGTGCAATGACCTGTCAAGCTGCCATTTCAAAATGAGACTTCTGAGAAACACAACATAAGTGAAAGTAAAACAAAAACACTAAGTTGCTTTTATTGTACGTAAACACATGTTACTACATTTACTATACTTACCATGTGGGTGACTGGACGAGTAATATGGCTTTATTACGTCAAGTTAGAAAGAAAGACAATGGAGAGTTCGTAACCTTTGCTACACGATACAACATAGCAAACAAGTACCGCTATTAATTCAACTCTTTTGAGAAAATGCCAAAGAGCAGGCACCCGGGATGCTGAGCTTTACTTTTCATTTCTTGATTTTTGTGTCATGTATTTTAAGGCTATACCTATATTTAGTACCACTTTGAGTATGGTATTACGCAATCAACATAATGTATAAACCATGGGACTTTTGTCTAAAATGTAGGTACCTATCCTATCACTAACTTCCCACGACATAGCCGCGCCATAGAATTGGAAAGACAAGGCAGGAAGTAAGCTTGAAACTGAGCAACTCCCTCACATAGTAACGCAATATTTCTTATCACATACAACCCACATAATTGACGATGTAGTTTTAAATAGTAACAACAATTACTATTGCGTTTTTTGCAACTCGATTGGCGACGAATATCGTGTATTGAGCGATGCTTTCGAGCGAAAAAAGTCACCGCGCGAGCGATTTCCTTTTAGGGACTAAGATATGTCTTTCGTTGCTACGCCAACATATACGATATGCTGGCTTGTTCGTCGTTCGTCGACACTGAAAAGAACCGGTCCTGGTAATTGAATCAATCCTAACCTAGCCTCAAACCGGCGCCTTCGGGCTGCATCATGGATAATACAGGTTCCCGGCTGGTCTGGTCGCCAACACTATTGGCTATTATTATTATTATATTGAGAAAACCGAAACAAACTGAGAAAGACTCACTTCTACATAAAACGACAAATGCTCAATACCAGGAAAACGTAAAGCGTCTTTTTCTTTATAATAATGCGACGTCGAAATAATGTATTTTGGGAATTTTATGCAGGGCAGAAATATATGATATTTTCTAACCCACATTTTAGCAAACACGTACCAAGGAAACCGTAACCGTCACATTTATTGTTATACGTGTTATACCTACGCCGCGGACAAAAATGTAACCACGTCGTACATACCGAAAAAAGCTTCTGTGATTGTTCTACATTCCACAGCACAGCTCTATTAAAATTATCTTGTTAGCAGACGTGACAGCGGCAGCCGATTGGGCAATAATACGTGCATTAGACTGTGACGGCATAAATCCGATATTCCATTCTTTTGTGCGAAACAAAGATCTACATGCAGCTGTCATGCTCCAACAGCCATTATGTGACCATATAAAATTGACGATTGTCTATGCATTGCATATGCACTACATCAAATAACATTAATTTTAAACCAGGAATTCTGAAGCTAAACACCTTTACTAATCTAAAATACCATATGAATCACCTAACATACGTGTCTTAGAAGAAACGTTAACCTCTCCTAGGATTATAGCCGTAGATTATAGCCTAAGAATATTCCGCTATTCTTGGCACCAGTGGATTATTCAACCCATAAAGATATAAAAACGCCTAAGTATATGACGGTAAAATAACTCAGCAGAATTATGAGGGCTTTTTAAGAGAGTTATTCGCGGACGTTGAAAATCGGTTGACTCTTATTATTTGAAGAGAAATCCCTAGCGGGCGTTTGGCTGTGACAAAATCTCCCAATTTGTCACGCAGCTAATCGGGATAAACTGGTTCGTGACAATAAGACGGAGAGAAATACAACACCTTTTCGTTACGATATTTTTCTATTTGGTTTGTTTGAAATAATAAAATGAACGGAAAATAACATTTGCAAGCCGAGACGATATTTGTAAGAGTAGAGGGAGGTATTGGAATGTTTATAATTGTGAGAAGTATCAAGAAAAACCCGTCTTTGCAGTATGAATTTGTTGTAAGACTGGCAACTGAAACAATTTATGGTCACTTTATGGTCACTTTTATTAAATATATATATATAAATATAAATTTTGACATAAGTAGATGATTTGCATATTACGAGTACCTCGGGCATGAATAAACCCGTTGCTGACAAAAAATAAACTAATTTACTTTCTTTGAACCAGGTTTGTGTATACCAGACCTAATGCCAACTTAGGCTAATGTGTGTATAATTTATGGGACGAGCTTATCTCATTCGCATAAGCGTTTATTTTAACATAGTAAATGTAGCAGCGTCATAACTTGCTTTAGCAGTGACCGTGAAGGTGGTAGGTTATTTTAAAATATTTTACATCATCCTACACATAAAATTAAAATAAGTCATGCTCGGTAACCGTCGTTTTGCACATGCAATGATTTTGCATAATCTTGTGTTACTTAAAAATATTCGAAAATTCTAGCACACGTACCTACCTACAGGTATCATGCCTTGGGCGTTGTAAACTTAGATTTAGGAAGAGTCCCTGCATAAATGAAGTCCTTTAAAGTTAGACCGCCATCGAAACTCAAGACAGGAAATGATGCTAACGGTCTGTAAGTACCTAATGTAACGAATAGAAAGTCCTAGATATCCCAAATAAAGCATTGTGATTTGATGTACTTATTAAAGTAATAAACGTTCAGAACATACCTGTTCGCTAGTAAACAGCAGTGTGGGCGGCCTTGCCACTATCATAATTTATTCAAATCTGCATCGGTGTCTGACCAGCGGAGCCGGCAAGAGGTTCAAAATTAAATAAACCTCGTCCATTTACATTTGGAATTAAACTATCTCCACAAGAGATTATTGTGCTGGCAAACGGTTTCATTATTTAACTTTACGCTATGGCATCTGGTATCTTTAGCAAATTAGGACAATCAGCTTTCTAGGTACAATACAATAGAAGGATTCTTTATAGAACACCACATAATAAACAAGACAGAAAAAACTACAAAGAAAGCCAAAAAAAAAGACCACTGGAAAACCCCTACTTCTAATGAGATACTGAACACAGTTTGGAATTGTATTACATTTAAAATAATGGAGGCTGGAAGATGACGTTGCCACTATCATAGAATGAATAACATAGAAGAAATTGATTTAATGACAGTAAAAGCTTTTCTGGAGTTCATGACGCGTTCTCTACCATCAGATAATAATTTAAAACTATTGACAAACTCTCGACCAGATACTGGATGTCATTTTATTTCATGTATGAAGGTCCCCAAATTGCCACGATACGTATCGGCAACATGCATGTATTAATTTTGGACGTGATTGCAACACGAGTTTATTTGGGGACTTGACATGGCCGAAATACTCCGGTGACTGCGCGGACGGCAGTGACGTCACCAATTATTAGTGTAAACCGGCTTTACATGAGATAATATTCACATCATACCTAATTGTGGTGTTAGGTCATCTCATGATGGATTTAGAGAATTTATTAGAAGTTCCTAAGCATGTTTTTGAAGATTGAGAGATAATTATGAAATATATGTTGTGTTGACGTTCAGATTACCATACTTCGGAATACAAGTACCGTTGAAATAAACAAGATCATAATCGTGTCGTGAAATCTAATCCTGGATTAAATTGACAGTCAGCGGCGTCGAAACCCGTTGTATTTTCACTTCGAAAGAGCCTACGTCTCTAATTAGTTCAGACGTCGCTTATCAATAAACTTTCTACTTTAGTACTTTCCGTTGTTTGTCGCACGCCTTTGTTCGGGAAGCCATTTCTATTTTCTACTCGATTTTGAAACAGCAACGAGGAAGCGCATAATAACCTCCCTGTAGTTTTTACGACTTCAATTCACACGCTGGGGGTCTATTATCTACCCACCACAATAGTTTTCGTCAATTTCCGGCCGAATCTGGAACGATTTAAAGTGAATAACTGCATTCCCAGAGCGGAACATCATTCTAGCTATACCACGAGGGTGGTAGCAATAGCAACACTTGCAGCCATCTATATCACCATTGGCTAGTGAGAGAGGGACGAATTCTTTTATCCCTGTTACGTTAATAACATCACGCTGGACTGATTTGGAGTTGTGCATTTTTCAGTCGAATCGCTCGCTGCGAGCGAATTTTTAATTAAATTCCACACCCGTCGTTCTTAAAATTGCATTTGTCGCTCTTTCAAAGGGCAGAGTTTTTTTGTTGACTTAATTCTTGGATGTTTCAATCATTGCATGGATAGTGTACTATGTTATTCTTAATCAAATTTAAGGGCTACAGTTGGACGTTTATTGAACTAAAGGCGGCGTCGGCGCGTCTCTACACAATTGTAGGTATTGAATTGACCGTGCGTGAGAAACTTCATATACAATACACACCCTTTTGAATTTAAATGCTCCATTTGATGCTTAGTCACGAATGCTGAGGGATCCAACAGAAGGGTACTATAATGTGCTATTTACTTAGGATTAGAATAAAAGTGGTTAAGAATAGAATATGCTGAATAAGGTTAGTATTTTCGAATGTCATCCTAAAACACGAATAAGATATTTTAAAGGTGAACTTAACGAATTATTTTAACAACTTTAAGTTCAATAATATACTGTTATTACTGTAACAAGAGTAATTTCATTAAATGATCGTCTTTTGCGGAGAAAATAACGTAACGAGAAAAGGGAAAATTTATGAATGTCCATTACATAATAAAGGTCAACCGTTGCCTATAAAGCTGCGTGTCGAGGAGCTGTCGAGAATATTAAAAGGAAAGGAGGGTAGACTACATAAAATAAAGAAACAATGGAACCTAACTTATTACAAGAGAGCACACAATAGGGAAATAATTTCAAACGAACCCGGCCAGACACAAAGAGTCCTTCCATTGGAAGTGGTTCATGGATCACATGTAAAACGTCTACCTATCTAACTAAGCAGCCACAAATCTTTTTACGCACGCAAAGGGCGTGTCCGAGCGGACGGTGTCCACTAATTTACTCCAACGCTAGCGTGATTAAATGATGTAATGCAATTGTCAACCGGCCCCTGGCGAGTTTACGACAGTACCGCGAATTCGCCGACAAAAATAGTTTTTTATAATCCTACGTTTATTAAATACTTGACATTTTTCGTTCGTATTAAGAAAAAGTAAAGCACGGTAAGCCCAGTAGGGCAGCAATATTCCGCACTATGCAACGGTAAAGTTCTATTAACAGCGAGCCGGAAGGCATTACGTGACCGGTAGCAGTCTGAATGCACTCTCCGAGACTCATATACTCATTATGCCTTTGGATGAGACTCGCTAAGTAGGATGTATTTTACCTTCGAAAACGCCGAACAACCAGGCATTACGCCGGCACGGAAAGTTATTTAATCTGGCAACCAGAACGAAGTAAAAATTGCCCTGTTCAGTTAACAACCTAAACAAAATGCCCGGAGTTATGGGGCCTGCGAGTTGCATGGCATTGTTTTGGTTCTGCTCGGTTGCCTATCTGATGACGTCACGCGCCGCCACCTTCCGATGGAACAAGTGGAGCCCGAACCACATCGCTGCGGTTGCTAAGAGATAAAAACACGCCTGTCTTCATCACATACATTAGTAATTACGCTTTCAATTGCGAGTCTATAGCGACTGGAATTAAATGATCCTGTAATTATTGTTTTTGCCATTTAATTTTATGTCCTAACACGATCGCACCGCATTAAGCTCGATTGGACCACAAGACTAAATTGGCTACATTTTCAATGTGAACGTTAATGATTCAACCAAGTTTGTTCGTTGTCCAAACGAAATTAGTACTGTATAAGCTAATAAACAGATTTAATAGAGATATAATCATATCAGTCAGTTTAAAATAAGTTGATTACGCGGTGTTGTTATGAACGAAGCTGCATATCAAAAGAAACTTTACACCAAAAGCTACTCAGTGACACTGCAGATATTTGAAACCAACATAAAATATCACTTCCAACCACTGTCTGTCATCGTGCATTAGGTACGAACCTTGTTTTTTCCAGAGACTGTGAGCACAAACATTCTGAAATGACTATCGTATTACAATATCTGCCAAGTTGTAGAGTCGCTAATGTGTATTTCCCAAAGCAGAAAAACGTTACGTTCAAAAGAAAGAAACGTTACGAATAAAGCCGTGAAATGGATTGGGCAACCGACAGACAAGTTATTCTCCTATTAGAAATATGTAAACAAAGTGCTCGTAAAAGAAACGAAATTAGCCAAATGCCATTAGGCCGTGTTTTCGACGCGTTTGGGGCACTCCGGTCGAATAAGAAAACTTTAAAAGCAAATTACGGCACATCAATCAAAGAACTGGAGCTGTTTCGAGTCTGTATGAATACATGCATCGGGCCCAGGCAGGGCGGCATGTTGTGGTCACGCCGTGAGTACAGTCATGAGGTCACGCTATTGTGTTGTGTCACAGAAAATCATTTTCGGCGTTTTTTAGCAGGATTTTGCTGATGTTATTAATGTAATGTACGTCCTGTAAGCTTTGTTACGCCAAACACTATGGATACCAGACAGATAATAATCTCATAGGTACATCGCCACTTACATTTCACCAAGTTTTATTAACTACAATTCCGCTTTACGGAAATTAAAGATATGCCGATCCCGAGATCCCGCATTCTCTCGCTGGAACTGAGAATTCGGTAGCATATTTATAACGCAAATAGGTACATGGAAACGTTCATTCCTTATCTACGGAGCTTGTTTAGATAGCTGGAACCAAAATAAAACGCACCTGTTGTTCAGGCGTGGCCTTTCGGAATCGCGATCGATTCTCGCGGGGAAAGGTTACCGATTACCATAATTACACCAAATTCTCATTAGCGATACCCATAGGGCTTTAGTACACTTTCGCTTCAGTATATAATCCCCATGCCCAAACCGCGTAGAACAAAACAACCGCCGAAACAATTTGGTCCAGCATAAATACCCCCAGTTATCCAATCCGGCCTCGTAACTTGAGAAAGCTAACGGAACGGAACAAAACAAGAAGAGCCGTATGCTTGTTTGCTTTGTAAAGAACAAGCGATAACTATTCACAATGAATGAAAACGCTTCTGCATAACGGTCTGTTTAATCAGTACGCTAATTCGGAGACAATTAGTTTTATTGTGTAAAAAAGATGTGCCTATTGGTATAATGAATATATTATGAAATTAGATAGCTACCTAGGTACTTAAATAATTCATTGACATTGTTAACATGTTCAGTGACACACTCGTGGGTGCGCGTGCGGCGGTCCCTATAGCAGGAACAAATTGTCAGCGGTCACGTTATCGATTAGCGTGCTTACATTCTTGTTACGGCTACAATGAATCAATTGATATGCATAGCGGCTCTCTACGAATCGTAAAATGCGTTGTAAATCTGTCACTGCGGCATGCGCGTTTCAACTGCAGAAAGAAATGCGCATTGCATTAACAATTGTGATCTCAATCATGATATCACAATACTAACATATAAATTGCAGCTTTCATACTCTCCGCCTTTAATCTTATCTCGACTCAAGGCCGGAGTCACATCATTAAAATCAGCATGTAAATTTATGAATTTAAACCACAAAATCACCTGCGTTTGCGAAACGTACACCTAAAACAAAATTAGCAAGAGCTTGCGCCCTAATTAGGGCGGTTAAACCAATTTGCCGCTAAATGACTCTTCTTGACTGTTACTAAACGAAGTTCGCCGACACACCTACCCCCAGGGCCGGCGCCCGTGTGCCGTGGCGGAATAATCAAATTTGCTCGTGCGTACGCCCTTCGTTGCCCGACATCATAAAATAGGCCTTTTACTCCTTGCCACTCCATTTACACAGGCAAACTCACTTATTTTTCAGATCAGCTTTCACATTGTGTTTGCCGAATAAAACCGTATTTTTGTGACCACCGCAATAAATATTACCATGAACGTAACATTAATCTTTCGCCCCTCTCCGAATACTGACTACAAGTGTCCACCTTCATTAGACCTCCCGTGCCTTTGTCATTCGTGCGAGAAAGTAGGTAATGCGGGGTTTTCATTCAATTTTCATGGATCTTCGCAATTTGGACTCGAGCACGGTTCGATCCCTTCTCTGGGGGTTTGACGTCATATGGAGCGGAGAGCTGTGTCAAGGTAGCGGATTCTTTTGACAAAAACTCAATGTAGGTAATATTCCTTTCATATTTCGAGAGCTTAATAGGCTGTACTTAATTGAGGTACTCGGAATTTACCTATCCACATATGTGGTAAGAATTTTCCTCACTTATATTTCGGTACGGCACAATTTCACTGTAGGTACAAAGGTTATCTTTTAAATGATCGTTGGAAAACGATAAGAGAGCAAGGAAATAGTTACTTAATGTATCCTTCATAGGCATTTTTGTCTGTTTGTGTATTGCCTACTCCCTGGTAAAGCCAGCGTTTTTACGACCCCAATTACGGTTTTTCCCCATTGAATAAAGCGCAAGGTGGGTCGGCCACGCCTTGCTATACCATAGCGTCACGGTAGCGGTGACCTTCACCTTGCCTGCAGAACTTACCGGAAATTGTAACAATTTCAGTGCGAATAACTATTGAGGATACGAACAGTTTGGATAACCACGGCCTTAAACCAACTGGCCCCTCTGTTTATTGCTCCAATTGGTTCAAAAATGTTTGTCTGCACAATCAAGTACTGTCAATTGTTGCGATTCATTTCCTGGCAAAAAGTATTTGTCAAAGATGTTTGGGTTTACTTTTCAACGAGCTAAATATTATAATATACCTAATACTAACTTCTGGGTACCTACTGATTTTGCCACTGTAACGACAGCAATTTTTCGAACTCACACGGGTGTGTGAGAACGGTCTTAAAACTTTGATTCTCGAGGGACAAATTTTCGAGCCAGCTTACGCTAATGTTTTCTTGGAAGCAGGCGGATATCGGAAGTTCAAGGATTTAAGACACAGTAGAGAAAGGTTATTAGCACAAAAATATATATGATAATGCCGGTAGGTAGGTAGGTATAATCGTCCCACGATAACTCTGCATAAGACATTAATTGGCAACCCAGAAAAATCGAGCTGTGGTAATACTTTTTTCATGAAACTCAGACATTTCTTTAATTATAAATAATAATGATAGTAGTAATCAAAAGTTGCTGTTTTTTTTTAAATATGGCTCTGTCCATTGGAGGACAATTTTGCCAGTGTTAAGTAGGTTTTGCCGTTGTACAGTAGAAAAAATGTAGAAAACGAAATAAGAGAGGTATTTTAATGGTGGATGGTGGATGAACGATAACCTGTTTGCGGGTGGTAGGACCTTGTGCGAGGTCCGTCCGGATCGCTACCACTATCTCACTCGCTAATCCTGCCGCTAAGCAGCAGTGCTTGCACTGTTGTGTTCCGGTGTGGAGAGTAGGACAGCCGGTGCAATTACGGGCACAAGAGGCATTTCATCTTATCTCTCTAGGTTGGCAACGCATGTGCGGACCCTCCGGGGCTGCGGGTGTCTATGGGCAGTGGTGATCGCTTACCATCAGGTGACCCTCTTGCTCGTTTGCCTTCCTCGACGTATAAAAAAAAACCTGTTTATGTTTAGTCTAATCAAAAGTTCAAAACGTGTTGTTTGACTATAAATCAGTGTTGCCATAAACAAACTTTAGATTTCTACTGTTGTCAGTTCGTTGCAGAGTTATCGTGGGACGACTATAGCTACCTAGAGTAATTACGGTTCTAGTCTTCTTCTTTTTCAAGACACTATATAGACCATAGAGCAGACAGACGGGAAGCGCCTTTGGCTTATCTATGCACTACAATTTTTCTGCCACTTTTTGAGGGGGACGAGGAACACACACATACAGCACACGTCTGCGCTTACTTATGTCAAAATTTGTTATGCTCCTACAAACTTCACTAAAACAAAACTGTCACACAAATGCCAAAAACACGCACACAATCAACAGACCCTGATCATTTTGGTCAGACTTAATGTTAGAGTTTTGGCAGAGGAGAAAACGCGCGTTAACATCTCCACTCCTTCCCTGCTCTAAGATATAGACACACGATCAAGTTTGTCGAGAAACAACTTCATTATTTTGGCTGTAGAGGTAGGGACGAGCGACTAGAGACATATCCTAAGAGCCAAAACAAACGCGACAGGAAAGAAGCAAGGA
Organism: Clepsis dumicolana; assembly: GCA_963691665.1. Lineage (NCBI taxonomy): Eukaryota > Metazoa > Arthropoda > Insecta > Lepidoptera > Tortricidae > Clepsis > Clepsis dumicolana. Next base: position 5,224,936 of record OY829528.1, on the reverse strand, counting down.
CGTCTGTCTATTTCCTAACAACAGTGCGATCCTAATCGGACAACAGGTAGTTAAATGGCGATTTGAGGCGAGTCCGGAGGATGCGTATTGTGGCTGAGGTCACCAAATGAGTAAACACGTAATAAAACTGGTTGCGAATTTTAGAATGTGGCACCTACTTAGGAACACTGCCTATCGTTGCCTGGACCGCTCAGCATAGGCTGGTAACTATTAGGTAATCTAAAGACAGATTCCGAACTAATGGAAACAGGCTTACCTACCTATTCTTTCAACAAACCTATTAGGTACGTAACGGTATCTAAACGGAACGTTTTATTGAAAAAATCAAATCAAATCAAATGCTTTATTTCATTCAACACAATATTTGATAGTGTGACAAAGTGTGGAGGCCTCCCAGTAGGCATATTATACACCTGTGTCAGGAGGACTCGCTCTTCCTTTAACGGTACAACTAATTGTGTAGTCTAAAATAAATCGCACCCACTATTGTTAGTTATCAGATAGGTATGTAATTACATCTTAAGCTATATTAATTCTATATTAATTATCCTATTTGCTAAGATGAAGATGATAAACTAACATTCTTTTAACGCTTACTCTACTGTCTCTTTAGTGCTGCTCAGGGGTACTCTTTAGTCTTCTGCATATGATTCTAATCAATGTAAGATTGATTACCTTCATAGTTTATTGCAACATCAACTTTGGCTGGCATCAACTGGCTTCCAAGTTGTTAGCTCAAGCAAAGGAGCAAGTTTGGCATGCACTTAGATATGCATTAATTCAGTTCATATTCCATTAAATTGGTTCATTTTATTGACTTCTCCCTTTGCTTTGGTCACTTCGTCAATGCGTCCATGCTACGAGCAAAACAGCATGATAGGCTTCAAAGTTAAACGCGCTTCTGAAGTCAACCAGGCCGTGTGAGGGGGGATTACCGTTAGTCTCTGCGCGTCTCGCTTCCCCAACAAGTGACTGACTTCCCCAGTCTTCTTCTTCCTCCAGGAAAACTTAAGTTTGACACAAACTCTACCTACGTATTTTCTCTAGTCTTTAAAAGCACCTAGTTACATAGATGTACATGTAAAATCATCTACGGAAAATGAGAAGTCTTGTGTAGTTACCTATTTCAAACGTATCACAAAGCACAATAAGGTAATAAATAACCTAGGTACAGACTTATTATTCGCAACCAGCAAGGTTGCAAGGTTGCAAGGTTGCAAGGTTGCAACGGTGCTGGCTGTGGAGTGATGTCATTCGCCCATAAGCCATGCCTTCACTTGCTGCAGTCAGTGGACACTTTTTGATTAACCATTAGACCTTCTGACCTGGCCGGCTGGCACATTATGGCAGGCTGGGAAGTCAGTATGTGAAACATGTAGAGCATATAGATTACTATTAAAAATAAACAGGTGACAATAACTTCTATGGTTTTCTATGAATATTATATTTTTTTACAAACTCATTGTAACATTATTTTGAAATGTTTTACTTAGCCTAGAATTTATTTGTTATTAGTCTGAATTAAATTTGAATTTCAAAGTTGCAACCATACACAGGACATAACTATAAGTACTTTATTAAGACAGTTTGCAGCTGCAATGTGAGTTGAAACTTGATTAAGTATTTAATAAGTAAAGTATTTTATTTTTAAGACAATACATTCAAATCACAGTAACTTTCATAAATATCTTTTGGCACTTAAAATTATTGGATAATGTTGCTGGACACTCGCTCTAATACAGTATTTATTCTATAAATATAGATGACACTTAATAGGCAGCGCCTGACAAGTGGACATGCCATTAAAAGAGTCCAGAGAGTCTAATTGGATCACTAGACTAGGTCAATTAGGCCAGCCTTAACGCCTGCCACAGAATATATTGACAATCAAAACACGGAGACTGCCACGCTTGGTGATGTTGATTAAAATTGAATTATTTAATATTGTTGATTTTTCACATAAAAACTGGGCAACTGCAGTTGAGTGATATCCCCGGCAGTGGCAGACTTTCTATAGCTTCGAAAGTCAATAATCGTTAAAATGATCAAATACATGAAGACAGCCAAATCTGTCTTGAAACTATGAGTCTTCGGTCTTCCATCATCAACTTGTAATTCTTTCTCAAACTAACATGTTCTATGGAATCAACTACAGTGTTTTTTTAAGTACCTTTTAAGCAAATGCTGATAGATTTTCACTCTTTTTTAACCAGCTTCAAAAAAGGAGGAGGTTTTCAATTGGTCAGAATTTTTCAGGGGTTAATGCTTGTATCCTAAAAATAAGAAAAAAAATGCTATCAATGATGAACCCATCAAATTAGAGAAACTTTTTCTATCCCTGCTAAACTAATCAGGTGTAAAATATATATAAGTATAAATAGGTAGCAATAACATTATGTAGATAATATTTAATTGCAATCTAGCTGCATTGGACCAAACTTCACCTCCAAGCAAAGAAACCTTAACCTTCTAGTCTCGAATTACGGTATCACAACATCTGATATAAACACTATCAGTCAAGGTCAAACAAAAGATAACATAATCTTAATTCTAACAAAACATGTGATGTACCTACATTGACATGTGATACCAATATCACAATAAAATAAATTGCCTGACAATAAACCTGAATGAAATAGTTACGTCCGAGCTCCCGCTATTCGTTAAGACCAATTTGTAAATACATAGCTAGCTCGTACAACTCGCTAAAAATTACTACAGTATCATAGATCGATGATGTTTTTTTCATAAATTGGTCAGCAAGTGCCCGAGCTTTAGCTATAATGCCGCATACGCCCAAAATAGGTCACATCCCTGTTTAGACCGACACCTATCCAGTCGTTCAGCTGCGCGAAAATGCTACCACTTCGCAGTCTTGCTTCTAGAAAACTAAAGGAACACTCAAAAAAAAAATCACCAGCTCCAGGCTGTCTAACCAGCCCGAAAGACCATTTAAAGATGAAAATCCAATAAGGAAATGCGCGAAAACCGCGAAAATACTTCTTATTAGTACCTGTTTACTTTTGTTGTCGACCCCGTTCGCCTTGCCGTCTGGAACGTTCCCGTTGTTTTCCTCACTTTTTTCACTTTTCACACCCTCCAACGCCATGTTCAGACGGGTATTTTATTCACTGTCATGCGAGAAATATAGGGATTTCTCTTAATTCACTATACATGAAATAATTTGTCACAAATTCAATACGAGCTTATCGTGCCGCGAGCGACCGTCCATAGACAACCGTCCGCACGTCGCCGTTCGTCCGTCACAACGCGACGCAGTGAGTGAACGCATTGAGTGCGAGGGAGCGCGAGCGTGTGAGTGAAAGAAACAAAAGAAGATACATGAGTGAAATAGGCTAACAATTCGAAAGAGAAAGCAAGTTTTGAAGAAAAGCAAGTAAAAATTAAAATTAAACTCTAAGAAGAATCACCGAAATGAAATGATATATGATCAAAACATGAACTCGAGAATGCTTGTCCAATCTTAGTCCAAATTTCTTATCTAGTAGTCGTTATCTCGTCGGACTTAATTCAATTTCTACATCCAATTATTTTGTTGTTATTACTTACCGTAAGTCCTGAAAAGATTATTTATAAATTTAGAAACTTTAAATAATCATATTAATTTGCACACACCTAAATCTTAAGACGGTTTACGACTCAATTGAATATTTTTTTGCATGCGGACGTACAACGAGTTTATAAGCACGATAGCAAGAACAAATATCAGTATAATTATTATTGATATTAAAATTATGTATCAAAAGCAATAAACTATAACTACTTGAAGTTTGCCGCCAGTGCCGCCATTATCGATTTTTTTAATGACTTTACAGCCATAGACAAGTTGGATGTCACCAGAAATGTCACATAATAAAGCATTTTGAAATTGGTGAAATACGAAAGCACAACTTCTCTAAAACAGGTAATTTTAATTAAAGAACCCTTAATTATAAACCAACATGTTTAATACACTGTGTTAATTCAAATGTGTAATAATTTTTACCAAAGAGCAAGTATTAAGCAAGACCTAAAAAATAAAGGAAGCTCGATAAAGAGGTTGCCATGCTGGCTGACGAAGTAAGTATTTATTTTTTAATATTCTCAACAGATGGCGCTAATATCCAAAATTAGCATAGATTTGGTGTCGTTTCATCAGTTTATTTTAGAACACTCAAGACAGGACTCAAAATAAGGAACAAAAATGCAGTAATCATAATAGTATTTTATTTTAAAACGAAACGAAGAAAAATCATTAAAAGAAAAAAACTTCACGGTATTTGGGTGCTAGGCACAAAATCATTGTTAGATTTATTTTTACAGCAATCAAAATCAATGCTCTTTTTCTTTGGGCAGTCGTGTAAAAAATAAACCTAGCTTAACTCACAAAATTTTTAATTGCGATGCTTTAATTAAATGCAAAAAGATCTCTCCGGCGGGGAATCGAACCCCGGTCTCCCGCGTGACAGGCGGGGATACTTACCACTATACTACCGAAGATTTATAAATATCTGCAAAATTAAAGTTTTATTGGTAAACGACAAACATTTATTACAAGTATTACAACAAAATAATTGAAAATAAAGTATAAAGTGAAAAAAGGGGCAAGTTGAGTTCTGTTCTCAGGTTGAGTTGCTACCTCGGTTCAAGGTGCAAGTTTACAAAGCCTGTGCCAGGCGGTCATAGGTAGGTACGTGTATCGTCGACATCGTAGATTATTTGTAAGATATGTTCACGAGTTATTCTATACTCTACTTACAAACTCTCTTTAGCAACTGCTGGTTAGTTGAGTTGGAGATTGAAAATGAGTAAAAGTCCTGATTGTTATATACAAGAACGTAAGTAGATGAGACACGAGAGATGAGAAAGGTTTATTTATGTCTATTCAACAACCGCCTTGGTCTCTAATTTTGCTATACTCGGAATAGAGCAGTGTGTGAACTTCCAATCCAACCGATAAATAGTAGGTATGTTTGGATTACATACCTACCTATAGCGACCTACGGACCCATATACATATCCTGGCCAGGCTGGACAGATAATACGAGTTTTATCAGCAGCTTTAATAGCGCTGTACTGTCGCGAAAAACTGCTTTATGCACTTATTTAATAATAGTACATTAAAACATTACACACCTAGGGCGGTTTTAACAAAAAATTTCACGCAAGTAAATGGATACAACAGCAATCTATGGGACTACTGAACCGAATCCCAAAATTATTTTACACAAAGCTACAGTACTTATAGGTACCTGTTTTTTTTTCGAGAAACTAAAATTATCAGTACTATCACGAGAATTAAATAAAATTGCAGGCAACAGCTAGAAACCAATCACTTTCATCTCTCAGGAAAATGGCTCTACCTCCTGAGAGAGTCACTTTACATAAAGTTACCTAATAGAATTACCGGGAATAACCTGTAGGTACCAGATTCATAATTACCTACTTAGTAGCAATTTCGATGGAAACATTACGACACCAGAAACAATACGCAATACCACAGCAATCTAATCTAATCTAATCAAAACAAAACCAAAATAACTGTAAGTAAATAACGTTGACAAAAATATACCATAATAAGTGGGTAGGTACTTCGTAGCCGTGTTTAGTATCAAAAATTGTTGTTTCACTTTTTTTCTTCGATTTCTTAACCTTAATTATGATGAGTGACTTTTTTTTGCACCTTCTTAGCTAAACCTAAATGTGAAAAATACCTGTCCGTTACATCATCACATCATCAATGTTAGACAATAAGCATGTAGAGGAATCATCAAAAATTTAATTAGTTCCACAATCGGACAAGCGATGGCGCTGTCCGTCTATCTGTCCATCCTATATTGAGCAGACTATACCTGCATAAATATCATTAGATGATGTGTATGGAACCCTGGGTGCTTGTGTCCACTCGCTCTTAACTTTTTTTTAAACAAAGCCTTTATGTTTATGTCTTCTCGCAGCAGAAAAATAAAGCCAGTTTTAGTGTTAAGTCCAGTTTACCAGTGTCAAAATGTACCTAACTAAACCTAGTTTTAAGACTTCAGTAGGTAAACTAGATATTTTTTTTTGTTACAAGTGATCCTTAGTATATGCAAAATAAAATCGGAACCTAGCACTTTTGCCTATACTATGCATAGGGTCTACATTTGCTAGGTACTTTAATGTTTTTACTGTTTATAGATAAACATTTTCCTTGTGACTAGACTATTAATGCCCTATCAGTACGCAAAGGTACAACATTCGCGCAGTGTGCGTTAGAATGCACACGAACTGTATTCCTTTACGGTTGTTATTATAACGTTTAATGATTGTTAGACAAAAAAAAAACTATTAAATGATAGCCAAGTTCTGTGTTCAAATTTCGTTTATGGTTACTTTATCTTGAGGATCGTATTAACGAAACTTATCGTTAATTAAAAGTGATTAATAAATGAACGGTGATTTATTTCGTTCGAAGTATTATTCAGTGTGACAGTGTGTGTTGTGACTAACTGGAATTTTGTGTAGAAAACGACAAGAATTTCTTGAAATTATGTTAAAGCGTGAGTAATCAATTATTCTATTAAGTATGTACATACCTCTGATTTTATCCATATAAAATTATTTCGATAATATAAATATTCTTCGAAAACATTGTGTCCACTGGTGAAATAGAGACGTAAATAATGTTATTATGAACATAACTAAAAACTTTCAATGTAAAGGCGAAAATAAGGCACATGTTTTAACACGAAATGCAAAATGTACAAACGTTCTACGCGTTGTTTTGCATAAGTATAATGTCTTTATAATTAAAATTTCGGGGAAAGCGTCTTTGAATCGAGACTTAAAAATGACTTTTAGTTAGCACGAAACGAGAATAATGTGTGTAGGTATGTATGTATATCACTTTATTGAACATAAAACAAAAAAAAATAACAGATAACAGGACAAAAGCAAATTTACAAAGGCGAACTTATTCCTTAAAGGGATCTCTACCAGTTAACCTTCGGGCGAATAATCATGTAAAACGTATTGATATTCTCGTGTGCATTTTAGCTTTAATAGAGAACGATAAGGTAGTAAAGTAATAATGTATATTGGTTTTCTTATACCTATATAAAAAATACACTTGCGAAGTATTTCACAATTTTAAACAATACTTCTATCAGCAGTGCGCATGCTCTGTCCAAAACCTTGGCGATGTAAGAAGTTCCAAGAGTTAGTTTAGCCGATGAATGGCGTCCACACAGTGTACTGGACTTTGGATGCCATTAATTAAGTCACTAATTAATTAGTATTTCGAAGATAACGTGAGCTGACACAAATAGGCACGCCGCAACATGCGCCAAGTCTGCAGAAGTTTTAGTTGCAACTGTTCTTGTCAAGCTTTATACAAGTTTTCGTGTGATGTGCGACATTAATTAATATGTGGGATCACACAGACCCCTTAATATTAAAATCAATGAATCATCAGTTTTGAATGTACCGTTCCATCTTTTTTTTAAACGGTTTTATTTCAAACTTAGGTAGTACCTAATCAAGGTAGTTGTTTTTTTACAAATTACTTCTTTTACAATTTTAGGTCTAAGCATTATTATGCTCTATTCTTTGTTAAGTTGTGACAATCTAAATCTAATATTTTTGGACTTTTGAGGTGCTTGGTTGTGAAGTTTCCAATCAGCACTGGACCTAAATGAGCAGGTAAATACTGCAGTGGGTGGGTCGTAAATAGGTCAATTTATAAATATTTTCCTAATAACAAACAAATTTAACAGGAACAATGCTAGAAACACACTCTTATCCTGTACACTATCTTATCATGTCCACGTCAGATTACGTATCTTTGGCCAATAACCTCGGTATCTTTGCTTTCCCGACAGGGGCTTAGCATAATTTACAATACTGTTTACACGGCACGTTTTGGATGTTTGATTCAAACGGAAATGTTGCGAAGGCGGCGTTTCTTATTTATCAGTCGTATTATCTGGTTTTTAGTTGTAATAGAAAATTACCAATACTTTCGTAAATTCAGTAGCATTTGGTTTTTCAGCCTCAGTCCAAGACATCAATAAACAAATATAGAAAAAAAAACACATTCAATAAAAAAAAAACAACAATTGGAATTCCCAAAGAGTTCTTCCGAACTTGGCTTCACACTTCTTCAAGTTAAAATAGATAAAAAAACATCTAAAAAAAAACACATTCCGAAATTTGCAATTTACACATAGGTAGGTACGTTAGGTATGTACATCAGTTTATGTAAAACTATAATTACAGGGGGGTCAAAAGTGCCGTGAGTCAGTTCGAGAAAAGGATGGTACGGCCGTGCCGCTTTGTTTTGTTTTGCTCAACTTGGCGACCAGATGATCAGAATATACAAGGCGTGTATCAACGCAATGACGAAATAAAGGTCCATAGAGTATCTAGACCTACACGTACTTACTTAGGTCACATGATAGCCTAGCTATAAACTAGTTATAAATACAGATCAACTACTTGTAGTTAAGTTAGATTATGGTTAAATAACTATGTACCTATATGTGCTTGGTAATCCGATATCTACATATTATGCAGAACGCAGACGCACTCTATGTTGTGAGTGATCAAGTACAAATAACATACCAAGGTAGCCTAAGCTAAGGACTCGTACCTATATATGTAAAGCAATGTCACAGTCACAGTGTCCGACGTTGCTTTATGGCAATAAAAGTGATGTAGGTAGCGATTATATTAGGCCTCTTAATCTTGGTTTCTGTATTTTTGATGTGTGGGAGAGATAAATAAATAATTAATAATAAAAGACATTTATTCAATAGTTTGTAGGTATAGCTCAAACTAGTGTACAGTAACATTAAGAACACTACTAACTATTGAAATGGTAGGCGCCTCAGCTTATGCCTGTGCCACACAGACCAAAAGGTCTGTTGGCAAACAGATCGCTTTTAAGCGGTAAGACCGTCCACTGTCTACCTTGCCTGATTTTTTTAATCCACTTGTACAGTTTTGTGGTGTTTAATGAAGAATATTTGTATTGAATAGTATTGCATACCTATACACGGGGGCGAATCAAATAACTTAAGTATTTAAAAATAGTTGCACTAAGAAAAAGCTTAAAAGGATTGATTATAAATAGATGGCGTAAAGAACTAAGTAGGTTTTTTTATACGACAAGGAAGGCAACCGAGGAAGTGGGTCACCTGATGGTAAGTGATCACCACTGCCCATAGACACCCACAATCCCGGGGGGTTTGCAGATGTGTTGCCAACCTAGAGAGCTAAGTTGAAATACTTCTTGAGCCCATAATTACACCGGCTGTCTTACTCTCCACACCGGGACACAATAGTGCAAGCACTGTTGCTTAGCGGTAGGATTAGCGAGTGAGATGGTGGTAGCGATCCGGACGGACCTCGCACAAGGTCCTACCATCCGCAAATTATTATAATGTACAAAATATTTTTCACTTGTTTCGAGCCCCTATTTACCCGTAAACAAACGCAATGCATGTGCATACTAGCTGCATTTAGCCAATATTAGCACGTTTTATTAACATTCATTGAGGCCGGTCGCCGAGGCTGCACGGTCGCCGTCGCAAATAAATTGAGACCAATTATGGTATAAGTACTACATAATGTAAAACATAGTAGGTATTTATTGATTGTCATATCATAGCTCGCGCTCGCGAGAGAGATATTGCTCCGAGAAAAATGTAGGATCTCCGAACTGAGAGTAAAACCTCGGACCACCATACGCCAAATATTGTTAAGTATAAAGTGTTAAGTGTTGTTAAGTACCTTGGTACCTACTTAATATATATTTAAGCCTTTTATTTCTGGTCTGGACCTTGATAAAAAAATAAAAACAGTGTTCGGACTCCACTTAAAATAAAACAACTTGCCGACCCCTGATCTAAAATGTCCTATTAAATATCGTGGACGAATAAATTAAGAGGACTGCCAATGTGTATACTTACATATTATAATAATATGTACGATGTATAATCTTGAAAATGTTAAGCCCGCTGTAGCTAGTTTCACTATAGATGTTTCTGTACCTTTCATTTCATTATTAATTAGGTAATTAAAACATTTGACCTCTGCTTAACACAGCAGCGTAATTTATGAGCTTTTTAATTGAGTTCGGTTCTCAAATGAAATTACTAAACTTACTTACTTACTAGAGTAATGAATACAAAGTCAGTAAAATATGGGTCATTTTTATTTTTAGATAATGAATTTAGGTACATTCCAATACAGATAAATACATATACAGAACGTTACACGACCATACCTAATGTCAATAATGCGTATTCATAAATTTCTGCACTCCGGTTATACGCACAATTACAAATCTGATATAAAACAGGCATTTATTTAAAAAAAAAAAATCTTATAAAAATACTACTTCAAAGTCTTCAAATGCTTCCTAAACTACGGTCCAAAAATCTTTGCAGCCGGGGTCACTCACCTCTATCTTAGGCCTATTATTAGCTAAGGCTGTGCGGCTCTCTGAATGAAACCTTTAAGATATTAAAAATATTTTAATTTCGTGGCAGAGAAACTAACTAAATCAACCTCCAAAATACATTCTGCAGGTAAAAAAGTTAGTAAATACATAGGTAAGTAGGTACTTGACTAAATTTTACATTTTCAATTTGAGGTGCATGTTTACGGAAAAATAACTATGTGTTAATTATTAATCAAGAATACTTATGAACTATCAAGATGCTAAATTCCGAAACACGTACCTGATTTATGTAACTTAAGTACCTATACGTTTTTCACAAACGCCGAAAAAAACTGGCAACTCTTCAGTAATTACGAAACAAATTACAGAGACAAGAGTTGTTTAAGCCATTCACGCTGTTTTAAATTACAATCTGTGCTTTAAAAAAGCTATAGGTCACGGGCATTAGTATTAATAATCACATTGATCATGAAAGAATAGTTATTGTGTAGTGATTGATAAGAAGATAACAATAACCTCTCAGTTGGTACTAAACTACGAGTGAAGAACGTCGTTCAGTTGAAATTGCTGCGTAGAACGTAAGTTCTAATTATCTATTTTAATGTGAGTAAAACTGAAACTTCATTAAGTATATATTTTTTTGATTGAGTTAAAAACTAAAGTTAAGTTCTTTTAGTTCTTAGTGAAATAGTTAGAAGTGGTGATCAAGTTGCAAATGAAGTGGAGTTTTATTTTACTCGGTCACGTATAAAGACATTACAAAAATAATCGTGACAAAATGATTTGGTGCTTAGTAATATTTTACCTAAGTCTTAACTACTTGAGATCGTTTTTTTTTACAAATATATTCGTAACGTTACAATTACATAGCATAGCATACTTCTTACTTGAGAACTATTGGTATTCTTGTCTATTAAAAAAAAAATTATATCAAGAGAGACCGTTTTAATTGTAATTTATTTCTGTCTTCTTAGCTATTAGTGTTTGCCTATAATTACTAAATTTATGTATCAAATTACAAAAAAAACTTCTCGATACAATGGATGACGCAAGATTATGTTATTTACTTCTCATTATCAGTTAAACACAAACAAGTGTTTTACATAATAATTAACCACAAATCGCTCTTCTTTAAAGGCAGGCAATATAGTCAGTTTCTATAGAAAATAAAACTTGCGTCAGGTCACGTCACGATAAAGATGAGCGTTATTTTGCCATTTTGGTACTTCTCATTCCATTTAATAGGTACCTTAGTGTGAAAGTTACCGTGTTAACATTTATTGAACAATTTTTTTTCCATTCACCTTCACCACCTTATAACTATAATATTTCTAAAGTAGTCGCAGGTAAGAGATCTAGAAGGCTGGCTTGAAGAAGAGAAACGTAAAAATGTCGTCCAACTTCATAATAATGTTTACATACATAATGTAACACTTAATGGCATAACACTGATACATTGTGTGCTGAAACTTTATCAATAGTGCACTTATTTTATAATACCAGAGATATCAGGTGATTTACACTGTGTGACGTATTAGTTTACCTAGAGCACGCGTGCATTAATAAACGTTTTTTTTAACTCTACGTCACTATAAAAAAACCTTGTGTAATGCAGAAATTCTTGTGCTACTGCAATAGTGCACACATAGGATCGTGCCTACCTAATGGTCAATCATCGTGCAACGTTTTCAATTGCACGCGTATGGTTGCGCTTACCTAATCAATCATCATGCAACGTTTTCTCTTGCACGCGTAGGGTTGCACGTACCTAATCAATCATCGTGCATAGTTTTTGCTTGCACGCGTAGGGTTGCGCGTACCTAAAAAATCATCATGCAACGTTTTCGCTTGCACGCGTAGGGTTGCGCCTACCTAATCAATCATCGTGCAACGTTTTCGCTTGCACGCGTAGGGTTGCACGTATCTAATTAAACATCGTGCATAGTTTTCGCTTGCACGCGTAGAGTTGCGCGTACCTAATCAATGATCGTGCAACGTTTTCACATGCACCATTAGGACGCCTACGTTAACAATCGTCGTGCAACATTTTTGCTTGCACGTATACTGACACACGTATTTTACTAGAGAAGCAGGCCTTTTTCAAGTAAATATCTTATACTGAAGTTTACACTTACACTAGATAGATACCAAAATTTAGTTTATAGTTAGTGTATCGTTTTGTTGTTTGTTTCAGTATCAGTGACCGAAGCCATGAAGATCGGGTTTATCGGAGGCGGCCGCCTGGCCTTCGCGCTTGCCAACGGGTTCATGTCCGCAGGTTATTAATTGTTAATTAAATTACATTTTTATTTATTTATTAATTCTACCACAAGGGTGGTTTTGGGTTTGAGGTGAAACCATTTAAGTAGCTTATCATTAAAACAATTCAAAAATAAAAGCTGTTCAAAATTCAATGTCTCTAGGAGTCAATGTATAATACTTAGTGTGTACCTACATACACACACTTAGTCAGAGTATGATAACTAGTATATTTATTGTAATTGTAATTTCTATTACAGGATTAGCAAAGCCAGACGAAATCACAGCAAGTGTCCACCCGGCAGACAAAGCCAGCGCAGAGGCATTCAAGGCAAGAATCTAATAACCTTACCATAAAATACCTTACCTATCACGTTACCTATGTAGTTTAGTGGTTTTTCTCAATCTTTTTAGCTGCGTCTTTTACATAAAGCTTGTAGTGAGTAAAAACCTCTCAAACTCTACCTGTGTAAACCTACCTAACACATATCTAGAAACATCGCATCACCAACAAATATTTAGGACATACCTCCCTAATAGGTATTTTAGAATTTGTTTCCAACTCATGCTTAGTCCAATTCAGTACCAAATCCACCATCTTACCCTAACACAATATTTTTCGACGTTATCTTCAAAACATGATTACGTTTTATGATTTTCAGCCTTTAAGCATGACTCGCAGCCACACTAACCTACACCAAATCTTTTTATTTATGAGTTAGGTATTTTTTTCTAGCTAAAGCTGATTTCAGCTTTTTACTTTTCTGTACTTAGACGAGAGAAATCCGATCTGATTTGATCCGATCCCAAAAGAGGCTAAGAAAACAATTTGGGCACATCGTTTTGGCAATTTTCTGTCAAATGCCTGTTTTACTTATTACTTAATATTTTGTTTTTGAGGAAATTTCCCATGGAGGTGGATTACGGCACCCAAATTTCTCATCTGGTACTGGTATTCTCTGGATGAAAATTCGCACTTTTCCCTCAGCTTCTTCATCAGCAACACCTACTATTATATTATCCAGTATTATATTTTCAGTGACGTAGATCCCTTGCGTGAAAAAAGGAGGGAGCGTGTTTTACAACTAGCCACTTACATTTATTGAAGTGCCAACATTGACTCGCTTAAGCCGGTATTTACTTATCTATATTTATAAGCACAAACCGGTGTATCACTCAAGATTTACGTATGTTTTATATTAGAACAACGTCGGGTCTTTGATACAAGTGGGTATTACTAAGGTTATCAGAGCAATAGAACATACTGATATCGTTCGGTTACGAACTGAAGCGAGGTTGTTTGGAAGCATTGATTGTTGAAATACTTACATTACAAATAATTGTACCTAGGAATCAATGTTTGTATTCAGCGAGTGAAATGAAGACAGTTCAATCTAAGATTGTTTAGATTTCTTTCTTTTGTTTCTTTTTTGCATCCTTGCTGAGTCATCGTGACCTAACGAGTTCAAAGACAGAAAGTAACTAGATGCGTTCTGCTCCTGTTTTGTCTGAGAGATACTAGTCTGGCGTATGCGCCGCCGTCAAGTAGGTAAGTAGGTATAACTGCCGAAGACCACATTTACTTCTTGTATCAAAACTAATATAAAGCGCGGTTGCGGAACAGAAAGAACTTCGTACAATGACCTATCAGCGTTACGTGTCTCTAAAATTGTTAACGGTTTCGCTCTCTGTGCCAACGGGATGGTAATTATTTAAGCCCTACTCAGAGATTTTCTACGGGGTCGATTTGACATGCGTCACTTCCATAAATTCTAGCCTAAATAAGCCACGGACAGACCTACAGACGGACATGTCGAAAGAAGCCATTTTGGCTATGGAACCCTAACAACCAAATGTATATAAGAATTACAGCTGCAAAATCTCCCACGCGTTCAAGATTCTATTGCTTCAACCTGTTTGTATATTATTATCAAGTTGCTTAAAAAAAAAATCCTCTCCAGGGTCTGGGCGCGACGGCGCTCTTCGAGAACAGCCCCGTGGTAGAGCGGTCCGAGGTGGTGATAGTGTCGGTCAAGCCCGAGGTGGTGGGGCCAGCGCTACGCGAGGTCCAGGATCTGCCGGCGTCCAAAGGGAAGCTGTTCATTTCTGTGGCTATGGGAGTATCCACTGCCACCATTGAGAAGGTATGTATCATCATCATCATCACCAGCCTTTTTTACGTTCCACTGCTGGGCACAGGCCTCCTCTCAGAATAAGAGAGCTTGGGCTATAGTTCCCACGCGATGCCCAGTGCGTATAGGGAACTTCACACACATCATTGAATTGTTTCGCAGGTGTGCCGCGCAGGTTCCTCACGATGTTTTCCTTCACCGAAAAGCTTATGATAAATTACAAATGTAATTTCGCACATAAATTCCGAAAAAACTCAGAGGTGCGAGCCGGGATTTGAACCCACGACACTCTGCTTGAGAGGCCATAGGTCAAACCACTAGGCTATTACGGCTCATAGTGTTGGGTGTGTATTATGTGTCATAGTGTTGGTAAAACTGCGGCGGTGGGGTTTGCGCTGCGTGAGGTTCAGAAGCTCTTCATTTCTGTTGCTATGGGAGTGTGCACGGCCACCATGGAGAAGGTACGGTAATGGTGATGAAGCTGAGGTAGTAGGGCCAGTGCTGCACGAGGTACAAGACCTACCGGCATCCAAGGGGAAGCTGTTAATTTCTGTGGCTATGGGAGTGTCCACGGCCACCATTGAGAAGGTACCGTAATGGTGATGAAGCTGAGGTGGTAGGGCCAGTGCTACACGAGGTACGATGAATGAGAGGGCTTGGACATAGTTTCCACGCAGGTCCAGTGCGGATTGGGAATTTCACACACATTATTGAATCGCAGCAGTGTGTAGGTTTCTTTACGATGTTTTCCTTCACCGGAAAGCTTATGATAAATTACAAACGTAATTCCGCATATAAATTCCGAAAAACTCAGAGGTGCGAGCCGAGGTTTGAACCCACGACCCTCTGCTTGACCCACTAGGCTATCTCGGCCAGGGGTTAAAGTACTTACCTATAAAGTTTTGGTATTAAAGAATCTCCCCAAGGAAGCGCGCGTGATCCGCGTGATGCCGAACACCCCAGCTCTGGTCAAGGAGGGCGCGGCCGCGCTCAGCCGCGGCTCCCGCGCCACCGCCGCCGACGCCGAGCTGGCCGCCAAGCTGTTCCGCGCCGTGGGCAGCTGCGACGAGGTGCCGGAGTACCAGATGGACGCGGTCACGGCGCTGAGCGGGAGCGGGCCGGCTTACGTAAGGACTCCTCAGTCTCTTCCCCAATGTTGGAGATAGTGACCTTGATAAACGCTTTTAGCGACCTTAACGCCATCTGTCATCCAGCAGGGAATTTTGTAGCGACTACCAGCGCCATCTAGTTATCGAACTCTCTAGTGTAATCGACGGCCAAAATCACGTGTCGATAGCGTTTGCGTTACGGGTGTCAAATAGTATGAGAATTGTTTGTTGTCGATACGTGCCACCAGTGGCGCTGCCAATGTGTCCATACTTAGTAATTCAGACGTAAAAGCGAACGTGATTGAGACGTTTTTTTTACCGTTGATCATAACTAAGCACTCAGCTTCGTAACAACGTTTCAATCAATGAAAATAATCGATATATTGATTATTTTTGTTTTTATTTTTATGAAACATTCATAGAATGAAATTCAACATACAATGACAATGCAAAGAAAAATCCGTTAAGCAGCTGGACTTGAACCAGCAACCTCGGTAATCCGTACCACGCTCCACCAATTAAGCTATACTTAACGTTGGTGTACCTAACGATTTTTTCAATGCCTTGTGTCATATTTCGTTTCAATCGTCAAATCCTATGGAGAAAAGAACGTTGCCATACATGCTGATAAAGACGCTTTTGATTTGCCCATAGTAAAGATTACATTAGAGGCTCATTTGTTTCTGTCGTGCGAATTTAAAAGACAGTAGCTAAGTAGATATTATTAGTCAAATTTCAAACACCTTATTTGTTTTCCAGGTATACATGTTAATCGAGTCTCTAGCGGACGGCGGCGTCCGCTGCGGTCTGCCGCGCGACTTGGCGCTGCGCCTCGCCGCTCAGACCACTCTGGGATCAGCGGCCATGGTCCGCCAGGGCGGCCACCCTGCGCAGTTGAAGGACAATGTTACCAGTCCTGCAGGGTCTACCGCTGACGGGACTTACCACTTGGAGCAAAACGGTAAGCGCTGAAGACTGTAGTGAACTGCTTCGTAAGCCCGTAAGACTTTATTTATTTATTTATTTATTTTCGGAGAACCAACAGCTACAAATTACAGAGTAGGTTATTTCTATAGTAACATTGAAGCCAATTACAGGATCTCACAACTAGAAACAAATTGTATACAATTAAAAAAAGAATACGCACAATTGGTCGCACTGATGCACCACGAAACGTGAACAAAAAGTGACAGCAAAATTCATTCTCAATACAGCAAAAATAGAATAGAATTAATAAAACAGCAGTACCTAACCACCCGATACAGCACGCTCACTCAAACCACCTCCCCGCCAATCGCCGCCTCACCGTAGAAAGATTACAATTGAATACATCGATATCCAGCTCCTCCGCCACATCATTCATGCTACGACAAGCTCGCCTCAAAAAACTGTTTTTCCTGTATTTGGTTGCACCAAACTTAAGTGAAATAGGTGGGTGGTATCTTTTGGATCTATTTGGAGTGTTAAAAGATATACTGGACAGCAGTTCGGGACAATCAGTCATCACCATCTTACTCGCTAATCCTGCCGGTGAACTGCTTGTACTGTTGTGTTCCGGGGTGGAGAAGACAGGCACCGCACAAGAGGCATTTCATCTTAGCCCTCTGGCTTGGCAACGCATCTCTGCAATCCCTCCTAGTTGCACGCATAGCAGTGGTGGTTGGCAACCTTCCTTGAAAAAATAAAAGCCTCCCACAAAGCATAAGAACAGAAACCCCTACTTAGATGAAAATCAACGTCAATAAACGTTATGAGATTTTCTTCTATCGTGCGTATTACATACTTGCTTTTATATTTTAGTTAGTTTAAGCTAATGGCAATGGCGAGAAACACGGCGACAACTACAGAAAGATTACTATGATTTTTTTTTTAAATTTTTTTAGGTTTCCGATCAGCCGTCATCGGAGCAGTGAAAGCAGCTGCGGACAGATGTAAGGTAGTCAACCAACAACTGAACAATTGACAATAGCTCGCGTCGTTAAATTATTAGTGAAGTGTATAATGTATAAAGTCGCATATGCGTTAAACGATCTGATTTTTGTGACGAATATACAAAAATATATGTGTCATTTTGTTAAACCGTATTTTATTTACTATTGCGATTAGTATTCCCTTCATCAATATTTCGCTTGATTACAGCCACGGAATAAGATTACAGGCGCAGCGCAGTCTATAAAATCGTGTAACATGTTGGATGATAAAACGCCATCTATTGAACACTATAAAAGTATCGGAGACAACGCCATCTATTTTTATATAAATACAAGTAGACCATAGACAATTGGGTCTTGAATAATACTGCTCAAATTATGACCAATTAGAATCAAGCTAGAGGGCACTAGTTGCCAAGAGAAGTTTGACTTTGACATGTCAAACAAAACGAGTTTTCCCAACGGCTCCGGTGTATAAACGTCATGCTGTAATGGCGAAGAAATAAATCGGGCTCGCAAGTGGCATTGTAAATCCGTGACCTTGCGTCGTCATATTCAATCGTGTTGTTATGATTACACGTTAACACCGGTGCTTCTGTTTACAAGTTATCAATTTTGTAGTCGTAGTTTACTAGTATTGTTAAGCCGCTCAATCCCGTGAGTGTTTTATTAGATTCTGAATAGAATGTGAGCTTAGTGATATTGAAGTTAAGTGGCTTGAAGGTTTCTCTGATTCGTCGCGAGTTTAACTGGCCTTTTGTTTGAGAGGAAATCGACCCACGCTGCCTAATAAACCTACTCCTACGCTAGCCCCCGATGGCAACTGCGTCGCCGTAGGAACTGAATGGAACAGAGATGCGGACGAAAAACCGTTTCCGACAGCAGTCTATAGCTTCCCGAGCGTGATATGTCGTATATTAAGTGTTAATTGATTAGTAATCTGTGTTTCTCAGCAGTTTTTGTAGTCGTCAATGTCTGTGTTTTGTGTCAACAATCAAGGTTAATCGCCGAAGCCCCGGAATATTTGTTAAGAATAGTTTTGTGGGAAAATCCTATTTATGTCGTGTATGTAAGTATCTCCTTCACATTTTACTCATATAAATAGATTCCTGAAACATACAACTCCTTGTTACTGACTTCCCTCCATCAGAAATGAGTTATTTGCTGCTGTAATTGCACAATATTCCGGCCGCAAAAACTGCAGCTTTCTAACTGGTGTACATTTAAGGAAACATGATTAAATGTAACATATCCAATTACATATACCCGGAATTTGGCGGGAAACCGATGAGAGTGGATCGTGTCGTTAATTGAATTTTAGTTTCTGTGCTTAATGTTATTTGGTGAATAATAAAGATAGTGTATTATACAACAAATTAACGTGACAGTGCCCAGCAAATGAAGAATTCAAGTGAAAACGCGTATTCCCTCTGTTTGTGACCACCAAGTATCCGCCGGTTGCTGCTCGCCGTAGCTCGCCGTAAAGTACACTATCACTTTACGGAAGGCATATGCAGCTGACAGGATGTGACTAGGACAGACTGACAACTCTGACGGGGACAGGACTTTAATATACAGAAATATACAAAACACATCAGCCAGGGCTGTATGGACTCAGTTCCTTTGCCTATCCCTTATGGGATGAATTAAAAAAAAAAAATTACGTATACCCACGAAAGAAGTATGATCACCGCTAGGTAATCTAAAGTGTAAATCAGTTGTACATTTGAAAAAACTATAAATATTCATGAAAACCCTTGAATATTCTTTTTTATCTTCCTTATCTGTTGAATTTGTACATGTTTACTGTTAATGACAAAATGTTTTACAAATGCACCCAACTATACAGAGTGTAAACTTTAAGATTTATGTCATATTGATGCTCTAATCAAAATTATACTTTGCATGAAAATGCAAGAAGGAAGCTTCTGTTCTTTGTTTCCTGGGTCTCTTTGCTACACTCAGATATATTTAGACAATTAAATCATTAGCTAATAAATAGCCTTTATTCTCTGATGAATGTTACAAAGAATTTATATTAATTAACTTAGTTGACACCAGCCTCATTCGCATCAGGCTGCCCATCCTGGAAATAGGCCTCCTCCAGTTGTCGCCATTTCTCCCTGTCCCTGGCAGCTCTACGGAACCCCTTAGGGAGGTAATCCTCCCATCTCTTGTGCGGCCTTCCTTTACTTCTTTTGCCATCTCGGGGGTACCAAAGTGTGACATCTTTAGTCCATCTGTCCCTCACTGATCTTATCGTATGGCCTGTCCAACACTATTTCAATCTTCTGATCTTGCGAGAGACATCTGTCACTTTTGTTGCCTTTCTGATTGTGGTCAATCGCCACTTATCACTGAGTTTTATGTGCAACATGCTCCTCTCCATTCCCTGTTGACATACTTCTTTGTCAGGCCCCACTGATTTATTTTATCCATCTGCTTGAAAATAAACCAATAAATCAAGTTTTGTGTGTTCAATCTATCTATCATGTCAAGTAACCACAGGTATATGACAAATTCAACCAGTTCTCGCTTAATATGAGTAAAAAGTATATTAACAATTTTAATAACCTTTCTGTTTTTATTAATTTCAGACTTAGTCATTTGTTTAAAGAATCAAGCCTAACATTATAAACACCATCAATGCAACCAGCAAACAATTAGACTAAGAAGAAATGTCAGCTTGCTGATCCGTAAATCATTCAAGATAAAGAAAACAGCAGCATTCCTGTGCTACAAAGTGAGAATGGATGAAAGTGATGTCATAATATCATCCACGGAAATCATAAAAGGTAATTTACTATAGCAGTATGCAACATCAGCAATATCATTAGACTTAATAAAAATGGGATATTGACCTTATAGGTTTGATGATTTCATTATGTCTAATGCAATTAATTGTGAATCATTTAAAACTGTTATCAGCAATACCATCAATGTCATCATCCTTAATATAAATAATAATAATAATAAATAAATATCATGGGACAAATTGACACCAATTGACTAGTCCCAAACTAGGCAAAGCCTGTACTATGGGTACTAGACAACAGATAAACATACTTATATAGATAAATAAATACTTATATACATATTAATATCATCTTCATTTATTTATTTATTTATTTAACATCATCCTTAAAGAGTTAAACTCTTTTTAGTTGAGTATCTTATCTTCCAATCATCATCTCTCCTATGAGCCAAGTTTTTGAGTTTAAAATGGTTGGTGTCATGTTGTATTAAAGTATTAAGATGTCAATTATTTGTATCACAGCGGTATTTTATCTGTCTGTTTTATTCTTGCTATAATTTATGTATTATTAACGGACTTTATGGAACACTCCCTTTACCCACTACTGTCATAGTCTGTGGTCTGACATCCCAGGAATCAACCCCAGGAGGTGGCAGGTTGTAATTTTTTCATTATTTTTTCAAAGAATAAGATCTTATTTAATAAACAAACTAACAAGTCCATTCGGAAGTAAGTAACGAAAAATGGAACAGAAATTTAAAAACTTGTCAATATTTAAGACACTTGCCAAAGTTATTAATAATAAATAAATAAACGTTATAGACGTACATCCGTCGTGGCCCTTGTACCTATGACAATCCATCGCATGCGCTGGGGGTCTACGGCGCTGCTCAGACAATATTGAATTGATCGGACGTGACACCCGCTTCGTGCGCCCGCGAGTCTATGTTGGCCCTTAAACTATTATGTACTGCATGGTTTCAGAAATAACTATAAAATTGTGCAACCACATCGCAAATTTGTCAGCCGTTGTGGTTTTCTTGTGACTTGTCCTAGATTGCTAATTTGATTGACAAATGGACAGCTGTAATGAAATTAAGGCAAGGTTTTGATGTCACAAATATCGAAATAAAAAACAAATTAAATGCTGTATCCAACTGCATGGATATACTTAAAAATGTCACATGATTACATATAAATACCACCCACATGTGTCCACAAGCCACCTGTGTGGTCTATTCATAAACACATTGTTTCTTATTGGCAGTGAAGTCAACCTGTTACTGTGAATGTTTGATGCAATAATGCAGTTGGGCAGTTAGTCATACAAACAAACATGACATTAATCATATGTTTCTTTCTTCAGTTTACTTTCATTGCAGTCCTACTACGGGGGGGTTAGGAACATTCTGACCCGCAAGCATAAAATTCACTAAAATAAAAAGTGTGATTGGAGAATGAGGACTTAGCTGACATTGTATAATTATTTTATTTATTTTCCCTTTTCTTAATTTGAAGTAACTTAACGAAAATGTTTAAAAACACAACTAAAAGCTTCACTACAATAAAAGAATCTTCAGGTCTAATAATTGGTTTTATTTCCACTTTTTCAATCGGTAGCGTTACGCGCCAAAAGTCCTAAGTCAATCTCCTCGTCTTTTTCTTTTTTTTTTTCTGTCACCGCTGACAGATGTCACGCGTTTTGAAACAGCATCTATCAAACAATCAGTATTTTTCTAACAAAACTTAACTACACGTATAACAAATTTTAATAATATCTAACATTCGGCCTTCCTGACAACACAAGTTTGTCCTCAAACTAATTCTAAAATCTCTATCCTATTTGACATTTCACACCTCACCATAATATGGCCGCATGAAACTTTCCAAATCTCATAATGTTCAGGGTATCAATCTGATTGCATTGCATCGAGAACTTTACCTATCAATCTAGGCCACCCTCGTCTCCAAACAATATCATCAACCACCTATTCACATTGCATCGAGGACTTCACCCGTTAATCTGGGCCACCCTCGCCTTGCGATCATTCTATCCTAATTGAACCTCATGAGACTGCATCGAGGACTTCACCCGTTAATCTGGGCCACCCTCGCCTTCCGATCATTCTATCCTAATCTAACCCCATGAGACTGCATCGAGGACTTCACCCGTTAATCTGGGCCACCCTCGCCTTCCGATCATTTTATCCTAATCTAACCTCGTGAGACTGCATCGAGGACTTCACCCGTTAATCTGGGCCACCCTCGCCTTCCGATCATTTTATCCTAATCTAACCTCGTGAGACTGCATCGAGGACTTCACCCGTTAATCTGGGCCACCCTCGCCTTCCACTTCAATTTAAATATCATTGCATCAAGGACTTCACCCATCAATCCGGGTCACCCTTGACTTCCAATGAACAATTTAACAAAACACAGCATTCTTTTTTTTTTTTTTTTTTGTAAGTATACAACAACGTTCGGCCGACCTGACCCTATAAGTTTGTCCTCAAACTTACTTACACCCTAAGCAAAACAGTTCTAAGTATGGCATTTTAAATTTTCCTATATTTACTCATTTTTAATTGTATCGAGGACTTCACCAACTGAGACAACTGT
This sequence comes from Clepsis dumicolana, assembly GCA_963691665.1. Taxonomy (NCBI): domain Eukaryota; kingdom Metazoa; phylum Arthropoda; class Insecta; order Lepidoptera; family Tortricidae; genus Clepsis; species Clepsis dumicolana. The sequence continues at coordinate 5,201,687 of OY829528.1, read as the reverse complement.
AACTCAACTAGGTCACCCTCGCCTTATAATATTCATTGCACTTCACCATTTTTTTTTTTTTTTTATATATATAATAATTGAGATCTTTCACTCCTTTTTCCCATTAAATAAAACAGTAACTGTCGTAAACTAAAAAAAATAAAATAAAATTACATTTTACTTATGGGATGGCTAAATCATAATCAGTATCAGAATTACTTTCGCGGTCAGCAACTGTAATCCAAGGTTGTATGCGATCAGCTGCCCAAACGTTTTTATACTTTCCCCTCGTTATATTCATACCCTCTATATTACTGACTTCATACCGATCGTTACCTAATAATTTGGAGATTTTGAAAGGGCCTGAATACTTCGGTAGCAGCTTGCGACTTTTACCGTCATTAGAAGGGGTGCTTTTCAAAATCTTTACTAAGTCCCCTACATTGTATGCTTTAGCAGCTTTTCTCGACCGGTCAAATCTAAGCCGTTGGTCTGCTTGATCTTTAACAATATGCTCGTTAATTTCCTGCCTAATCTCATTCACGTCTTTATCATGTCGTCGTGTTTCTACTATAGCCTCGCCTAAGACGCCTTCACCTCTATTTAGTGGCCGTTTACAAAATAATACTTCAGCAGGTGTTTTTCCAATGCCCTTGTTAAGAGTATTATTGAGCCCCCATTGTATCTTTCCTAAATTCAGATCCCATTTGTTCTCACCCAAACGGTCAGTGTACGTTCTGAGACTATCTAAAACGGTGCGGTTGTAACGCTCCACTTGACCGTTAGAGCGAGGTGAGGAAACTGCATTGAGTACATGCACCACCTCAAATTCTGTACAAAACCGATCAAATTCAGCCGAGGTGAAACTAGTACCTCTGTCTGATATTATTCGACTTGGGTGACCAAAGGTAAAGAATACGTCCTTTAACGCTTTAATAGTAGGTCCTGATTTCGTGTTCCGTAATTAAATTCCGCACTGATTTTATAATGCAAAATTTTGAATAGCCATCGACAATCAAAAGGATGTACTGATTGCCGCAACCACTTTTCACAAAGGGACCAAGGTGATCCACATGGATGGTGTGAAAAGGAATATCAGTTTTAGGTATACTGTGTAAGTGACCTTCTTTAGGACCAGAGGGTTCTTTTCCAAAGGCACAATGTAAGCACGACTTCACATACTTAGTGACAAATTTCTTCATTCTCGGGAACCAAAAATCCCTTTTTATTTTCTCTAGAGTTTTTTCCGTCGAAAAATGTCCTATTTCGTCGTGATTACGTTGACAAATTTGCCATCTTGCACCCTTGGGAACTACCCATTTAAGGTCATCTCCTACTTTCCGATACACTCTGTTATTTTTGACAACAAAGTTTTGCTTTATATCAACTAATTCTTTGTACTCCGGATCTTCAAGCGCCGAACGAATGTGCTTAATTTTAGGATCAGTCATTTGCAAACTTATTAGCCAATCTTCTTGCGAAATATGTAGTACTCTGTTAAGATGATTATTAACATCACCATCATCAGCAGTTAAAGCTGAATTTCTGCTTAGCGCATCGACGTGTTGCATGGTGCAACCTGGCTTATATTCGATAGCACAATCATACTCTTGCAGCGCTATCCACCAACGTGCTACTCTGGGTATTATGTCCCTCTTAGTAAATGTTGAACGAAGAGCGCTGCAGTCTGTAATGATTGTGAAGTGTTTGCCTAATAAATACACCCTAAAGCGATGTAGCGATGCAATAACTGCCAATGTCTCTAATTCATAAGCATGTAATTTCTCCTCATCTATGGTGGTTTTGCGGCTAAAATAGGCTATAGGCTTTAGACTTGATGTTGGTGTTTCTTTTTGAAATAAAATCCCACCTAACCCGAACTTGGAGGCGTCACAGTGTAATTCTATTATATATTCCGGGTTATAAATACTTAAAATCGGACGTTGAGTTAATTTTTGTTTTAGAACACAGAATGCCTCTTTTTGGTGTTCATCCCAGATCCAAGGAACGTCTTTTCTGGTCAAGTCGGTTAGTGGTCGAGCTATAAGCGAAAAGTTTTCTATGAATTTTCGGAAATAGCTGGCCAGTCCTACAAACTGTCGAACCTCATGCACATTCCTAGGTTCTGGAAACGATTCCACGGCCTCAATTTTAGATTTTCCTGGGCGAACTCCCTCCTCGGAGATTTCAAAGCCAAGATAATTTATAACAGTTTCGAAGAATCTACATTTCTTAATATTCAACGTCAGCCCCGCTTTTCTCAGTAAATCAAATGTTTGTTCCAGTCTTTGCATACATTCATTGAAACTCTTACCAGCAATCAACAAATCATCCATGTATGCCACTGCACATTTTTCTTTTGATTTACCAAGCATTTTATTCACCGTCCGTTGGAATACTGCAGGGCAGTTTGCTAAGCCAAAGGGCGCTCTACGAAACTGATACAAACCATCAGGGGTGATAAAAGCAGTTAAATGCTTACACTCTTCCTTAACAGGAATTTGGTAGTAACCACTTGCCATGTCCAGACTAATAAAGTACCTATTTCCACTCAGCAGATCAATCTGATCATCTATGCGCGGTAATGGAAACAAATCCCTTATTGTTTTTCTATTTAGAGCCCTATAATCAACGCATAGGCGGTAACCTCCAGTTTTCTTCGATACTAAAATAACAGGGCTTGCATAGGCAGATTCAGATTCCTCAATTATCTCATTATCTAAGAGTTCTTTAACCATATCACGAACTACCTCTTTCTCAGAATAACTTAGTCGATATGGTCTGTAGACAATTGGTATATCATCTGTGAGCTTTATGTCCAGTTCAGTTAACTGAGTACATCCTAATTCCGATAGGTTTTGTGCAAAGCAGTCACGGTATTTGTCAATTAAATCAAAAACTGTTTCCTTTTGAGTACAGTCCAAATCAGGATTAACAAATATTTGATCGTGATTCAATGGCTCTAAAGTAGCTCTAGCATCTATTAACCGCACATTTTGAATGGGTGTTGTTGTTTCATCAAGGCTAACTGTATGTGCCCGGGCCATAACTGAATTTTCTGTAAAGTACAATGGGGACCTCGAATTGTTGACATTAAGGATAACAATATCACATAGACCATCAGTCAATTTATAAACTCCTTCCTGAATGCAATATTCCATACCATTAATATTTCTATAATTTCCTCTGATGTAAATGTCTGCATTTTTAATGTCATTACTGTAACAATTCAACAAGCCTACCTGATCAATTTCAGAGTCAGCTGTAACATACAACAAACATTTTTCATTATCAAGAGGTTCTGGGTCGATTTGAGGCAAATTATTGTCAAATCTACTGGAATATATGTTAAGTGAACTCTCTGTTTTTGTTATAACTATTGCGGGTAGCTCTGTGAAGTTCTGACCTAGTAGTAAAGGTCTATGCAGATATTTACTGTCAATGACATATGCACTGATTTCAGCCTTTACCGAATCAATTTCTATTTGAAATGCAGTTTTACCTAATAACGGGATATTAATCCCAGCAATTCCCCGCACTACTGGCAACTCGTTGTGTTCTACAGTTAAGCCCAGTTTATGAACCATATCCTGTGAAATAAGGGTGCAATCACTCCCCAGGTCAACAAAACATTCCAATATGTGCACATTATTGATGCAAGCTTGCTTGTGGTACTTGGCACTATTTGATGAAGTGCTATCAATCAATAGAACCCTTTTTTCATTGTGTTTCAACATTTTCTTAAATTGACAATTGTTACTGCTATGTCCAAATCTTTTACATTCCTCACATTTTATAATAGGCTTAGGACAATGTTGCAACCTGTGACCTCTCTCACTACAGTTAAAACAAATTACTGTTGATGTGTTTTGACTATTTTGAGAATTGTTTTTACCACATTGAACTGCTTTGTGACCAGGTTCAGAGCACTTGTTACAAATTATATGAGTTAGATTTGTTTGCCTATTCCTAGACAAGTAAGAAGCTCTATTCATGTCTTTGTGTTCTTTACATACATCCTTGAGATATTTTAACAAGTCTTCGGGCTCTGTAAAGCGAGCAGATGATGCACCTGCCCGTATAGTGCGATCCTCTATCCCAAGTATAATACAATCAGCTGCCTTTTTACCAAAGATTTCGCATGCATTTAACAGCATTGTTTTGTCATAATAGTATTCATCTACACTTTCACCATATTTTAAAGTTCTATCAAGCATCTCTAACAAAAGAAGGCCATAATTTGATTCAGACGGAAATGCTTTCCGCAAAAGTTCCTGCCACTGTGTCCAACTATGTAGTACAGAAGTCTGCCCCTGATACCATTTCTTAGCATTTCCTACTAGTTTAGGCAGTGCATAATGAATTATGTGCGCTTCCTCCCATTTGTAAATTACAGCACACTCATTGACTTTAGCTAGCCATGAATCAATATTATGATTCTTTTGTGAGGGATCAAACTCTGGTATCATGTTTAAATTGTTATGAAATATTGACTGGGTGTTCGGCTTTACAATAGACTGTATAATTTGTGAAACATCATTAAGGTTGAATAAGGCACTAGAACTATTCACAGTACCTGCTGTCCCAGCCCCGTCTTGTACCTGCATCATCGGAATATTGCTTGCTGCTCCCATCCCGCCGGCAGTGCCGCTAGGTGCTGCCATGCCGCCCACAGCCGCCATACCATTCACAGTCTCCATGCTGCTTGTAACCGTCATACCGCTCGGTGCCGCCATCCCGCTCGCAGTCGCTGTGCTGCTCACACCCGCCGTACCGCTCGAAGCCGCCGTATCCACACCACTGACTGTCCCCATACCACTTGCAGACGTCCCGTTGGGTCTGCCAGTAGCGGTGTTCCCGCCGATTATCACAGGTATCGCTTGTTGTGTCAATATTCTCGCCGCACGCAGTTTTCTTAAGCCGTCCTCATCCAACTCCGGTGTTACGGTCACATTCTATTGCCGTCTATGGCTTGAATTATGTGACGTGTACCGACGACCGGATGTCTTGTGATGACTCGCAGACTTCGATTTCGACCTCTGAGACGTGCGTTTCTTCTTACTTTTGCAATCATCTGAAGAAGTTTCATCGGCAGATGTTGTAGACGGACTTCGTTCTCTACGCCTATATTTTGACCGTTTTCGTCCCATTTTCACACGAGAGTTTTTGGTTACCACTTCTGATAAAAGCTTCACTACAATAAAAGAATCTTCAGGTCTAATAATTGGTTTTATTTCCACTTTTTCAATCGGTAGCGTTACGCGCCAAAAGTCCTAAGTCAATCTCCTCGTCTTTTTCTTTTTTTTTTTCTGTCACCGCTGACAGATGTCACGCGTTTTGAAACAGCATCTATCAAACAATCAGTATTTTTCTAACAAAACTTAACTACACGTATAACAAATTTTAATAATATCTAACACAACTAACCGCGACTCTATTTATTGTTAAAGGCGGTAGAGCGCGACTGGATAAATTAAATGATCTTATTATAATGTAATTCAAGTGTCCTTTTGACAAAGATACCCTGAACACGCAACATCGCACTTGGCACTAGATTAAGACTAGTGTTGACATATTTTTGACCATTTAATTTCAGGCTTCTTTCATGTATCTGATGGCGATGGCATATTGCAGTTTTGCTATGATCCATTCTCAATGAACAACGTAGGTGTCGATTCAAACCAGTGTATATCCCATCCTACATTCATAAACTGGCCTATAACTCTACCAAATTAACTTTGCGTTTCAATAAAACTGCAGCGACCATTGTTCTATACTAATTATTCGTGCCTTTTGATTGAGGTTCTGTGTTCAGCCGCAGCTGATATGTTTGTCGAACTGTCGACCTTCACGGTTGGTTCCGAGCGATCTAGTGTGAAATTGCCTTAGTATCGGATCTTGTTAGTCTATTTTATTTACATAATTATTGCGCAGTTCTAAAGTTTAAAAAGTTTTATTGGTACGGTGACATGAATTTGTGGTGTCATAAATAGGTAGGTACTTATTAAAAAAGGAAAACTTGAGAATTATGGATGCGTGAGAGGGCTTTGAACACAAGTCGGAATTGTATCATTTTCATTGAAATCTAAAAATACCTAATTACGTTAGGTTAAAAAAAAGTTAAAATTCCAGGATTTCACATCTCGATAATTAAATAATTAATTTGAAATTAATTAACTGTTTTTCCGTTTAAAGTCAGTTATACCTAGGTCTAGGACTAGGTAGTCCGTTAATATTAAGATTAGACATTTATAGGTCAATTCGCACACGTTTTTAAGTAAAACGAAGACACTATTTAAAATCGTGTAGGAATGTTATTTCGTGTATTTTTTTCCCCATTTGTCTTCGGATTATGTACAAATGTACCTATAGTTTGACCGTAAATTCAAATATAAAAAATAAACGGATTATAGTCTCTTCTTTTTATTAATCTAGTCAAAACACAAGTAGTAAGTATATCTAGTCTTAAGGAAAACTAAAATAAATAAACTGATTTTATTTACAAAACGACTGGCAGACATAATAAGTGGCGAATATAGTCTATAGACTTGGTAGGTATACCAGCGAAGTTCTTACCTCCGTCCTTTAGACTATGAAGGGCAAATACCTACTTAAAAAGTCTGTAGGCGTAAGTACATACCTACCTACCACTTACAGTCTTCTTACAATTCTTAAGGGGCTAAAATAAGTTATATATAGGTATAGTACCTACCCTGACAACGCTTATATGTTAATAGGTAATACCTAGTTTATGATTATGACTTCAAAAGAAAAGGACAATTGATAATTTCATATTTTTTAGAATTAACTAATGCCAAAGTTATTGTTCTCATCAGCCAAGTTAATTTTTAACCAATTTTTAAACCACGTTAAAAGCTATGATCAAGATAACTCGCCTACTCATACACCTTTCTCAACACCAATCGTTGACACAGAAGCAAGCAACACACCTACTACGTCAGAAAAAAATCAACAGAATGCAACAACAAACAGCCACAAATACACCAAAAGTGGTTTAGAAAACAAGCAAGAGGCCAAGAGAAATATATGTATTATCAGCATTAATAAAGGGAGCAAAATAAGAGAAATAGCTGAAGACACTTTGTCGCACCAAAACCAAATCTATCACTTGCTACTGCCCAATTGCGGCATTCGAGAACTTCTCAGCAGCATTTAATCTATTGCGTCATTATGATCGGAGAGGATGATTTCAAGTAGACAAATAACTACCTGAACCTAATATGTCTTATAAGAGAAACGCTGCAAAATATGAATCACACAAATTTTATCATTTGTCCCCGACATACAAATGCAACAGTACAAGTAATTTATACAATCGGAGGATCGAGACATTCAACAACCTGCTCTATCTTGATGTCGAAACAAACCAATATGCCTTTCTAAATGATTCAAATTTAGATCTTTCCTACAGCAAAGTCATATTCAAGAGACACTCTGGCGTCTTAAATAAACACGGTTTTCAGAAAGTATTCAATGGTATACAAAAAACAATCGACCATATACACTTTTATAATCTGACAATATGCAAGCATACCAAGATGGCATTGCAATTGTGTGATCAAAGCGTCGAAAGGCCAACATTACTCGTCGAAGATGAGCAAGCAGATATCAAGAGGAACACCACCTCTACTCCTATGGCTTCGCTATTTAATGACAGTGGCAAGCAAATGAAGACGAAGATTTTTCTGAAACCTTCGGAATCCTTCACCAAAAACATAGCTGGTGCTTTAAACAAAATAGATGACTTAGAATTAACACTCGCAGAATTTCATGAAAAACGCATAAATATAGATGCAATATGTATCACTGAAATATTTATTCAATCAGGCCTAGAATCCAATTTACAGGTCTGCATTCTACTTCGCCCATCGATTAACTTTAAAAAAATAGATTTCAGTAAAGTTGCTCTTGAGGCCGAATTTGAATGTTGTGGCATTGAAGTTAAGGCCATCAACAGTATCATAATATGCTTGTACCGAGTCCCTCAAAGCAGCCAAAATATATTTTTGGGTTTATTGGACAATTTTCTACACACTGTAACAAATAAATATAGAAATAAAAATATTATAATATGTGGCGACATGAATATTAATGTTCTTAATAATACTCCGATAGCGAAATCCTATATGCAATTACTAACGAATTATAATCTAGTTATCATATAACAAAACCCACACGAGTTACTAATACATCCCAAAGCTGCATAGACCATATGATAACAAACATGACTGGGATAAAGAGTCATACATATGACCTGGGGCTTTCGGATCATAAATTACAGACCATACTTATACCAATCAATAAAAAACATACTCATAAGAAACTACATATTTTCAAAAGAGACTATAGCGAGGAAAATATATTAAAATTCGTACAATGTATGGAAACCGTTTGCTATGAAGATGTTTACAGTAAAACCGATACCAATTCTGCATTCAACGAATTTCACGAACTTTTAATTATGTTTTTTAAATTATGTTTTCCTATTATAACAATTTTAATTAACAATGGTCCTGAAAGAGCCAGATGGATCTCCACCAGTTTAAGAGCATGCAGCAAACAAAAGCGTAAATTATACTTTGCTAAATGTTTGAACCCTAGTCCCGAAAATATAACAATGTACAATTCACATGCAAAAATGATACGCCAGTGTGTAAAGTCCGCCCAGAAATTTGCATACTTAATTAAGTAGAAGATGGTGAGTCCAAATGACTATGTATACCTATTGTATCAACTTTAAGTAACCCATTTTCAGCGAATAAAGTATATTTTTTTTTTTTTTTTATGATAGATAGATACCTAAAAGTTCTCCAGATTTAAAAGATTATTTTTCTTTTACAAGGGTACTCTACTTATGGCAAGATATTAGTGTGCAATACATATAATATAAGTAGTACTTAAACAACCGTCCATGAATACATTACCATTTATTAAAAACATGTAAGTGCTTATGTCAAACCCGACAATTCGTGTTCTTCACTATAACCACAAATTGCGAGTGCACATATAGCCCACTGAAAACGAAAGTGGAATAAATATTACCTAATTTCCTATGCGAATAAAATCCGAGGCAATACGATATAACCATAAACTAAAAGGGCTTATGTTAGCTACCAGCATGTAGTTATGTGCGAGCGCAACCGGCGAGCGAAAGCGAATTCATCGATCATTGCTCATTGGACACTTTTACTACGCAGCGGTTGTTCAGCATCACAGGCAATGTATTGAGAAATTACTTGCCGTATCGCCCTGCCTTAGTCGTGGACGAGCTTTTGGCCGCGCATCCACCAGAGCTGTGATCTAAAGAACCATCGCATTTTGGCGATCCTTGTTACCTGCTAAAATCAAATGACTATCGCGAGTCAAAAACCCGATAGGATCTAGGATAGAGTGAGGTCTATTTGTCAATTTCTACCAATCATAGGCCAGTAGCTTGGCTCTCATTGGTGGAGAATGGTAGAAAGATAGACCTCACTGGACACTAGCGATCGTAGCGGATTTTTGACTCGCCATGTTCCTCATTTCATTCAGCTGCGTACACCCACGGCTGTGCTATAGTAGCTCAGCGGTGTGCTACAAAAAATCCACCCAACAACACTTCATATTTTTTCCTTTTTCCCTTGCACTATATTTGTCTTATGCGTCAAATACCTAAATGGTTTCTTTCATGTTTTGCTTTATTCTCCAATGCAGTAGTGATACTTTTCGGTAGTAAGTGACAACCGGTTTGACTCCTCAACCCTGAAACAGCCATGAGCAACCTTAGGGAATAACACTCCTGCTTTCCCATTGGTGCTTCTTTTCCTCTCACACGTCCATCAAGTGAGATAGGGGTCAATCACTGGTCAGTTTATAGTAAAAAAAAGAAACACCACTTAGCTACCTCAGGCGTCGTCCTAATTGAACGCGATTACGATTATCATCGCGCGAATCAACGATGCGCTCATCTCACCTTCCCATCCCATCACCGGACCTCCAATTAGGACATCTATTCGAGATCTGTGTGTTTAATCTCAGATTTGTACGGATAAACAATAAAGTTCGCGCGAACTAGCAATGATAATCATAACGTAATCGCGTTCAATTTAGGACGACGCCTCACACAGCTCTGGTGGATGCAAAGCCTAAGGCTTATATGCCGTTTTAGTTTAAGCGATATGGCGGAAAGGCATAACGAAAATAGCCTCGACAAACAAACTCCATGGCTCTTACATTACGACTTATGGTCGCGTATAACTGTTACATTGTTTACAAGTTAGGTTTAAGTTTTATTGCTGCTGTAACAACATTCTTGTGGGTTTAACTTCACTTTACGCATAAAACGGCTCGCAAATGTAAATTTATTCGATAAAGGATTAAAGTACTTACTTACTTTGCTTAAAAAAAATATACATATAACGTATTGGCACCAATGTTGGACACTAAGCTGACAAGCACCAATGGACACTTAACAGTTTTAAAATGATTCGCGGTTAATTGCATTAGACATAATGAAAACGGGATATTGACCGCGATTACCTTACAGGTTTGATGAGCTCCCGATATTTCGATGCAGTTGTATGCATCATGATCACGGGCAAACGGGAGCTCATCAAACCTATAAGGTAATCGCGGTCAATATCCCGTTTTCATTATGTCTAATGGACACTTAATTCTTAATATTGACTGTTGTCAAATAAATGATAATCCCTTATTTTCTATTAAATAAGACTTGTCCATTACTGGTGCCGATAGTGGCCGACACGTCAGTTTGGTTTGATACAATCTAAGAAACAGTTAAACAGGTGACAAACACGTTTCTTTGATTTGAATGCAAAAACAAGAAACATCATCATCAGCCTATTTACGCCCCAGCTGCTGGGCACAGGCCTCCTATCACAACAAAAGGTCTTGGCTATAGTTACACGACTTCGGCTAGTCGTGTTAAAATAGAGTAATTCAATAGGTAGCATGTGGCATGTCATTTTTAGTACCGTGCTAAATGAATCAAAGAATAGGTATTGGGCTAAAAACTACATCAAATAAAAGCAATTTGACTTAAATTTCCTATTATACCTATTAGTTATCGCGGATAAGCAGCCAGGCACGAAGGCGGCCGTCCCTCCGAAATAATTAAAACTATTACTCTTGGTAAAAACTTATGCAAAACATAGTAATATTGGTTAACATTCGTTGACAAATTGCAACTATAAATTGAATAGCAGAAACTACTTAGCAATTACTTCAAGTTACCATAGCTATGAAAAAATCATTTCACTCGTAAGTATCTATTCAGTGCCAAGCACGAAACTTCCCTATGAAATATCACCCATTTTCCAACGTAACGACTTAATCATAAAGTTATGCAAAACGTCATAACACTCACGAAGTATTGCCATATACTAAAACTTGGAAATCACATGTCTAAAGACAATCGGTTGAAGTTCGGACGCGTGGCGTGAAAAAGCTGATATTTCAGGGCTAGACGACCTCGCCCTATGCGAGTCCTGTTCTAACTTATGGCGGTAGATAAGGATGGCACGTCCGTCTGGGGGTGTCTCGAGTGTTTAGTTAGAGCCGACTGTAAATTTGTATGACGTAACTCAGAGGTTCTCAAAGTTAAGGCGTTGCTAAACAGTGAGCGGTAACGTACTTGATTTTGCTAGTGACAGGGCGTGACGTAGGCGAGTTTAATGGTAGTCAAATGATGTGCCACATAAAGCTCTATCACCTATGTCTTGGTCTTGAACAAATAATTCACCTCAGAAGAATGACAGTTTCAGTGTTGTCAGTTTTTGCTGAAGATAAAATAGTGATGTGACTTATTGAACGAATAAAAGCATGAATGTTTTAAATAAGTTAAGTAATTAATTTCAACAAGTTATGTTGTAACTGTATTTGGGTCAATCAACTTTTGATTGCCACTAGTTGCATGGAGATGTCCCCTGCTAAGGCACCACTCCATCAAACGTTAGGATTTTCAACAGTTACCTACATGTCAATTCTTACATGCTTCGTCCCCTAAGCATGCAAATCCTTACTTTCGGGGAAGTGGTGCCTTAAAAATCTTGTTTTAGTCGAGTTATCCAGGGGACATCTCCATGGCAACGAGTGGCAATTAACAGTTGATTGACCCATTTTCAATGTGAGTTTTAATTAAATGATCGTTATAAACTGATTTCGCTATTAAAAACCATTACAGCCCGACCAAAAAGGACCATTCTAACCAAAACCATTGTTACCATACACGTGCCAGCGGCCCGGGGCGCCGCGCCGCACACTTTGAGCACCCCTGCCGCCTTATCCGTACGATCGGTGTGCCTTTGAATATTCGATTTAACTTTTAATGGGGCAATTATGAAGTTTCGTACAAGTGCTTGTAGCGTAGTAAAAAGGTCGTTTCACGTTCCGTATTTTCATGCTTTACGGCCGCTCGCAGTGACGTTTAATCGTTGTCGTTATTAAGAAATGAGTTGTCATTAATTTAATTAACTATTATGTGCTTAAGTTCTATCCCTATTTATTATTCATAAACCTGTTTTAACTAAAATGCCGTTAAAGTTCGTTTGTCCTTTATTACTAAGTAAGTTTACTAAGTAAAAAGAAGAGAAAACCTATTTTAACTAATGACGTTTATGAATAATGGCATTAGTCCGAGTCCCAATTAATTATTTCTAATAGCACGGGTTATGTTTGTTTTCTTTAATTATTCATAATGAGCGTACCTAATATTCGAGTAATACATTAATTATGCTTATTTTGTTAAATTTTGAAAGCGCAAAAAAGCGAGAAAAGTTTTTCAGTATAGGTAGGTACTCGGGATTTTCCTCGGGGTTTTCGCTCGGATATTGGTCATCAGGTGGCAGTCATTTCATGATTCTGCCTGCAGATAGATTACTCGACAGTTTTTTCCCATGACAAGATCAGGCTCCTGTTTCACCAACTTTACAATTGTCAGTTTACAATGACAATTCGAACTACATTTACCTATTTGCTAATATGAAGCGCGCTAAAACAAAAGCTCTTCAAGTCAGCAACTGACACCGAATTGTCATTGAAAACTGACACTTGTAACGTTGGGGATATAGGGGCCAGATGGACCACATACTTGGTGATCAAATTTATCATAAATTTACACGATTCACCTGTACTTGTATGTACGAAGCGCCTTTGCCATTCATCACCATCATGTCAGCCGAAAGACGTCCACTGCTGAACATAGGCCTTCCCCAAGGCTCTCCACTCTGACCGGTCTTGTGCTGTCCGCATCCACCGCGGTCCCGCGATCTTTACTAGGTCGTCGCTCCATCTTGTTGGAGGCCTACCGACAGCTCGTCTCCCGGTCCGTGGACGCCATTCGAGAACCTTCTGACCCCACAAGCCATTCTGGCCTTTGCCATTGCTATTAATTAATACATATAAGAATACGCCCGATGGTACATTTTCAGCACAAGAACGGTAGACCAAACACGAGCTACCAATGATTGCTCGCACGGCGCAGTCGGTAGCGCGACGCCACAGTAAGGTGGAGGTTCTGGGTTCGAATCCCAGTTCGAGATTTTTTTCTGGTCTCTGTATATTTAGGTTTCAAAAACGTGTCAAAACAGGGTACCGAAGGGCTTCTCCATGCCTGAAGCCTGATGCGGTTTGGGAACTTCATACACAACATTGAATTGCTTCGTACGAGTGTGCGAGTTTCCTTACAATTTTCCTTCACCGAAAAGCTCGTGATAAATTACAAACGTAATTTCACACATAAATTCCGAAAAACTAGCAGGTGCGAGCTCAAACCCACGACCCTCTCTGCTAGGTATATGTCAAACCATTAGGCCATCACGGCTTTTTTCCCCTAGGCTAGGTTTCAAGAGTACCTGCTCGTAATTAGACCCGCCTAACACCTTGAAATGTCCGCCTGAAAAGCCTCGCGTAACCTTAAACTGAAGTGCACTGAAATAGCGTTTGAGCGGCATGCGATGAGGCGCGGCCGAGTGTCAGCGTGGCCTTGGTTACGTAATACTAATAACGCGATCAGGGTGTGGCGCAAGTGCGGGCGGTGGGCGTGCGAATCGTGCGATGCTTCCTTTGGTTGCCCCTACCGGCATTGTTGAGAACAAGTTCAATAACATGGTTTTTATTACGATGCAGCCATGATTTTTTATCCTGATTTATGTTCCGATGAGATTTGTGTTGTGAATGTGACCAGGGAGGCTAGCACCCGCGCCATTTTGTCGCTTGTCGCTCAGTGCGTCCTTCACTGATTCCATCACTATGAAAGGGACGCACTGCGCGACAAGCGACAAAATGGCGCGCCGTGCTACATATGCATCATCATCATTTTAATTTGTACTATTTTTGCCTCATAGTGCCACTAGAATTCCACCTGCCTATGAAACCTAGATCTTTTACGTGTGCTCTTATTTCGCCAATGCATTATGAATATACTTAGTGACCTCTATCCCCTGATGGAAAGTGCAAGTGAGACGAAAGGTGTAACTTACTGGTTGGTTACTATTCATTCATTCACAAACCTATTATAACTAAAATGCCGATAAAGTTAGTTTGTCCTTTTTTGTCACACTGACATTTCCGTTATTATGAAGAAGTTAAAACCTATTTAAAATAATGGAGGCTTGAGTTACATTTATGAATAATGGCATTAGATTGTATCTGTCCTGAAATACAGACGACGGAAGCGAATTCCATGTCGTGGCAGTTCGTATTAGGAAAGGTGAAGTACGTTTCAGTCCGTTGAGGCTTTTAATCGCTTCGCTTTCCTCTTATAACTTAGACCCCAAACTCCAGTACGGTTGCAAGTGAAGTACCGGAACTCTATGGCAATTATAGCCTCTTGTATACATGCGAGCTAGACGTGGGGTGGAATATATACTTTCTGCCTTATTGCATTACTTGACTATCTATTCAATTGAGTTTCAGGACAAATTCAATTACTCCACGAGTCTTAGGAGCTTTTCATTATCTTAGCAGCCCTACTGGTGTACCAACCTTTTTTACGTCCCACTGCTGGGCACAATCCTCCTCTGAGAATGAGAGGGCTTGGGCTATAGTTCCCACGCTAGCCCAGTGCGGATTGTGAAATTCATACACACCATTGTATTGCTTCGAAGGAGTGTGCAACTGTCTTCACAATGTTTTCCTTCGCCGAAAAGGTGAAGGTCCTTCAGCTTTTCATTGATGGAACGAAAATAAAATGGATTAAAAAACATTAAACGAAAATATGTATTTTTAAAAGCTTGTAAAAATTCTGTCAACACTAATAACTAGTGGTTCTATGAGATTTAGACGTTGCATACTCATTTTTGAATATTTTTAGTTTTTTTTTAATTTCAAAAAATGTGTCGTATCTGTCTGTATAATTATCGAACATGCTCACAAAACTACGTCAGATAGGTACGTTGAGAATTGCGACCTGCAGAAGAGAACAGTCGAAATTACGGAAGAATTTTTGTCCAAGCTGAAACCAAAACGCTCGCTTCGCTCGTACTTCACACTCGCTCGGTTACCAAGAAACGACTGTCTAAATTTTTTTTCGGCAATACCTTATCGGCAAATATCTTTTTTACGTGACTAGACTTGAAAATCTTATTCCAACTGCACTATTATTTCGCATATAACAGGGCCATAAAAACCATAACCTTAGCAATACCGTCGCAAACTGAATCGGTAACATATATCTTATAACGGGGGTGAGTGCACCGACAATGGTCGCATTATGCTGTTATTTACATATTTGCCGCAAAGAGGATTTCATTCGGTCTGCGGTGAAAAAAAAAACATACTGTTACTATCTATAAAATGAGAATAGACTTGGTAAGCGCATCGCACTGTGAGAGAATCGAACGTTTAATATTTGTGGGTCGAGTACATTGCGGCGCGAGATCGTTCAGTTGTAACTCCTTAGCCCTGCGGACCCGTAATGTATGAAATTTCGCGGACACTAACGTTAATTAACACAGTAGAGTAGATATATAAATATAATGATGCAATTGACTCCAATTGACCTAGATCCAAACTAGACAAAGATGTTGGTCTAGAACTTGATAACTGACAACATACTTTATCATTATTAAACATCCAAGACTCGAGAACAAACATTAGCTGCCCCGACTGGGGGTCGAACTTAGGACCTCAAGCTTCATAGTAAGGTTCTCTATCCACTAAGCCATCGATACTAGGATAAAGTTATTAACCCAAAGCAAATTCGATGCTTGCGTGCTATGTGCACGCAAACACTTCCCCTCCCTTTGTCACACGAAAACTGCCGCCTGTACAGTTTTAGTACAATGTTTGTAGGCGATATAACCTACTAGTTTATATTTTTCACAAATTTCAAGCTGATGCGTAAATATACAGAAAAACCATAAAAATTTGTTCTCAAGTTGGGGCTCGAACCCAAACCTTTACCAAACCGTGGTAACGCGCTATTCCAATTACGCTATTCGAGCAATTGGTAGTTAGAACGAAAAACTTCAATAAACTCACGCATCAGTTCTTGTTACTTTAAATAAATTTTTGTACTAGTTTATACTTTGAAGCTTTGAAGCCCACTACCCAGGCAGAAGACTGCAAAATGGAAGATATTAATATTCACTTAACATTACATATACACATCTGTAATTAAATCTTGCAAATTAAATTTGCCACATCCACATTAAAATTGGCATGCATTAGTAAATCGGATGACAATTCAGGTACAGTCACCAAAAAAGTTCAATATTTCAAAAACAGGTGATCCTATTTTAATGAAACTTGGCTAAGAATCATCTCGATTGAACTAGCTTTCGATTGAAAAAAAACCGCATCAAAATCGGTCCATGATACACAGATACACATGTCAATCACACCCCTCTTTTTCGTCCGGAGTTAAAAAAAGCTTGTTCGTAGTATAGGTATTTTTTAACATTTTTTTCTTTCCAGACAGACTCTACTTCGCGACCCTGAAGACGGGTTACAAGCCCAAGCCGACTCGAAACAGCAAGTACTTCCACATAGAGGATGACATCGTCTACGAAAATTTCTACTTCGACTTCGGGCCCTACCACCTCTGCCACTTGTACCAGTTCTGCAACAGGCTCAATGAAGAACTGGACAAGAATTCGAATAAGAAGATTGTTTTCTACACTAGTAACAATGAGACGCTTAGACTCAACGCCGCGTACCTTATTGGGAGCTATCAGGTACACACCTACACTGCCTACATTCATACATTCATATCATACTAATGACACCTAATGGTATAGTGATGACAGTAGACCGAGCGCGAAGTTTTCGAATCCTGCGTAACGTTACGTTATTCAAAATCAAGAAACCTCATACTACATTCCTTCCTTGTACTGTTTTGTGGTTTTCAATAAAGAATATTTGTATTGCATTGTATTGTACATGTTAGTTCCAAATACGCTCACGAGCGTAAATTTCGAAATTTCACGATAACGTTACTAACGTTACGCAGGATTCGAAAACTTCGTACTCGACCCTTCTCATAAAAAGTTGTCCCGTCAGGAAATATTCGAAACCTACTGTATGCATACGTTTTGTAGGGAATTTGTACGTTACAGGGAATTTCGGATGTAAGCATGCAGTAGGTATCAAATATTTCCTGACGACGGGACAACTTTTTGAGAAACAGTCTGATCGGAATTTTCACGGCAAAACATGTTGCAATCTAATAGAGTTCGATATGTTTATCGATATCGTTAATTGTGACTTTTGATGTTTTAATTTCTTTTTTTTTAATACCGTGGGGCAATAATTGCCACCAACTGACCTAGTCCCAAATTAAGCAGAGCTTGTCTTGTGGGTAGGTCAGACAACGAATAAACATACTCATGGAATATGTCGGGGGGTTTTCAACTTTTCTAAGTTGGTTAGGTTATTATATAATTAAAAACCTCAGAAGACATCTGCAGCTGACTGTTCAAGGGCTGATCGTTAATGAGTTAGCGAGAGACTAAAGACTTGTTGAATTGAAGATTTATGAACTTGAGTTTATTAATTAATTAATATGTACTTGTTACATTTACGAGCACTCCTACATACTACAGAGACTATTGTACCGTCCGGTTCTCCGTAAACAATAAAATAAAATAGTCCTCCATGTGAACGAAGCGTCCCACGCGTTTCCATCTATCTATACCTATAAAACAGCACCGTGACGACCGTGACTGACTGACTGACAGACAACGCACAGCCTAAACTACTGGTGCTACAGACTTGAAATTTGGCAGAAATGTACCTTGATTATCCTAGAGGTGCACTAAGAAAGGATTTTTCGAAATTCCCACGGGATAGGGAACTAGCTTATTTTGCAATATTTCACGGGGGCAAAGCCGCGGGTCATAAGCTAGTTATCCAATAAAAGGCGAAACGAGAGAATACGTGTATTGTATGGGTAGCGCACGTGACGGCGATCTAACGACTTTACACCTTGTATGGGACAATTACAGTCTATTAGTTGGATTGCCGGAGAATTACAAGTGTTTTTGTATGGGACATAATGGCGGTGGCGCGGTGCCGTCACAGCCTAGTTGGCTGCCGATGCCAATGTAGCGATACTAGCGATCTGCGTTTAGATCAGGCTTACTTGGATTGGTTTTATTAGTAAAAACCGGGCAAGAGCGTGTCGGACATGCTCAGGATGGGGTTCCTTAGCCATTACGAAAAAGTTTTGGCATAGATACCTAATTTTAAAGGTATTTTCATCACACCTATTTTGAAATCAGTGTTAGCAGAGACGCCTAAGCAAAGAGTACGCAGTGTGGGGTCGTTTTCTATGGGTTACAGACCACATAAATAAGTTGATCAACCATTACTCGTAAACCTGTAAAGCCTACTTATCTCTGATTGGTAAAACATTCTGTTAATAAAATCTTCTAAACATACATATAAAACAGAGACATGACGGACTGACTGACCTATCAACGTACATCCCAAACCCCTGGATTAAGTCTGACCAAAATGATCAGGTACTGTTGATTGTGTGCGTGTTTTTGACATTTGTGTGACAGTTTTGTTTTAGTGTGCGTTTGTAGGAACGTAACAAATTTTGACATGAGCGCAGACGTGTGCTGTACGTGTGTGTTCCCCGTCCCCCTCAAAAAAATAGTATTTGCGGGTGCTAGGACCTTGTGCGAGGTCCGTCCGGATCGCTACCACCATCTTACTCGCTAATCCTGCCGCTAAGCAGCAGTGCTTGCACTGTTGTGTTCCGGTGTGGAGAGTAAGACAACCAGTGTAATTACGGGCACAAGAGGCGTTTCATCTTAGCTCTCTAGGTTGGCAACGTATCTGCAAACCCTCCGGGGTTGCGGGTGTCTATCAGTGGTGATCACTTACCATCAGGTGACCCACTTGCTCGTTTGCCTTTCTCGTTATGTAAAAAAAAAGTGGCAGAAAAATTATAGTGCACAGATAAAGCCACAGGCGCCTCCCGTCTGTCTGCTTTATCCTAAAATACCGTGATACTTTCCAGATAATATACCAGAATGGTTCTCCCGGGGCGGTGTACAAGCAGCTGACGGAGGGCTCGGCGTGGTCGCTGCTGAGCTTCCGCGACGCGTCGGGCGGCCCGCCGCTGTTCGACATCTCGCTGCTCGACGTGCTGCACGGCATCAAGGTCGCGCACGACGCTGGCTTCTTCCATTTCGAGCATTTCGACGCTGAGCAGTATCTCTTTTATGAGGTGAGAGTTGTAGGCTTGTATAAAAACCCACGTATACGTGAAACAATGTGGAAAACTTTTAACCATGAAACTACCGTGAGATTCAATGATAGTGTAATAAACGGATCACTCACGGATATAAGTCGAGTTGTTTCTAACTAATTCGTTGTCCTTCTTCTTTGAGCGGACGACTCGGCGGCAGCGAGACGCACACAGAGAAAGGACTACGAATTAGTCTGAAACATGTCGGGAGTAAACTCGATTTATATAGGTACGTAAGTGATCCGTTTATTTTATTACAACGTTTAAAAGTTTGAATAGCATTGCCCTAGCTAGGCATAATAATTCTAAGAAGGTTTGTCGTGTAACCAGAGTTAATAAACTCGCACAGGTATTAATAATATTTTGTATAGCAGCGATAAGACGAACGTTCGGCTACAAAGATTACATTCTTATTAGAGTTAATAGAACAAGTGAGTCACTATTTAGACTTTAGCTAACAATGTATCGAAACATTCCGCTGATGACTAAATAACTGTTTGCTTAGTTAATAAATAGTTGTGTATATGTATGCATAATTTTAGGAGTTTGTGTTGTTAAAACTAGGCTTTAATTACTTTAGTAGACGTATAAGTAGGTCAAATTGGATTTTTACCTCGACTTGTGTTAAGACAATTTTCGTTGCGTTCAATTTCATGATTCCAGGTTCAAGGTCAATCAATGAATAAATAAATAATTATTTATTCATTGATTAAGTCATTTAAGTACATATATAAAGATGTTACATTGATGTAGGTCAGTCCTAGACGCCCTGTAAGGGCGCACAATAATAATTAAAAAGTAAATTTAAGATTACATTGTTAAGAAATATCCCAACAGTTTTGATAAACTTGAAATTTATAGACAGACAGACGGACGGACAACAAAGTGATCCTGTAAGGTTTCCTTTTTACAAGCTTTTATTTAACTTGCAATGTCTGTATGTATGTTTGTTCGGGTGGAATCTTGCAAGTTAAATTTGACCCACTTCCCTATGTACGATTTAGCTGAAATTTTTCATACTTATGTACGGTCGGTGACAATATAATAATCTGCTAGTGAAATTCTAGGCCGTGTTCGGGGGTGCGGCAAGGGTCGTCTCTACATAAGAGAACTCTTCAACGGTTAATGGCATCGACTTGAAATTTGGTATGGATGTGTAAGTTGGATGACAATACAAGTACAGACAACAATAAGTACACTCGGCAAAAAAAGCCACTATTCAAAAAAACCGGCCAAGTGCGAGTCGGACTCGCGCACCGAGGGTTCCGTACGAAGATTTTCTCGCTTTCTCCCAGTGTTTTAAGATGTCCAGTCTTAGCAGAGCCCTGCTCCTAAGCAAAATGTAAGCAATTTGGGTCATTTTATATTGGTCTGTGACATACCAGAAAGACTTGTGCTATAAAAGCTACCTTCATACCAAATTTCAAGTTTCTAGTACTTCCCTTTAGGTTTTCATTGTACGGCATTTTGACCTTTTTAATGACTGTATCTTTTGTTTGCGTTGATCGAAGTTTGATTTTTTCACAGCTTCAAGGGTTTTAGTATTTGATTTTAATTTCAGCGTGCTACCTCCACAGACAGACAGACAGACAGACAACAAAGTGATCTTCCGTTTTTCCGTTTTTCCTTTTGAGGTGCGGAACCCTAGAAATAAACAGAAAACTTATTTTTAATTACTCTATCCCTTTCCAGAAAGTGGAAAACGGCGACCTGAACTGGATAGTTCCCGGCAAGATGCTGGCCTTCTCCGGGCCGCACCACCGCTCGCGCCTGGACCGCGGCTACCCGCTGCACAGCCCCGAGCACTACCACGAGTACTTCCGCCGCCACCGCGTCACCACCATCGTCCGGCTCAACAAGAAGTCCTACGACGCCAGGCAGTTCACCGCGCACGGGTTCGAGCACAGGGAGCTGTTCTTTGTGGACGGCTCGGTGCCCTCCGATCTGATTGTGAACCGGTTCATAAGGATATCTGAGGCTGCGAAGGGTGCTGTGGCTGTACATTGTAAAGGTATGTACCTGTAATAATTTATTTGTAACTAGCTATTAACTATTCCTCTCCACCACTCAAAGGTTGACTGGCAGAGATCCCTTAAAGGGATAAGTCCGCCTTTGTACTCAAATGTTATTGTTGTACAATACAATACAAATATTCTTTATTGAAAACCACAAAATAGTACAAAGAGATTACAGAAAACAGGTATGGTAGACAATAGGCGGTCTTATCGCTTAAAAGCGATCTCTTACAGACAACCAAAATACAGAAACCAAGATGAAGAAGCTAAATTAGGTGGCAGAAATGAACAGAACTTGTGTTTTTTCCTATTTTTTTGTACAATAAAGTGTTTACTTACTTACTTACTAGCCTATGCCCCGCGGCTTTGCCCCCGTGAAATATTTCAAAATGGGCTAGTTCCCTATCCCGTGGGAATTTTGAAAAATCCTCTCTTAGCGCACCTCTAGGATACTCAAGGTACATGTTTGCCAAATTTCAAGTCTCTAGGTCCAGTGGTTCAGGCTGTGCGTTGTTTGTCAGTCAGTCAGTCACGGTACTGTTTTATAGGTATAAGATAAGGAAAGTATTTATCACATCATTTTAATGAGGGTCCATGTGGTCCCGTCGCTTACAAGTTTATTTCATAGTTTGCAAAAGCGCTTGGTCGATGCGACTTGTGACCAAAGGGCTGGCAGTTTTCTGTCTCAAAGAATCAGCATCGCTATTCAGCGAGGAAACGCTGCCAGCCTTTTGGGCACCATGCCACGGGGGCCTTATTTAGATTTAAGTAGTTTTAGTTTAATTAGTTTTAACTTGGATTTAATGTCATTGTATTTAATATGGAAAAGTGGGAAAGGGAAGACCTCGGTGAACTTACTCCGAACTTACTCCGATCAAATCGGTGATATTCTGGAAAAAGGACAGGTTAGGAGTACCCAAAACCGGAGAGCATGTATGAAGAATGTTATGAGATTAAGGGAAGCAAAGGTTGTATGTCAGGATCGTAGCAAGTGGAAGTCCGTGGTCTCTGCCTACCCCTCGGGAAACAGGCGTGACTGTATGTATGCATGTATTTAATGTCCCGATGTATATGTATGTATGTAAAAAGCCGTCATAGCCTAGTGGTTTGATCTATGGCCTGTCAAGCAGAGGGTCGTGGGTTCAATTTATGTGCGGAATTACATTTGTAATTTATCATGAGCTTTTCGGTGAAGGAAAACATCGTGGGGAAACCTGCACACACCTGCGAAGCAATTCAATGATGTGTGTTAAGTTCCCAATCCGCACTGGGCCCGCGTGGGAACTCAAAATTCAAAATTTTATTCAGCAAATAGGCAGTTGAATGCTTTTTTACACGTCATTTTTTTTGAGTCTACCAGCGCTTTCGGAAAGACCATGATTGCCAAGAAGAATGCGCCGCAAGAAACTTGGCACAAAGTCATTTTTTCTAAAACCAAGTTACATTAGCTCTTACAGTACGTAACCACAGACAAATTACACAAAGAAACCTCACTCTGTCATTAAAAGATTAAGAGAAAAATAAAACTATAGCCCAAACCCTCTCATTCCGAGAGGAGGCCTGTGCCTAGCAGTGGGACGTAAATAGGCTAGTGATGATGATGATGATGACTTAAACAACTCTTGATAAGAAAATGTTATTACTCGATTGAAGAATATTTTAATGATTGAACTACCTAGATTATTATTTGATTACGAATGACATTTATATTGGTTTATATTCTGACATAATTCGTTATTTTAATTTTATTGACTCATTTTAGGCTAGTATGACATTGTAATATACATTTCTCTTTTACTATCTCTCTTTTTTAAAAATGCTGCGCCCTTCCGGGTTTCATATGTATGTTTGTATTGTACCTCTACATGTGAATTGCATCGAATAAATAAATAAATAAATAAATAGATGTATATGTGGATGATTGTCCTATGTCCTTAGCGGGGCTGGGGCGCACGGGCACGCTGATCGCGTGCTACATGATGAAGCACCACGGGTTCTCGGCGCGCGAGGCGATCGCGTGGCTGCGCGTGTGCCGGCCCGGATCCGTCATCGGACATCAGCAGTGGTTCCTCGAGAAGTGAGCTTTTTCTCTTTAGCAAGCTTTAGACGTTACTATGCTATTCATAAAGCAGACAGACGCGAGGCGCCTTTGGCTTATCTATGCACTACAATTTTTCTGCCACTCATTGAGGGGGACGAGGAACACACGTACAGCACACGTCTGCGCTCATGTCAAAATTTGTTACGTTCCTACAAACTCACACTAAAACAAAACTGTCAACAAATCAACAAACCCTGGTCATTTTGGTCAGATTTAGTGTTAGAGTTTTGGCAGAGGGGAAATCGCGCGTTAACATCTCCACACACGTCCTGCACTAAGATGCTATTATACTCTTTTTTTTTTAAAGTGGCTAAAATTGTTAATGATTGATTATTTTTGTAGATCGTAAAAAAATATTGTGTTTTTTTTGGACTTGAAACGTTATAAGAACTTAATTTTAAAATGAACTTCTCACGAACAGTTGGATTCGGATTCGGAAGTGAAATGCGAATGACGTTTAGAACTTTAGTTGACCAAACTCCGCGCGTCAGTCAGCCGTGACATTCGCGACTTGTTTCACGGGAGTTTCGATTGTAAATATTATTATGTTTTGCGGATTTAATATTTTGCAAATATGCCATCGTGTGTCGTGAAGTGGTGTAGAAACCATACGGGTATGAAAAATACTAGAATTACCTTTCATAAGTAAGTATATATACATTTTAAAAAGCCATGCTTATGCGGGATAGTTCGATGAAAGTTCGATGGTTCAACCGAACATTGTCGAGATATGCCGAGCGCAGCCGACTCGTGCCGCCGCTCATTGGTGAGCTGCGATTTTCGATGTGCGAGTGCCACGTGTACGTGCGTCGTTGTTCGTGTTATAGGGTCATATTTTCGCGTGCCGATGTATAGGCGTTTCCATATAGAAAGAAAGAAGACATTTATTCACTTTCACAAGGAGACAAATACAAGAAAATACACACAATTTCACACATTTCTTCTCAAGGAAACATGTCGTCGCAAAAGTGAAACGTTACACGCCTGCAGCGCTGACTCACGGGACGATATACAAAAGTACCTATACAAACTACAAATACAAAATAGAAATAGATTTAATTGTGAGTACTTTACCAAAAATAATTAAATAAATAACAATAAACAAAAATAAAAAGAAGGGAGAAAAAATATATTAAAAAACAGCTTTAATACCGGTGTGCAAGTGCTGGTTTATTGTAAGGATTTTTGGAGCATGTCTTTAAAGTTCACTGGCCCCAGCTCGTTAAACTCCCAGTTTGATGAAAAGAAAATTTCAATGGAACTATTATCTTAACTATTCTATTTTATATTTCTACCAGCGTCCAGCCGCGCATGCTAGCCGAGGGCGAGGCGTTTCGCCGCCGCCACCACATCACCTCGTTCCCGGTGTTCGCGCGCGGCATCTACTGCAGCCTGCCCGACCGGGACGAGAAGCCGGTCTCGCTGCAGACCATACTGCACGGCAAGAGCGCTGCCGGCAGGGTGAGCGTGGCCGCGAGTACCAGCCCTTTGTTTACGTCCCACTGCTGGGCACATTGTTCCTTTCTTTTATACCATAAGGAAGGCAAACAAGTGGGTCACCTGATGGAAAGTGACCGCGATCGACACTGCTCATAGACACCCGCAACTCCGGGGGGTTTGCAGATGCGTTGCCAACCTAGAGAGCTCTTGTGCCTGTGATTTCCTTGGCAGTTTTATTCTGCACAGTTTAACACAACAGTGCACACACTGCTGCTTACCGGCGGGATTAGCGGGTAATACGTCGCACGGACGTCGCACTAGGTCCTACCAGCCGCGTTCCGCATCCTCTCAGATTGAGAGAACTTGGGCTATAGTTCCCACTCTGGTCCAGTTCGAATTTCGTACTTCACACACACAGGAGTGTGCAGTTTGTCACGATATTTTTCTTTACTAAAAAGCTCATGATAAATTACAAATAATAATTCCGAAATAAATTTCTAAAGACTCAGAGGTGCGCGCTGGGGTTCCTTCTGCTTGCAGGCCATAGATCAAAACACTAGGCTATCACGGCTTCAAGTCATTGTCATTGATTGTTAATTGCTTCTAAATTGTATTGTTTCAGCTCGACAATGCCAACGCGCTCAACGCTAACGAGACGGACTCGGAAAACAACGTGACGTCAGTCATCGGCAAATACAAGACCACCGCGACCGCCATGCTGCCCACCAAAACCGTGTTCACGCCCAAAATCAACTACATGATGCCCACGAATAACATCCGAAACTCCAACAATACGAACCTAAAACCGCAACCGAGGATACTGAATTCAACTTTAAAGTCTCATTACGCGTCTAAAACGTCAACCTTCCCGCCAACCCGAAGTGCCAACTCGCAAGCGAAAGCTGGAAGCGTCAAAGCCCAGTTCACAGGCAAAGGCAGCTTTCACGGACAACGTGCCAATTTAGCGCGGCCGGTCGGCTACGCTCACGGCAGCAGCCCCCTGAAGACGTTCACGCGGAAAACTGTCGCCAAAATAACAACCAACCCGGAGACATCCGTTGTCAGTACCTTAAGCAATGTCACGTCTACACTATCCGCTTTGACGGAGAATTGCCACTTGAACGGGAAGAACAGACTCCCGTCCGAGCCGAACTTGAAAGCGGTCGCCGCCAAAGTGACGCCGACTAACCTAAATTCGCGTAAGAAACTAATCGTCCGCTCCAACTCGAACTCTCGTAAGAAATTACCGAAAAGCAACGTGGGCAAAAGCGGTTTAGAGGCCACCCAAGATTTGTCTTCCAGTGATACGAACGTTACTAACATATCCACGGACTCCCTGGAAGCACCTTTCCGGTTTCGTCGGAAACGGGATAAGTCTAGCAGTCCAGAACCAATGGACTGTATCTCTAATTCTATTATCACGGCTGATGTCACTCCGGAGAACTTCGAGGAGACTAACAATTCCCAAGGTAACAAGTTGTACAAGATTAAGGCGCTGCGAAAGAAATGTCCCGCTTTTGGGGTAAGTTTGCTGAAGAAAGAGGGCGTGCAAACTCGGTCGAGTACTAGCGGCAGTAGCTCGACCGTCAAGAAGAAATGATCTCTCGGCGGGTAGCTAAGTAGTTGTATTTGAATTTCAGATTCTATATAGGTTAATGTGCATAGCACATTTAGCGTCGACTGCGTGGATTTGTTTAATCTGGAACGGTTTAACTTCGAAAAGAAGAGTGGGGGACCATTCTCGATGTAATACGCTTCGTATTGATGCATTTTTTGGTTTTCTGTTTATATTCATGGAAGCAGGCAACATTGCATTTGATAGTGGTACTAAATCCTGCAGGATACACAATGGATTTTTTTATACATTAATGACCAGTAAAATTAGATGTTGTGTCCAGTCTGGTTCATATTAATTTTTGAACAAATAACATTAGGTGTTGCTTTGAAATAGGGCCCTAAGTTGGTGAACCCACTCCTCGGTTCGTGTGGTTTGAACAAGTCTTACATTTCTAAACAAATCTACGTACTTGTTATGTGTATAGAGAGTATATAAATCTGTGTTGTAAACCCCATATATGAAGCCTAAACGTTTACACTGGTAGTCACATAGGGGTGGATTGATTGCCTATATTAGCCCAAATAAAGCTACAAATACATTCACTCCGGGTAGTCAGTAGCGTTCAGCTGCGCGGGCTGTAAATCCCACTTCATGCATATACTTCTTTTTTTTTGTATTAAAAAGAAGATAAACAATCTTGACGTGTCTTTTAATTGAAAATCCCTTGTTGAAAATAAGTATCAGCAAGTAGCAATTAAATAACAATGATGATGATATTGTTGTGGTTTTATACGTAACGGTTACTTATTTTAAAAAGCGTTTTTTCAATTAAAACACATGTCAAGATTGTTTACCTTCTTTCTAATGGTAAAAAAAACGAAGTATAGAGGAAGACGTAAAGTTGCCACTGCTGATAAAGAAAGCCTCCGTTGGCATGATTATCGCGTTCCAGATGTGTTATTTACTACAATGTACTCGTTTTTTTTTTTTTTATTTTCTTTTAAGTATTCGTTGAAAATTGTTGAACGTTGTTCTACCCGTATGGTTTTTATAAGCTCGAGTACATATCTTGACATTGGTTTTAATTCTATATACAACAAAATGTCGATAGACAATCAATTGATCTGAGTGACGTCACTCAGACGTGAGAAATGAAATATTTTTGTATTATAATAAATTAATAAGTGATTTTCCAAATGCCATTTCTTCAGCTTTTATTGAGCTACTTGTTGTATGAATAATATTGAAAGTTTTGTTGGAATTTGTTGATGAAAACGTAGTTTTTAAGTGAATTTATTTGCAATACCATGTCTTCGTGATTTTATAGTTTATCAGTACTGAGTACTTTTGAACCGCTTTTTATATTAGTTTTTAATCTTTAATGCAATTATTTTTTTTTTATTTCGCATTGACTGCTATCTGATTCCTAATAACAATGCACACTAAAATAATACTAATTCGTTTATATCACAATAAAAAAATCTTGATAAAATGCATTTTTATACAAATGTCTGCAGTTTGTGTGCCTCCTGTAAAACAGTTAATAATAGTACATTGTGTTGTAAATTAGAGGGAAATAAAATAGTTAAATGTTTGCCGTGTTTGTGTTAGGGATAGATGAAATGTACATAATTAAACGTTACTACTAGTTCTACTACAGTTAAACTGTTTGGAAAAGGTTCACCATCTCTGGTTGGACTGTAAAAAACATTATCAAACTTTAGTAACTGATGTACCGACCGACAAGAAAATTTTGGATTAACGATTAGTGCACGCTAAATCTGGTTTGACCTATATTTTTTTTCAAATGGAAACATTTTACGCCGCTTCATTGTCTAAAAGTTATTGTCATTCTTTCACGATTCTGTAACTTCACTTTACTCACTAACACTATCTCATTATTAACCCTTATTTCGCAAAACATACCGTTTCAAATCCACTGGCATTTTAATGGACCAAATTACACTATGCATCTATATTAGTCAGTTATGGGAAACCTTTTAAATGTATACTTTTAGTCAAGTCAGGGGCGGTGGACCTTTCCGAACTTCATTCTAGCGCATATTTTTATATTCTAACAAGAGCCTATCAGAGTTCCGTAAAATTGTACGAATTTACACTGTCATATCAGATTTGTATGCGCACTGTTGACGCCTTGTGGTACGTTATCGTTAGTATCGATTTACAGTGTTGGTTTGATCAACTGCTTAAGTTTTGGCAGTTCTTTATTTCTTTATGTTATAACAAAAAAAAGCAGTAAAAGTTTACTACTTACGTTAATTTTTAACATGAAACCACCGTGAGATTCACTCATATTGAAATAAACGGATCACTCACGTATGTTAGTAGAGAATAACCCGACTTGTTTCGGACTAATCCGTGGTCCTTCCTCTGGGAGCACACGCTTCGCCGGTGATCCGTTTATTTCACTATACTTATAAGTAATATATTAATTTATTTTTGATACAATGCAATTTCTGTTTTTTTAACCGACTTAAAAAAATCAAGATTTTTATTTATGTTCTGGTATTTTTTTTTACTAATTTGATTTGCCTTTGCAGTTGACAAATAAAACTGTAAATTTGATACAATTAATGTTTGCATACTATTAGCGGCAGCTTATATTATAGTTCCTTCGTTACCCGGCCACACAGGAGCGTGATGCCATTAAGCTAAATCAAACGCGATAGGCACATGTATGGCCTACTTGTTATCGCGGGTGGTCTTGTCAGAAATGGTTGCGTTTGGAGACTGCAACTTACTGTTTTTTTTTTTAGAGAAGCTAGTTTTTTTATGGCAAATTTTAAACAACTTATCAAAAATTCAAAAATATAGTTTTATAAATTGCAGCCTATGTACCTACGCTATGTACTTCTATATATTTTTAAGTTTGTCGTTGAATGATATGTTCTTTTGTTTATTTGCTTGCAAATCCCCTGTAACAGACATTGTTCGATTTTTAATTTAGTTTTTTTTTTATTAAAATAGTCAGCTTAAAAAAAACAGTCACTTGCAGTCCCAACAAATGCATATTTGAGTAGATGGTCTTACATTTGTATATCTTAAAGTTTTATGCGTTTAGTTTTGATAGTCATTTTGTTGTCATCACGGTTTGAATTATGTCACGTAATTTTTTTTATACAGATTTTATCAAGGAGCAATATAAATAAAGTCGATAAAAGAACTGAAGTGAATGGTGCGACACAAATAATAGTATTTTATTTTATGGTTTTATGGTTGTGTTCCTAACACAGCTATTAATTTAAGGCTAATTATTTGAAAATCATGTTTTTCACAATACAGCTGTTGCTGTGGGGATCATTAGTACATACTTCTTTTCTATCACTATACTTAAATCTTTAATCGTGGTTTTATCCGTTCTCTTGTTTGTAGTTGTCCACGTCACATTGTACAGTCAGCGTCATATATATGGTGACATCCAAAGTGCTCAAATAGTTCGGTACACCATACGATTTGTATTATTATAGCACTTTGGATGTCACCATATATATGACGCTGACTGTACAGTCGGAGATTGTCTTTGCGGCACTTTCTAGCTGTCACTCCCATATAAAATAAATAAATACATTTGGTATTTTAGGTTAGAATTTGTATGGATGTGACAAATACCAAATCGACCACATAGAAAATCTCCCGCTGCAAGCAGGCTCGACTACGCCACCAATTAATGTCCAGTGCAAAGGGCAAGGCAAATGGCGGAAACACGATTGTCGAATGCGTATTGATAACATTGAAGTACCCTCTGTATTTTTATTTTATAAGATAAATATTTTTATTACGATTATTTTTATAATATTTGTTGGAGCGATGCGGAGTGATACATAGGTACTCGGGGACCAGAAGTTAGTGATACAAATTGTTTTGCATCTGTTGTTTAGATATAATTTATCTATTGTCGTTTTAGGAGGTTAAATTTGGTGCAATTTAAACATTTATATTGGGAACTGGCTTCCTGATCATTGTACGCGAGCAAAGCCTCGGGAAATAACTAGTATATCTTATGTTGTGATCTTAATCGTTTTATATGCTATGTGATTCAATTTAAAAAAATGTCCAGCCGACATTGCCTCTTGCTCTCTCTCGCACTAAAATATACGGGTCACTGAGGGATGCAAAACGATAATGTCTGCTTGACGTTTTTTTTAGTTGAGTCTCGTAATACGCACTATTATAATTATTATGTAAATAAAACAGATAACACTCTATCAAGATAGTGTAACAGAAACGCTTGTGCTTAATAAAAAATAAAATGATATATTCCAATTTATTTTATACTTTTATTTACAAACAGTCGACAGTAGAAATAAATATAACAAAACTTACGTTAAAGTAGGTAATCTAGGCTTGCAATGCTTGGCATCTTCACTCTTATATCAAATCAAATAAAAATAAAAGAAATGAGTTGGGCTTTCTTCGAGCGCTCCTCTTAAACTATGGTTCCGTGGAAACTTTATAACTGGTATTTCACTTATCTAATATTAATATGTCACCAAATCCCTCGTCAAAGATCTTTATTATACATTTACCTAGTTCATTCGTAGTCAGTGGCGTAGTCACCCCAAAAAAACAATGAAATCTGTTAAAATAAAAAGAATAAAAAAAATCATGTTTTTATTTTAATAGGGGTTGTGCAATCTGCCAGTTTTAACAATTTTTATAGGCGATGCTACTCATGTTCACGGTCGGGTGTCACCCCTAAGTGGATGACACCCGGTGCGGGCCGCCCCTGCCGCCCTACCCTAGCTATTACACCACTGTTTGACTGAAACAACTTCTTACTAAGGCACTAAACACATACTAAACGCTTTGGACACTTATTGTGTGGTTTAGAGGTCAAATCCGATTTAGGTATAAGTACCCGATAAGTTGAAATAGGTAATTGACTGTTGACAAACAACGCTTTGTACATAGAATGTCTTAAAATTCATAATTCCTGTAAAGCTCTGCCCCTCCCCCCCCTGGACACCTGGATATTACAATCAAACTTCAAAAATAATTGTGAAGTACTTAATCTATTATGAATTTATTATTTTTCACCTCACCAGCTCGGAAAGGCTTTCTTTATCATTCGAAATTTTTGCGCAAAAGCACTTTCCGTGGCAAAAGTTCTTGAATTTCGAACGAGAAGATCGTCACCAGTCAAGTGTTACCATCCCGGCTTAAAAAAAACTGATTGAAGTTTGCTGGATACTGAGTCGAGCACGAAGTTTTCAAATCCTGCGTAACGTGATCGAGTAGTGACGTTATCGAGAAATTTGTATGGCGTTTGGAACAGCGCCGCAGCGTATTTGGAACTAAAATTTAGTTTGAGATTTCTCCATTTCGATACGATAGCGTAACGTAACGGATTCGTATACTTCGTGCTCGGCCTGTAGTTAAGTCGGCTAGTACTCGTACTGCGAGACGATGACGATGAGGCGGGCGACGGCGCTGCCGGCGAACTGGCCGCGCTGGTACAGCGACATCGTCAGCTCCAGCTCCACCACCTGCGGGCCCGCCAGCGAGCACAGCAGCGACACCACGCACACGTTGCCGGTGGGCCGTGTGCTGGGGAAGTTAAAAGAAGCACTTGTAGCAAACTTGGCGCCATCTGCCATCCAGTAGCACAACTTTGTACCGACTCTGAGCGCTATCTAGTCATTGAACATACCTACGAGGGCTGTTTGATAAGTACCCGTTTATGGAAAAAAAAAACATTTTTGCATTTATTTTTCTACGTAGTCACCTTTTAACTCTATACATTTGTTCCACCTATACTCAAGCTTCAATAAACTATCCAAAAAGTATGATTTTGGAAAGTCATTAAAATAGGCCTCTGTGGCGGCAATGACTTCGTCATTTGATCCAAATCGCTTGTCACCGAGCCATTTTTTTAGGTTGGGAAACAAAAAGAAATCGCATGGGGCCAAATCTGGAGAATACGGGGGGTGAGACAATAGTTCGTAGCGTAACTGTACTAATTTAGCCGTCACAACTCTGGACGAATGAGCCGGGGCGTTGTCGTGATGAAACTGTACTTTTTTCTTTTTTAAATGGGGTCGTTTGTCCTTCAACACGGCGTCAAATTCATCCAATAAATTGGCATAGTACTGTCCTGTTATTGTTTTTCCCTTTTCTAAATAGTCAATATGTATAATACCCTGCAATCCCAAAAAACGGTCGCCATGACCTTTCCAGCCGATGGGACGGTTTTTGCTTTCTTTGGAGCAGGTTCACCCGGTAAAATCCACTGCTTCGACTGCTCTTGCATTTCCGGGGTGTAGTGGTGGACCCACGTTTCTTCCACGGTCACGAAACGACGCAGAAACTCCTTCGGGTTACGTTTGAACACGGCCAAACACTGCTCCGAAGTAGTCAGTCGGTTCCGTTTTTGCTCCTCCGTGAGTAAACGCGGCATCCACCTCGCCGATACTTTCTTCATACCTAATTTTTCTTCTAATATGTGTTGTACCCTCTCGATTGAAACGTTTACGGCATCAACGATTTCTCGAAGTTTAATTCGGCGGTCGGCTAAAGCGATATTTTCAATTTTCTTAACCATATCGTCTGTAGTCACCTCAACTGGCCGGCCTGGGCGATCCTCATCAAAGACGGTTGTTCTTCCCCGCTTAAACTCGTTATACCAATATCTGACGGTTGTCATAGAAGGAGCACATTCATGGTAAACCGCTTGCATTCTTACTTTTATTTCATCACATGTTTTTCCTTCCAAAAATAAGAATCTAATTACAGGTTCTTTCTCCATTTTAACAATTTTAAGTTCACGCCTTCACTGAATCGTTGTCAAATGAGAAAAAAAAAACAAAAGAATGCCATTTTTTTTTAATTTTCCCGCCTCTGAAAAATGGCTTAAAAAGGTGGTATACTTATTTGCGGCCAGTGATATTAATATATTTAGAAAACGGGTACTTATCAAACAGCCCTCGTACTTCAAAGTCCCGTTCGAAATCACGCTGGCAAAGTTTTTAAAGTCGGTTGCATAAATTCAACTTCCATTCCAACTCTCTTACTTCGGACTTCGGTTCCCGTGCAACATATTCTGGATTCTCCCTATACAATTAAACATCGTGGGACAATTGACACCAACTGACATGACCTAGTCCCAAATCAAGCAGGACTTGTGTTATGACTACTAGGCCAAAGGATAAACGACTTTAATAAAAAAAAAACAATAACTCAACTTGTATGTCAATTAACTGGAAAGAGAAAACATATTTATGAACTAAAAAACAATTACTTTGCTCACCCGCGACCACTAATGACAAATAGTTATATCTGTGCGGCAAATGTATGTTTCCATGCAACACCTCCACCTCCACTGCTACACGAATCAACACATGCCACACAGACCCAACTATCACCACCACCACTATACTAAACGCTGACGCGTTTCGGCACTCTCCACGAGGCCATTTACGAAGCACAACAACAACCGCTCAACATGCCACCACTTCCACTACTGACATATGTAAACCATGTACTCAACTTAGTTAATGACAAAACCAACGTACCCACTAATATTTTATAAATTCCAAAACTACCCTTTTATGTAAGTCCTAAACTACCCTTTTTTAAGAAATGAATTCCAAACTACCCTTTTTATTTTTATTTTTAATCTACGCCAGGTACCCCGTTATTTTTAACCGAGTACGGTAAAAAGAGAAGTCATGTTCTCATTATTACTATGACACATTATTAAAATTAGAACCAAGTCGTAACAAAGGCGAAGAAACCAAATTAACTTGTTCATTAATAATAGACCCCATACTTTAAGACTACTAATTCTTTACGTTCTAGACTTTGTAATAACAAAGAAAAGGTGGATAAAGGGAACAGGTCGGGCGTATATAAACTCACTTTGTGGCGACTGTAGTCAAGTATACATTGGACAAACCGGTCGAAGCTTTTGATACTAGATTTAAAGAGCATGTCTCGTCATATAGGCATGATCATCCAGAGAAATCAAACTTTGCCAAGCATTTATTAGAAACGAATCATTCGTTGTTAGACTCAGATACGTACGAAAATTTTACATTATTGTGATAAGGGTTTGCGGCTATCGGTTTTTAGAACAATTGGAAATAATTAGGTACAACAACATGGGGTCTATTATTAATGAACAAGTTAATTTGGTTTTCTTCGCCTTTGTTACGACTTGGTTCTAATTTTAATAATGTGTCATAGTAATAATGAGAACATGACTTCTCTTTTTACCGTACTCGGTTAAAAATAACGGGGTACCTGGCGTAGATTAAAAATAAAAAATAAAAAGGGTAGTTTGGAATTCATTTCTTAAAAAAGGGTAGTTTAGGACTTACATAAAAGGGTAGTTTGGAAATTTATAAAATATTAGTGGGTACGTTGGTTTTGTCATTAACTAAGTTGAGTACATGGTTTACATATGTCAGTAGTGGAAGTGGTGGCATGTTGAGCGGTTGTTGTTGTGCTTCGTAAATGGCCTCGTGGAGAGTGCCGAAACGCGTCAGCGTTTAGTATAGTGGTGGTGGTGATAGTTGGGTCTGTGTGGCATGTGTTGATTCGTGTAGCAGTGGAGGTGGAGGTGTTGCATGGAAACATACATTTGCCGCACAGATATAACTATTTGTCATTAGTGGTCGCGGGTGAGCAAAGTAATTGTTTTTTAGTTCATAAATATGGACCTCCGCAAAGTAACGCCTGATTCAATAAATTAAAGAGAAAACATGCTCAATAGTGAATAGAATATTCTGAGTTATACAATAGCATACATATACATGACTCGAATACCTATTATAAGGAGTACAGTCAGCGAATTTTGTTCGAATTGTTAATCAAAACAGCTGAAGTGGGCAATAAGGTCAAGAACTTGTCCCAATTTGTAAAGTCGGAAGTACTTACTGCTTGGCAGAAGACTCTCCTAAGATACAATAGTGGGAAAGACCACAATATAAAGATCTCTCTCCAGGCAGATTGTTATTGCCTGCTTATGTTGAAAGTTGTATTTATGCAACCGACTTTACAAACTTCGTTACCGTGTTGTAGAACATGGTTACACATTCGATAAATAAATAGATGGTGTTAGGGTCGCTACACAGTCAATCGTCACCCGTGGGCCATGGGGCAGCTCAGGCCAGTGCTCCAGATATTGTGCGATACTCACTCGAAGCAGCTGAGGTCCGCCGGCGCCACGCCGCGGCCGGCCTGCGCGTCCACGAGCCGCATCTCGAAGCTCATGAAGGACTCCGCCCACGACGGGCCGTGCATCGTGAACAGGTCCACCTGGTGACGAACAGTTGTTAAATGAAGGTACACGGAAAGAACATGTCTAAAATGAGATTTAATTTCAAAATGTAGAGCACTCAATAGAGTGTATGTTACCAATCAGTTAGGTACAGATACAAATGTTTATGTAGTTTTTCTTTTTTATCACTTTAAAATTGCCACTCTTTGGCATGGAGATGTCCACTGGGCAACTCGTCTAAAATAAGATTTACTAAGACCTCCACTCCCCCGAAAGTAAGGATTTGCATGCTTAGGAGATGAAGCATGAAGGAATTGGCATGTAACTGTCGAAACTTCTAACGTTTTTGATTGAGTCGTGCCTTAGATAACTTTACTTTTAGACGAGCTACCCAGGGGTCATCTCCATGGCAACTAGTGGCAATGAAAAGTTGATTGACCCGTTTACGTCCCAAGGGACATCACGAAGGCAACTCACGCTTCCCGTCGGCAGGTAGATGTTAGCGACGAAGGTGATGAAATTGTAGCTGTAGCTGCTGGGCTGATGCAGGCAGGACCAGTCCGACATCGGGCACGAGCGCTGGATGCGCGAACACCGACTAGAATCAGAACATAAAAAAACTAAATATACTATATCATGGGACAATTGACACCAATTGACCTAATCCCTAACTAGGCAAAGCCTGTACTATGGCTACTAGACAACGCAACGGATAAACATACTTATATAGATAAATACATACGTATGAAGCTTGAGGTCCCGGGTTCGATCCCCGGTCGGGGCAGATGTTTGTGTGATGAATACGAATGTTTGTTCTCGGGTCTTGGATGTTTAATATGTATGTAAGTACGTACTTCAAGCTTCATAGTCAAGGCTTCTAACCATTAGGCTATCCGGTCGTCAAACATATAAATTAAAAAAAAATCTCCTGGCCCCCAAGATACAGACTAGCCTAGTTTGGGGTCCGCTGGATATTGCATTGTTCTGTTTTCAAATTCATTCGTCACGTCGTGTTTGATTGCATACAGAATGATTTTTAATTTGTAAACGACTGTAAAATCTTAACTTGTCACTAAACCTTTTTACTTTACAAGAAACCAAGCTTGCCTATTTACCAAATCTCTTACTGGAGAGAATAACGATGCATTCCACTTCAATGAGGGCTATAGCGAGTCAAAAATCGATCGCTAGTTTCGAGTGAGGTCTATCTGTCAATTTCCACCAATCATAGGCCAGTAGCTTGTCTCTCATTGGTGGAGAATGACAGATAGACCCATTCGACACTGGCGATCCTAGCGGATTTTTGACTCGCAATAGCCCTGGGTGGATTTTCAAACGGAGGCCCCTGGCCCCTATACCACAAAAATTACAAGTGCTACAATTTAACAAATTTGTAAAGTTTTTCACACTAAAATGTAACAAATATGTCAAATTGTACGCCTTGTAACTTTTGTGGAATCGGGGGCTGTGTAATTGGGTAATTTGTGTGGCACTTATTTCAATACAAAAATACGGCCACGCAAATTACATCAGGGGTCTCCAGTTTGAAAATCCACCCCCCTCATTCTGTTGAAGAACCTCCACTTCTTAGAAAACCACAACCAAGTAACATTCCTTTTGTAAAGTTCTATTTCATATAAATAAGGATTGTACTACAACTCAGAACGTAGAGGTAGCACACAGTAAAACACAAGTTCCACTCACTGCTTGGCCTCGAGCTGGTACCCTGCTGGACAGTTGATGCTGTGGCAGTGGTAGCCGCCCCGAGTGTTCTGGCAGACCTGGTGGGCATCTCCAGAGCGCGCGCATTCTGCCTCGCCCGACTCGCACTCGTCGATATCTGGAACAGTTAAAGATTGGATGTGAAGATAACACATTGGAGTACCAAAGTACCAAGAGTCAAAGTTGGAAAAAAGTTTTCCCATGTCGAAATCATTTGCTTGGCCCGTGGAAACGTTTTTCACTATACCTATAGGGTTTAGGATTGTCGGTATACGACGTGGGATTCGGCTATCTTTGCATCCTTTCATACTTTCACATTGAGATATATTTTTACATCCGCCACAGACACACGCTCTACACGAGGGTAAAATGTACGCCAAAGCAAAACTGCAAGAAAAGCCTCATTTTGTAAGATGTGATGATATGAAGTTACTCCTGTACCTACCTTACTTGTACCCTTCTACTGCGAAATTACATACATACAGTAAGTACATACAATAAAAAGCAAGTTCTCTCACCAATACAGCTATGCTGGTCCTCTGACAACCGATACCCCTTCGGGCAGGCGCACCGATAGCTCCCGGGCTCGTTCTCACACTCCCCGCCGCACAGCCGCCGCCGGCCGCGGCTCGCAGCCCACTCAGCGCATTCGTCTATATCCACGCATTTCCTGAAAAAATGCTATTGGTAGTAAATAATAAGAAAATTGCCTGGACTTTGTTATGTTGTAGCTTAAAACGTTCAGAAACTTTCCATCTGGAGCTTTCTACAAGTTGCACCACCATCACGTGGATCGACAGATCTTTCAAAGGGCTGATTCCTGCTCGGCCTCTCTTTGCCATTTAAAACTCTTGCCCCAATCAGTTCTATGATTGATTTGCTTGAAGATGCAAGATAGTACTTTTTAAGACATATTAGGTATAATGTATATTAAGTACCTATTAACGCATTCACTGCCGTTAAAGCATATATGCGTTTTCCTGACATTCAGCCAGTGCCTGTGTCGCAATTTTACAGGTAATTTGAACGCATATGTGCGTTTGCGGCACCTCAATAACTCTCAGGCCAAAGGGGTGGCAGCGAATGCTTTAATGTTATGGATAAATTGTTACATCACTCACTTGCCATCCGCGTCAAGCTTGTACCCCTTGTTGCAGTAGCATCGGTAGGAGCCCCAAGTGTTGGTGCAGCCCTGATGGCACACGGCGGGAGTCTCGGAACACTCGTCGACATCCACACACACCTGACGAGACTTGGATTAGTATGTGATAGGCTAGACCAAAGAACCTTGAGTCTACCTAGTGTTAAAACGCTTCGTAAGAAAAACTTAGCCAGTATGAGTGGAAATGGTGGAAAATTTAAATTGGCAAAATTAATACAGCCGTGTTTTGTTAACTGTTGAGATAAAGAAGGATGTCAAAACTCATGTCAGCTACGGTGAATATAAATTATGGTACCTTGTCGTTGGAAGGTGCGTTGCGGAAGCCGGTTTTGCACTCGCAGCGGTAGGAACCGATCGTGTTGATGCACTTTGATGTGTATGAACAAGGCTGGAAAAAAAAAGAATGAGTCATGTTTAAGGTAACCAGCAAACGGCCGGGAGCGGCGTCGGACGCCCGGGAGCGCCTCAAGGTCAGCAAGTACAGTTGTCTCGGCGCCCAATACGAGTTCTTGCCGTTTGGCGTCGAGACGCTCGGCCTTGGGGTAAGGGTGCGCTCGGGGTCCACAAGGATCTGAGCAAACGCCTTAAAGAGGCAACAGGCGACCCTCGCGCGGGCAATGCTGCTTGCGTGATGGGCACCCTGTCGAGAGGTCCAGGCTTGATAGATATTTAATTTTTGAAGTAAGTTTTAGTATTTTTATTTACCTACTTTGTAGTTTTAGTTAATTGTACATTTGCTTTAAATAAACTGTTTAAGGTTTTATTCTTCTTTCTTGAATTAAAAATCTTCAAAGCTACCTGTTACTTAGTCGATACTCCATACTAAAGACGTATCTTTTACTACCGCCTGAACGCGATGACGTCTGCGCGGAGTCAATATCAGTGTAAGTACTTACTTATGCGTGTGTGTGAGTGTGTGTCGCAGTGCGAGCGTGACTACAGCGAGGGCGGTTAATGGCCATTCTATAAGCAGTATTATATGTACATATTACATAATGAGTGGGCACGTACGAATCCATACTGGCACTCGTCGATGTCCTCGCACTCGGTCTGCCCCAGCAGCCGCTGGCCGGCGGGGCACTGGCACGAGTACCCGCCGAAGAAGTTCTCGCAGCGCTGCGTCGGCCCGCAGTCCGACACGTTGCGGGCGCACTCGTCGACGTCTGGAACACGCTAAGAGTTAGGGCTCCGACTTGAAACTGCGATGAGTACGACACGGCGCCGCGTCGCAGGTCTCTGCGATACGATTCCGAGCTGCAAAGCGTTCGTTTAGGTGATAGTTGTAAACCGAACAGTACGAATGACATCAGAAGTGTTTGCGATGTGACGTGCGAGCTTGCAGATTTTTGTGATGCAATGCGAATTGGTAGTTTTGTGCTGGAGCCCTTATTCTATTGGTCATGATATGAGGTAGATATTTTAAAGGTGTAACATCAGTGGAAAACCGGTCTTCTCGTGTTTAGCGTCCTCAATAACGTCTTCATACTCAGTCCAGGTCTGTTCTGCCTTTACTGAACCGCTAAAGTCATTTCTTTCTGTTGTTGCTCTTGTATTCCAGCCACCTATCCTTCAAACTACTTAGATACTTACCGAAGCAAAGTTTATCTGGGGTCTGATTGTACCCCCAAGGGCACGAAGCTAGAATAGCTCCCGAATGGGGCAGTCGAGAGTAGGTCGGCCTCAGGTACCGCGGCCCACGCTGACCGTACTGGGCACCCACAGTTATTACGTTGTTATCGCTGGGGCGGGGGCGGGATTCTGGTGGGCGGGTGGCCCTAGGCGGTGGGATAGTTGCTGTAAAAATAATCGAAATCGGAATGATAAAAGTGGTGCCTCAAGGTTACCACTGCTACCTATAATGCTAAGATTCAGCGAAACTACTAAAGAAGTTTAATTGGCAGCCAACAGCCCTATTGTTTGTTCCTACCTTACATCGGCACAATTAATTTTTACCCACCCACTACTAAGTATTTGTTATTGGTTCTCGTTCTCGTATTGGCTTACATTCGAGAGGTAGCCATCAAAATAAATGCCATCAAAGGGTTGGTAAAACACTCATATCTTCATCTATAGTAGATGCCTTTGATGATTGTAAAAGCATTAATTGAATAAAATAACAGTTTTCACAATATAGCAATCGAGGAGAGCAGGGTGGGGGGTTCGGTTAATTGTGTCAGTGAGTTCAAAGGTTTACCTGCAAGAGGTGGTGTTTCGCAGCGGAACCCGCCCTCGACGTTAACACACCTCTCGTTTGACACGCACGAGTGTCTGTTCGTAGCGCATTCGTCTATATCTGAAACATTACAAAAACTTATTGCTGCTATTTCTTTGTTTTGATGTTATTCCACCAGCCACTTCCCTTCCTTTTTATCTGCTATTGAAGCTGTGCTGAACTTGAATCTAATTTAAGTAAACGGTTCCTCAACGAATGGTCACACGCCTTTGGCATCCACTGGTTTCTGATGACATTAGCTAAGCTGTCGGTCCACCTTGTAGAGACTGATACGTTGCTGTCACTCAGGTCTGAGCAAATGCCAAGCTATCAGCATTTCTTTTCTGGCTATTAACTTTAAACGGACAGTTGCAACTTGCGCAAGCACTAAAACAAGTACCTCAGAAAGTAGTGTTTCCCTTACCAACACATTTGCCTAGGCTGGGACTGAAGGTGTATCCCACATCGCAAAACAACGGGTCTGGCCGCGGCCTGGCTGACGGCGGGGAGTATGTCCAGTCCGGGGATGCCGGGGGCACTGGAAATAAGGAAATCATTTGTATAACGAACTTGAACCTCGTAACTCTTGGAGACGGCTATAAGACTGCTTAATGAGAAATAGACAGTTTAAAATTTCTAATACCTAGTGTAGCTCACTGGTTCGGCTATTCAACCTACCCCCTAAATCGTAAAAAAAGGCCGGAACACAACAGTGCTGTCTAGAGGCAGGATTAGCAAGTAACGTGGTACTATGTGGTAGCGACCCGGACGAACCTTGCACAATGTTATCTATACCTATAAAACAGTACCGTGATATATGTACATAGGTATCTTATGCTACGTACATTGATAAATGTGTGTGAGGGTAAATGGAACATAAAGTCCTAAGCACATCCATGGAGTTTCACTAACGCGCCCGGGTCCCATAATCTGACATGGCGCAGCCGATAGGATACGAACCTACGCTCCTAAAGAGAATGTGATGTCAAATCAGGTTACCCCGATCAGTGCACGGCAGATCACGAAGATGGCTTACCAGGTGTAGTAGACATAGTGGCGGGTCGCCTGTGGGCGCGCCTCGTGGTGCTGGTGGGTCGCCTGGTGGTGCTGGCGGGCCGCCAGGTGGAGGGCGCGGGGATGACCGCGCAGTCGTGGCTCCTGTCGCGCATGAAGCCCGGGATGCAGTCGCAGCGGTAGCCACCTTGCTCGTTTTTGCAGGCTTCGAGAGCGCCGCAGATGTGGCGGCCGTTGCATTCGTCTATATCTGTGTTAAGTAAAAGAAATCGTCAACTGGAGTACCTGAATACCTGTTCCAAAAATTAAGATGGCGTAAAAGCAGATCCAGCATACATGGGGTCAGAGAGGTTAGCAATGAACTAGCGGTTCCGTATCACCGAACCGCCGCTTTTAAAGGTAGTTTTAAATACACTGCCACAAAGTGTTGGAATAATCTGCCTCCGCCATTCAAAAAAAATATCGCTATTAGTAATTTTAAGATTAAACTAAGCAAATATTTATTGAATTTACAACAAGCACTGCCCGTGGGCGGAAAGGCTACTTCGTCTTACCTCTAATGCGACTACCTTCAAATTTTTTTACTTTTTTTATTTCAGGCTAAGAAAATATGGCTGTATGTAATATAAGATGTTGCTGTTTTTTGGTAAACCAGTAAATTTATTATTTGTTTTATTTTATTTATTTAGCTATTTTATTTTATTTATTTTATTTTATTTATTTATCACACACTTTTCCTACGCAAACTTATTTGTGCTGATTCCGGTCCAACGCGTGTGATGCAAGGATACGAAGGGTTTGCCTGACAACCAGCGCTGTAGCAGGCACCTACTGCAGCATAATGCTGAGTCAAATTCCTTTTCGACATCATAATTTAAGTACAATTTTAGTAACTTTTTGTATTGGTTTAAGAGTCAGTGTATTTTTTGATGTCGAATAAAGTCATGTCTATGTCTATGTCTAAAAAATCTGATTATAGTAGTCGATAAGATGAAACCACATGACATCAGCAGTATCAGGCAGTATTACTTGATCTATGCCAGAGTATTATTATTTTTTAGAAAATTTGTTCCATATTTATCTACCACGTGTTTATCAATATCTCGACTTCTCTAGGCACTTAGTCAAAAAAACAGACACCGTATTTTCTAAGACGGCCTAGAATTGTACTTATTAAACTTCCATCTTGCATTATAATATATTTTTTTTTATATAAAAGTAGTTTTATTGTTAAATACTCACCAACACACTCTCCTGCACTATTCTTCTCGTATCCATTCAGACAATGAAGCTCATTCACATCGAAATCGTCCGGCTTATCCTTCCCAACGACATTCGTCCACCTGTCCTTAGGAAGGTCTCCTGTGTTCACCTCATACTCTCCATGAGGGTTCCTCTCTAACTCAACCTCATCTGGGTTTGTTGGAGGTGGGACCACGCGATTAGGAAATCTGCTATCAGCTGGGTCTATAGGTCTTGTAGGTTCGGTTGTGGAAGCAGGTGGGTATTGAGGATATGGTCTGCTGGTGAACGGTCTTCTGGTTGATGTCGGTCGTCCGTATGGATTGTATTGGGATGGGGGTGGGGGTGGGGGAGGACGATATGGTGGTAATGTTGGTTGGGGTGTGGTCGTTGTTGTAGTTGTTGTGGTAGACGTTGTTGTTGCGGCTGTTGTCGTTGGTCTGGGAGTTGTGGTGGATGTAGTTGTAGTCGATGAAGTTGTAGTTGGTCTAGGAGTCATTGGTCTACGGGTGGTTGGGCGACGGGTAGTCGGTCTTAGGGTAGTTGTTCTGGGAGTAGTAGGCTTCGTGAACGGTGTTATGGCTGATGGTTGTACTGGCGCAACATCATTTGTAGAGTTGTCTTCACTGCTAAGAAAAGTTAGAGTTGTATAAAATCACGACAACATACTTTATGAAAATAACCTATAGAAGTGAATTGAAGAAACAAATGGGACAT
This sequence comes from Clepsis dumicolana, assembly GCA_963691665.1. Classification (NCBI taxonomy): domain Eukaryota; kingdom Metazoa; phylum Arthropoda; class Insecta; order Lepidoptera; family Tortricidae; genus Clepsis; species Clepsis dumicolana. Next base: position 5,157,564 of record OY829528.1, on the reverse strand, counting down.
TGAGAACCTGCACATATACATACGACACCCACGATACGATAAATTACAAATAGCCTTCGTGTATTATTAGTGTACTATTCAACCAGAGCTGGTAGAGAGCTGGCTTCCCACTCGTCTCAAATGCTGAGCCGAGGAGAAAATCAATCAACCAATCATTTATTAATTGCTACCATGATATTTACAAATAGGGTCTGCCATTCTATACCTTCTAAGAAAGCCCAGTAATCCCTTGCGTTTTTTTTTTAACTTCAAAGGCTCTTTTCCATAAGTCACACTTACTCGGTGTCGTAGTATTCATACTCGTACGATAAAGTGGTGGAAGTGGTGGGAGCCCGGCGAGTACACGTGAACGATCCCAACACGTTGAGACAGTGCAGACCAGGCTCACAGTTGTCCAGCTTCAACTCACATTCATCTACGTCTGGAACAGATAGGAAATATTAGCATAACTTGGGCATAACACTAAAACAAGATGTCTACTTAGCGTCAAGTTACCGGAAGTGAAATTCCGTCACTCTTTATCCCCGATTTTTAATTAATAAGAAAAGTACTATAAGATCCACAACATTGCGAATCCGCTAAGTGAACGATTTAGAAGTAGTACATCGAGCAGCTTACATAATTTTTCTTACTATTAAGCATAATAGCGAGCTTTAGAGTGAGTTTAGAAATTGACTCGCGTCGTTCAGGTTTCAAATTTTTAAGTAGGTATCTTGTCTATGTGCAGTTAACAGCTAGCCACACTAAACACTCCATGTAATACCACACCATAGTTTTTAGGCATGTTGGAAAGGTAAGTGAAAAGCAATAAAATTAACCTATGTATGGAATTCCATACAAAGTGTACTGTTGTTTTTGCTCGTCTGCTTCTTAAAGAATGATTATTTTAACTCACAGGAGCTCACATCCCATGTTCTACATAAATTATTTGTACTACGGGTTACTAACCCACGCATGCCCCCGATGCAGAGTCGAGACTGAAGCCGTTCTTGCAGCGGCACTCGTGCGCACCAAACGTATTGATGCAGTTCTGGAACTGGTCGCACAAATGAGTGCCTTCCCGGCACTCGTCGATATCTAAAATGTGAAGACAGAAATATCAGGTCGTGTTCTAGAAGTTTGCGTATTATGCCTGCCAGTCTGGAAGTCTTGGCAGTTTTCAAACAGTCTTAAGATGAACTATTTACTTAATATGGAGCACATGATAATTGGAAATACGTGTGTAATCTAACGATGCTGATAAGATCCTGGCGTGGCGTATTACCTTCACAGATCGAGCTCCCAACCCGCATTCTTGTTCCTTCCTGACAAGTCTTAGTGGTCAATCTGAAATTTTGAGCACATTTTAAGCATGATAATTTCCGCGACAATATATTCATTTTAGGTGAAGTTATCGTACTTCGGTAATGTACTGATTTTGGATTTGCAGTCGTAAGCTCCAGGCAGATTGACGCAAACCTGGTTCGGTCTGCAGACTTCAGAGCTTTCTTCACATTCGTCAATATCTGAAAGAAGGTTTTGGTAAATTTTCTTTACAGTAATCTTCAATTCGGTTCGTTAAATAGCCGTTTTCAAGACTATTCAAGAAAGAGACGATTGAATTTAGATAAAATCGTCTTAGTTAATTAAATCTAGCTAATATAAGTAGTATATAAATAACTCGCAATTTTCTGGCGAGCAAATATATATTTTGATCTCTGGGATTGCAAGCTTCTGCGCATCTGGGGTCCTTCTGGTGATGATTTCCTCTCCATAAGACCACTCAATTCTTTCCAAGTTTCACAAAACAAGTGCAGGACCATACAAACATACCTTCGCAAATTCCCGTAGCGCTGTTGACTTTGAACCCTGGCGCGCAGCGCTTAGACACGTGGTCCTGGCAGAAGAAGTCGCCGTTAGTGTTGATGCAGTGCTGTGACAGACGCTGGCAGTCGTCCAGCCGCTCCACGCACTCGTCAATGTCTGGTTGCATCGTTCAGTTGGATTACCTTTTGGGGCTTATGGGGGGTTTAAAGATATTCGAGTGTGGCTGCTGTGGTGTAGTTTCTGGTAGATTTTGAAGAATTTAATCCATAGCAAATTAAGCCAATGCGAGGAGAATTAATTATTTTAAGTACTCCGATATAATTGATATGAGCCGTTTTAAATCATAAAGAGTGACGGACTAATGAAATTGATATCATTGATTTATTAAATTCTTTCTACCGGTTTTTTAGACCATGACGCAAGATATCCATTATTAACTTCAATTTATTCATAATTCTTCTTTTTGTTTTCTATTTGCGCTTTACAATTAAACCACTCTTCTATTTTTGAATGAAAACCTTTTAACATGCTCTCAAAAAGACAATCAGTACATAACTTACCAACACACTCATCGTTAGAGCCAGCCCTGAATCCAGACGGGCATATGTCGTTCTTCGGCGCAGGCGCAGCCACCGGCGCCTCGGTCACGCCCTCGGCCATCGGCTTGCCCGGCTTGCCGCTACACTTGTAGCCACCGATCGTGTTCTCGCACAGATACTTCGGACACGGAGGCCGGGGGAGTTGGCACTCGTTTATATCTACACAGAAATAGTATAAGGTAAACGTCCAATGATTGACAAGTTAATTTCAATAATTGACACCCTGCTTGTCGCCTTTATTGCTACGTATTAAGATTGAAGGCGCCAACTAATTGTGGCAGTGTCGGGCACTGGGACATTTACCTTAGATTAAGTAAGCTTGGTTTAAGAGCTTTGGGAAAACTGGCGTAGATTGTTTCCTAACAAAACGAAACATCAATATCTATATTGTGAGATTGTGTAGTAAAACGAATGAAAGTGTGGAATATCCATAAGATAGATCTCGAAGACCATCAGAATCAAAATAAAAGGTATTGCCGTATGTAAGTTGTTTGCATCGTCACTATCTCACGGTCATATCGCGACTTATCGGGCTATGAGTGATAATTCACTGGTTGCAGAAACACTAGCGGAAGAAGAAACAGGTGGATAACAGAAGATGATAAGGGCTGAAAAGATAGTAATGATGACTGTCTTACCATCGCAAACCTGGTTGACCACGTTCCTCTTAAACCCTGCCGGGCAGCTGATCCCCACCTCCCGTTTCTTTATGGGCACACATTTGAAGGAACCAGGAGTGTTATGGCACACGTGGTCCTCTTTGAAACACAGGTTATCAGTGGACTCTGCACATTCGTTGATGTCTGGGAAATGATACATCGTAAAGCCTGTTTAAAATTAATCAATAATCACAAAAAAACTGGGGATGAACCAAATAGTCTTGCTATACCTATAAACCTATGAAAGAATTGCTTATCGAACATCTTCCGTGAAGCAAAAGATATGACAGTCGAGTAGGATGTTTTTTTTATACGAATAGGAAGGCAAACGAGCATGTGGGTTTTGAATTTTGAATTTAGACACCGACAACCCAGGGGGATTTTCAGATGTATTGCCAAACTAAAAAGCAAGATGAAATATCTCTTGTGCCCGTAATTAATGTGAATTAGAGTTTTACAACGCAAGGATTTCTATAGTCTTCGCTCGTACCTTTACAAACACCGCCCTGGTTTCGGAAGCCTTCCTTGCAGCGGCACCGGATCACCCCGTCGGAGTCGTCGCACTCCTGCTCTGGTTTGCAGGACCCTGGGCTGCAGACTTGTCTGGGGGGTTCCGTCGTCGTGGATGGCACCTTCTTCTCTGTCGTCGTCTCTGGTTTTGATGCTGCTTCCTGGAGGAAAGAATGTAATGAACAAGATATATGGCGAATTTTGAGGTACTTACGTACAAAAATCTACTGCCATTTATTAGATGCATTTACAGAAAAAATAATGAAAAAATTGTATTGATTAACTTTGCGGAGGTCCATGTTACAAGTAACGGATTAAATCAATTTGCTCCTCCGCGAAGTAGTGCAGTATGGTCGCGCAAAATAGCCTCGTCTGCGCTGAGTATTTAAATTAATTTAATCCGTTACTTGAAAAATTAATGCACAATGAAAATCTATAATCAAAATCGAAATATGGCTTGCGTTGAAATATTTAATTTCTTAAAGAAGAAAAACATTTTTTTTTTCACTTTCTTCTTCATATAAACTTTAATTACTTATAAAAAATCTTTGTACACAGAGTACCTATTAGGAATTTAAAAAAAGGAACCAACGTTTTACACGTAAGTATTACTAAGTAAGTAATATAGATTTTTAACTCTAGTTAATTTGTTAGACTAGGTATGTAACAAAACATTGTACCTGCTGCCCAAAAACGTGAATACCAAGAATTTTGACAGCTTTGCAAGTTTTCCCAGTAAAGTCACAAGTTTTATCAGATAAACTAATTAATATAAGTAATATTTGGTTATTGCAGTGCCTCAAATCAGTAATTCTTACCACACAGCACTTATAGTAAGTGTTTTTCCTTAAATAAGTAACGGGGCTGACGTCCAGTTCAGCCGGGGCTCCGCACGCTCCTTTACCCTGAGACTCTCCAGTGAGGATGCCGAAGGAACACTCGTCACAGCACGTCTGAAAAAGCAGAGCGTCTGTAATATTATAGTGTAAACGTTGTAATCGACGACCAAAAATACGTCACGATCGGGTTCGCATTTACGTCTGAATTACTATGGAGTATGGGCAAACTAGTGGCAGTTATCGACAGCAAAGCATTCTCATTCTATTCGTCGTTAAAACGCGTTTGTGACGTATTTTTTGGCCGGCGAGGCTCCAGGTATGGTTGCCGACATTACTTCTTTAGCCATTAATGCAATGTCAGCGCTGTATATTAACGTTGCCACTAGTACTGCAACATCGTATGTTTTGTGTGTAAAGGACCACGATTTTATAAACAGCTTTAGCTGGATACATAGCCTGTAAAGTGAAGCCAGCAGGTCGGTTCGATCCTCGAGCGGAGACCATGAAGATTCAGCACAGGCTGCCGAATTCCGTTACCGTTTGACGTGAAAGTTTTAGAGGAAAACTCGGAACAAAAACAAATTAAGGTAGGTAATATAATAGCACCACCTGCTTTCATCTGTTCTAAACTTTATTTCATTATGGTTGCCTGGTAGAGATCGCTCTGTACCTTGTATTTTCTTTGTGCCTTATTTCTTGTTTTACCTGTTAAGTATGTGGTGTTCAATAAAGAGTTTTTGTATTGTATTGTATTGTAGCTTAGGTAGGTATAAGTAAAATACAGAAACTTTAAACGTACCTTTCCGATGTCTGTACTTGGTACACTACATCTTTTGGCTGTGGCGTATTTCGAGCCAGCTGCACACTCGTCTTTTAACCTTAAATCATAAAATAACGTTTATAATCTTTTAACCACAACACGGCCTGATGGGAGTTATAGTAACACGAGCGATGTTTCGTTTAAAATCCATCTGACTTGATGTTTAAACACGAAGGTTGACGAAACAACCCATGAAATCAACCCACATGAAATTTTCACCTTGATCTATAAATTTCCACCTGTGACTTCAATACTCAAACTCATCTAACACCTACCTATAAAATAGTACCGTGACTGACTGACTGACTGACAGACAACGCACAGCCTAAACCACTGGACCTAGAGACTTGAAATTTGGCAAACATATAAGTTGAGTATCCTGGCCGACCCCAAATGAACTGGGAAGAGGCACGGAAAAAGAAGAGATAAGTTGAGTATCCTAGAGGTGCACTAAGAAGGGATTTTTCGAAATTTCCACGGGATAGGGAACTAGCCCATTTTGAAATATTTCACTGGGGCAAAGCCGCAGGGCATTAGCTAGTTTAGTACTAAGTCGCGTGCTTTGTTCTAAACTTTCGCTATATTCGTGCATATTTAATACTGTACGGGGTACGCCACGGTTGTTTCAGTTCGGCCGAAACTTCGAGTTAAATATAAATAATGTGAGAGTGAGATCTTCCCCTATCTACATATTGTTCCATCATAGTTCCAAAACTTTCAAAGCTATCCAGTAGGTACAGAACATTCTACTTCTTTTGTACTTACTTGAAAACTCGAGATGTCATATATCTAATGTATGCATCATTGACGGTTATGGAGAAATAAACAGTCTTAATGCAGTGCTTGTGTTTGAAAATCAAAATCAAAATCAAAAAATCAAAATTTTATTCAGCAAATAGGCAGTTGAATGCTCTTTTACACGTCATTTTTTTTGAGTCTACCAGCGCTTTCGGAAAGACCATGATTGCCAAGAAGAATGCGCCGCAAGAAACTTGGCACAAAGTATTTTTTTCTAAAAACAAGTTACATTAGCTCTTACAATACGTAACCACAGACAAACTACACAAAGAAACCTCACTCTGTCATTAAAAGATTAAGAGAGAAAAAAAAAACCGCATTTTAGAAACAAGTGTAAAAAGTAATTATTAGAACAGCAAAACCAGAACACTACTTTACTGGCACGTTTTAATTGAGCAGGAGATGTATAGGGTCTCCAGGTCAAATATCTGTGAAAATTTAAATTACAAAGGGATGTTGACTCACGTTCCTCGCTAATACACACGAAACATGGCGCAGCCGGTAGGAAACAGAGTATGCAAAAGTACATATATACATCCTTCATAGTGCCATAAAAAGAGATTATTTTTCTTTGCAGTACCTACTTATGTTATAGACAAACCAGGGCAAAGTGGCGTAAAAATACCTAAAGAGGCCTTTGTATACTTACTCTGTGGGTGATTTTCATTTAACGATAATCGGCAATCCTCCTTAAGTAAATGTTTCTTCAAAGACTTATACGAACGACCTTTGTTTAAGCTGACAAACATGGTCAAATATAAAATAAAACAAAAACGAGCTTTGGCCAAACGCTCCGTTGATCTGTTAAGTGCTAACGGAACGCTAAAGTATCGTCAACCAAGGAACCGCTTGTACCACTTCTGATTACAGTTCCTGCTTCAGAAACAAAACGACAAGGCTGATTGCCACAATTGTACAAATTACAAGAATCTTCGGAGGTGGTAAAGTGTGATAGTTAAAGGACCTTCTTGGTCCACTGTATATATCGTTTTGAAGTGGTCTCCTCTTACTTAAAGTGGTCATTGCAGCAGCTGGTCGCAGCGGCTCGGCAGTCATCCTCCTGTTCGTACTCGATGTACTCCGGGAGGTCCAGGGTCGCGCACTGCGAAACCGAGGAGAGGGGGAGTGCCGACATCTCGCCATGGGAACAGCAAACTTCAGTGACTTCATCTGGGTAATCTGAAAGAGCAAGAAGACTTAGGCCGCGGTTCACAGCGCATTGTCAGGCATTCCGTAGCTGCCGACAATATTTTATTTAGGCTAGTATTTAAATATGGACGGAGCAGATATTTGTATGATGAATACGAATGTTTGCTCTTGAGTCTTGGGTGTTTAATATTATTCGCCATGATCGTCTGAGCGAATCGAAGAGATAGCAAACCGAGGGGCAGGGTTTTCTTTCACATTTGTGTATTGGATTATAATTGTACCAATTAAAAATGACATAATTATTACTTAGTCGCAAAGGGGACACCTTAAATTGTATGAGTCAAAATCGTGACTAAGTAATCGAGCGACATAATTTCACTTCTGATATTTTTGGCCCTATAAACGTCATTACATTGTACGTATCTGCACGCGTTGACAGGCCCATAACATTACTTAGGCCTGAAATAGACGTGTAGGTGTGTGCGATTATCCAATCTAGCTGAATAGGACGTCAACTCAACACGTTTACCGTCGCTGATTTAAATCTGACATTTGTCAATGTCTTACTTGTTGCTCATGCCTGCGCCACTGATGGCGAACAAGATTCTGGTGTAATTTTTGACACCAGTAGCCTGAATTCAGGGTCACTCAGCGAGCTATGGAGAGAGCAATGCTAGGGGTTTCTTTGAAGGATAATATCACATTATCCGACAAAAAACTATTCACCTAGGTACATTGCTTAAAGAATTAGTTCGTTGAAATGGCATTGGGCTGACCACGTATGTCGCAGGAACGATGAACGGTGGAGCAAACGAGTCCTCGAATGGAGACCACGTTCGGGAAAATGTAGTGTGGGGCGTCCTGAGGCACGATGGACGGACGACCTTAAGAGGGTTGCTGGCGGCGGATGGATGCGACGGGCCGAAGATAGTGTTGTGGCGCGCCATGGAAAAGGCCTATTCCCAGCAGTGGACAGCTGTCGGCTGATGATGATGATAATGATGAGCCTGACTTTGACTCTAACTAGAGTCTCTAAGGTAAAGAGTGTCAAAAAATTGTTTAGAACTGTCAGGACATAACTAGATTAACATTTTTGCTACAAGTGGCAATATCAGCGATACATAAGTATAAAATAACTAGCCTGTGCGTAACTCTGTGACTGCATTTGCTAAATTACAAGCCGAAGTCAATAATAATTTTCCTGCAGTGAATTGATGTTGTCGCAAAATGTATGCGTATCTTTATGTGCGTAGATTATAGGAATGTATGTGACTATTACTGTCATTACATACACATAAAGACCTCGTGACAGAACGTATATCCTATTAACATTTCATTTCATTAAATCAGCTGATTACAAATGACTCATTATCTGTAAAGGTCGCAATACAAAACTGTTTAATGTCTTGTTAGTTCACATCAAAACCCCTTCCGTATTATATATTGCTTCACATCTAAATCTAGGTTTAGCAAGCCTGTAAGTAACCTCAAAAGACAAGTTACTACGTATTAATTCTGGGACCCTATACATCCCTTTGTAATTGAAATATTCACACGTACATTCAAGAGCAAAAAACGGGTCACATTGTATGGATTTTTTTCATACAACCCGTGTCCCGTGTCCGTGTCCCAACAAGTGACCCGTTTTTATTGCTCTTGAGTTTATTTGACCTGGAGACCCTATACATCTCCTGCTCAATTAAAACGTGCCAGTAAAGTGTTTTGGTTCTGCTGTTGTAATAATTATTTTTTACACTTCTTTCTAAAACATGGTATTTTTTCTCTCTTTATTTTTTAATGATAGAGTGAGGTTTCTATGTGTAATTTATCTGTGGTTACATAGTGTAAATGCTAATGTAACTTGTTTTTAGAAAAAAATACTTTGTGCCAAGTTTCTTGCGGCGCATTCTTCTTGGCAATCATGGTCTTTCCGAAAGCGCTGCTACCAGACTCAAAAAAAAAAATGACGAGCAAAAGAGCATTCAACTGCCTATTTGCTGAATAAAATTTAGAATTTAGAATTTTTATAGGTGTATATTCAGGGAGATCCAAAATTACGAGACACGTAGCATTTTTGCTTCCTCTCGGTACAAGTAATTCTATTCAGTGGAAAATGAATACGATTGCGATTATGACTCATTAGACTGTATTGTGTCAGTAGGGTACATGTACGTTATTTAAATTTGTTTACGTACGTCAGTACGCCAAAAAAGAGGGGAGTTTGACGTGTGTATCTGTGTCTGTGGCATCGTAACTGCCAAACGTGTAGACCGATTTGAATGTATGGTTTTCATTAATAGAAAGTTACTTTAATCGCAATGATTCTTAGCTAAGTTTCATAACTAGGTTGAGCTGTTTTGAGGTAGATATTTGTTTTTGTAATGAAAACGTTTCTAAATGTTTTTTAAGTTTTTAGCTTCGGTGTACAAACCTCCTGTACCAACTCCCTGCAGCTACTTACCTAGTCCCAAACTAAGCAAAGCCTGTACTATGGGTACTAGACAACGGATAATCATACTTATATACATACAGTACTTTAAATATTAAACATCCAACACCCGAGAGCAAACATTCGTATTATATTCATCATACAAAATATCTGCCCCGACCGGAGATCGGACCCGGGACCTCAAACTTCGTAGCCGTGTCGCCTGAACCCAGATCAAACATCATTACAATACTTAAAAATAAACAACTGAATGACTACTGGCAGCCTTGCTAAACCAGCTGGCAATGACAGCTGGTAATCTGTGTCAGAGGGTCGAGCACGACTTTACGAATGCTGCGTAACGTAAAGTCGAATAGTAAACGTTGTCGAGTTTGTATGACGTTTGGAACAGCGCCCGCCCGTGAGCGTATTTGGAACTAAAATTTAGTATGAGGTTTCTCGATCTCGATACGATAACCGTAACGTTACGCAGCTTTCGTAAAGTCGTGCTCGACCCTCAACTCATCATTGTTCGATTTGCATGCCTCTTCGGTTTTGCGTGTAAATATAAATATTGCGAATGGGGAGGATGAATCAGCGATCGACGCTAATGACTCGTCATTTCTTTTTTGTCACTATATATTGTAAGTCATCTCGAGTAAGTAGTACTTACTATGGGCAGTGGAAGCTTGGCGCATACTGGCTTTTGAACTTAGGCAAACACCCCAATGTATGACAAGTTAATTCCAATAATTTACACCCTGCTCGTCACCTACTGGTATGAATTAAGATTGAATATGTCAACAACTGGGGCATTGTCAGACTCTGACATTTACCTTTTTCGTAAAAGAAGGGGAAAAAATGACTAAACCCAGTAAATCCCATACTAAATCCAACAAAACGAAAGGCATAGTGAAATAAACGGATCACTCACGTATGTCAGTCGAGTATAGCTCGTCATGTTTCGGACTAATCCGTAGTCCTTCCTCTGGGAGCACACGCCACGCCGGTGGCGAGACGTAAACTGCGCGCCGCGGCTCTACTCAATGGACTATAAGTTACCACTCAGTGTCAGGTACAAATATTTATGTGACTTGTTTTTTTTACTTTAAGAAAAGACGTATATAAAAATTACATGGATAATTACGTCGTTCAAAACTTTCATATCGCGACAACTCAATAAGTTGCTTAGCTAAGACATGTTCTTTCCGTGTACCATTCATGTACTTGTAGCGACCCTAGCGCCACACGCGAGTGACGTCACTGTTCTACGTCACTGTTCTACATCGCGCTAACGAAGTTTCTCAAGTCGGTTGCATAAATATAACTTCCAACTCTCTTCCTTCGGACTTCGGTCCCCAGGCATAACATCTGCCTGGAGAGAGATCTCTCTATTGGAGCCCGCCCCAAACTGGTGACCCTCGACATTGGACAAAAAACGCAACCTTCCAAGATCTACGACAATGACGCAGTCTCACAGCAAGGCCAGACTACTACACTGTGCACCACTAGCATGTTGCTATATCTCCATGCCTGGTGTCTACAGTGTGCAACCCTCTCCTACACTGCTACGCACTCCGACGAGGATCCAGACTAGCAGCAACTCATCGCTCCCGCCAGCACAGCGGAACAACTCATCGTTTCCGCCAGCACAGCGGAGCAACTCATCGCTCCCGCCAGCACAGCGGAACAACTCATCGCTCCCGCCAGCACAGCGGAACAACTTATCGCTTCCGCCAGCACAGCGGAGCAACTCATCGCTTCCGCCAGCACAGCGGAGCAACTCATCGCTCGCCAACGAGGCTGAGCAAACCTCACAATTGGCCCTTGCAAGCGCCCTCACGACGCACAGACTGCGCTCCCACACCGACCTCCGGTCTAAAAAGGGGGGCTGGTGTAGCGACCCTAGCGCCACACGCGAGTGACGTCACTGTTCTATGTCACTGTTCTACATCGCGCTAACAAAGTTTCTCAAGTCGGTTGCATAAATATAACTTCCAACTCTCTTCCTTCGGACTTCGGTCCCCAGGCATAACATCTGCCTGGAGAGAGATCTCTCTATTGGAGCCCGCCCCAAATACTTTTCTTAATATGAGGGTAAATATAATAATAGAAAGTTAATGGGCAAAGCGGCACATATCCGTATCGACCACAAACAATAAAATTCTCATAGTATTTTGACACTTTAACGCGATAGAGACGTTTACTTGTGTCAAAAATTAGAGGCTCGTCTTAGATCAAACGAGGGGTGCGGGTCGGGTTACCTCCTCGTGTGTCTTGGTGCTGCGGTTCCCTTCTGGATCCGTCCGGGGGGAAGAGCAGTGCTCGGGCCGGTGCACCCTGGGCATCGGTCAATGATTTCCTGGCCAAGACTTTATGGACCATCATTGGCCGATGGCTAAGAACTCGACAATGGGAGGGGGGTTTATTCCGTTTGGCCTATCAGACATCTTTTTTAATCTCAATTTTTTTATATTATATTACTCTTGCAATTGATTGTTATACGTGTTTATTATATTTACTGACATTGGCACAAGGCCTAGGCCGCCATTACGGAAGAACAAGAAGTAGATAAAACGATTTCCATGTTTTAACAATTATGTTACACAAGTAACTAATTAATTGGAAGTCATGTAGTCGTCCACCTGAGCTTGACAGATTAGCTAAGCGTCGGCAGTCTTAGGAGATTAGGCGATACTTGATACCATCGTCTTGTTACTATGGGTTCGGAGAGTGGGTCAAACGTCTAACGGCTAGAGTTAAGTGCCGCTTAGGGTAGTACTAAGTTATGAACTAAAAACAATTGCTTTGCTTTGCTTTGTTTTTAGTTCATAAATATGGACCTCCGCAAAGTAACGCCTGATTCAATAAATTAGTACTAAGTTACTTAGAATTTAAACTTTGTTGGCCGATCAAAAAACCGCGTTAGCAAGTTTTGGCATTTTAGTTTGTTACTCTATTTGGCGTTTGACGCGTATTTGTTCATTTACAGGTGAATGTTAGTGAAAACTTCATTAAATGAATTTATTTATATAATGATAGAGCCCTTTTACATTCTTGGTGGATGGGTATTTATTAAGCTGAAAATTTTTGATAATCACAGTTCGCGTCTGCCTCTGACGTTCGTGTCGTCGCGGCATACTTAGTGTTAAGGCTTAGTTTTTAGGTGGAAGGGTCACACTGAAAACCAGCGCTACGGCTTGCCGTAGCATCATGCTGAGGGTGACCCTTTTAGTGCTATTCGGCACATATTTTTAATCGTTAGTTTCTAAGCTGTCTTTGTTAGTTAATAGTGTTTGCATTGTCTGGTTATTGTTGATTATTGATTTGTTTTTATCTGTATGTGTATGTGTCGAATTAGTTTCTAATAAATATATGTTTCTTTCTTTCTTTCTTTCTTTTTGGGTACTCTACATAGAACAACGAAGCGAAGTCGCTAAATATTCGACATCTGGATGAAGATCGAGGTATTTCCTGTTAAACTTAAACTGCACTGTTTAAAAATGTCTGGGGATCTATTATGTGCGGACTCCCATACGCGTCTGATCCCTAGACATTTTTGAGCAGTGTATATTACAACTTGTCGCTGTTCGCGCACTCCTACGACATTGTCTTATAAACCACATTAAAAAGGTAAAAAGGTAGCCGGTTTGTCTACTGATAGTAAACCTCTAACCGCATTACACAGGTATTGCTTGAGGTCTTGAACTTGAGGTATTGCGCAATCCGCAAGAGAGACAATATTAGACAGAGAGAGACAACATTAATATTATTAGTAAAGTGTTACTCCCATATACTCCCTTCAGTATCGTAGCAGTAGTTAAGTTTCGAAGTTCTATATCAATATCTCGAAAACCGCTGACGTGCTTTTAATAAAACTTAGCTAAATTGATCATTCTAAACACATCGGTCTACCTAAATCCGTTTTCGAGCTGGGATGCCCAGACAGACACAAAGAAGAAGAAAAAAAAGGACTACCTACTCAGACACACGTCAAACTTATAATCACTTCTATTTATGGGTCGATGGTCCGGGATGTTTTATTTTGACATGAGTCAACACAAAAAAATCCGTGCGTTTTCATTACGACTTTGTAGGCAAGTTCCCTACAAAATTAGCGCTTCAGCGTTTCCCGTGGACGGTCACGATTTTTCGCTGAACGAGACAAAATAAGTAGGACCTAGTATTAAAGGCTTTACTTTTAAATACTCACTAAAACAAGAATACATAGAAAACCAGAAAAATATGTATAACCCCGGGAATCGAACCTGGATCCTTGACATTCCGTGTCGCGAGCTATATACCTTTTCACCGAAGTTTTTCAGTGAGTACCTATATATTGTATTTAAAAGTATATTAAGTAGATTTTAAAGGGGAAAACTGTAAAAGTAAAAAACTGAAGAAAAAATACAAAAAGATACTCTATTGAAATCATGAGACGTTCGTCGTTCACCGCCTCCGCTCCGCTTATGAAACCGCCTCAGTGAATACGCGGTATAGTTGTTTTGCTAAATCGTTAATAAATAATGTGTCTTCTAGCTGAACCGGTGACCCAACCTTTCAACTGAAGATATGAAGTTTAGTAGATTAAAACTTATGAGCCTGCTTTAACTATAATTGGTAGATGATTCTAGCATTTGAGAAAGCAACTGCAGCGCCATTTAGAATATGAAGTACTTAATTAATGAATTTACTACAAATATTTTTCTTCAAAGAGGAACCGTTAATACAACTGTGTTAATTTCTATTCGTGAACTAAAAACAACTAACGCTATCAAACGTGCCAAACAGCTACGTCTATGCGACAAATCTATCTATTCAGTGGGAACTGTATGAAGATTGTTTTTATTTACGGCGAAAGAACCTCCGCAAAGTAAAGCTTGATTCCATCAATTATTTAGTTTCTGTTAATAATACTTAATAGAAAATAAATAATTGATGTAATCAGGTGTTACTTTTATTAATGAAATAAAATCAATCTTCATACAGTTCCTGTTTAATGTTAAGAAACATGCGGTTATGTAAGTAGGTGGCTAGGTCTGCGATTTTTTTTTTCAAAATCTTCGAGCAATGTAATAAGTACCTTAGCACTGGTAGGTGTTCTTCGACGTAAATTATACCTACTTACGCCTTCAGTTTATAAGTTTAAAGCGGAACACCCCATTCACCTTTAAAACATAGCGTGAAATTGACAAAAATAAAATACAATTAACACTATGACTAAATGTTTGAACAAATGCAAAATGAGCTCACCGTCGCTTTTCACCAAGTTCCAACTAGCGCAACACAAAAACAACACAAATAACTTCATTTTCAATGAATCGACAAAAAAAACACAAGTAGGAACAGTTAATAATTATTAATAATCATTTCATAATTAATTATCGGATGTTTTCGTTAATGATAACTCATTTCTGCGAGGCTCCACGCGCGATCGTCGCAGTGTCTTTCTTGTAAGTGGCACGGGTCATAGTTGTATGATATGATAAGATTTCTGCGCATGTCAGTTCGCGAACTATACACAACGCTTACTAGGAAACCGGCGAAATTAACTTGAGTAGGTATTAGTTATAAAGCGGGCTACTAAACGTGGTACGTTTTTCTGCAATATGTGGCCGGCCACTATTGCTCTTTACTCTTATTATGAAAGCTAGACAAAGACTTCTATACTAAGTTGCCGTCCATATATTGCAGAAAAATGCAGGCAATGCAGCCCGTTTAGAAACTCCTTTATATCTTACTCTTTGTGAAGATGTTCGCGTTAAGAGAGATTGTGTTTCCCTCCGACTTCAGTTTGAAAACAATTGAAATGGTCGGGCGGTTTATTAAATATGGAATCAAATTACAAATCTGCGATTATGCATGTGAAAAATCTTTCGTTCACAGATAACCATCAACAGTAATAAATTTATGCTAGAGTTAACAGAAATCGGATTAAAATTTAATTGGTATTTCCCAATTCATGTGTAACTTATACTTATTGAGGTGGAGGTCATGACTGTTGTAAACATATTTTATTTTATCAAACGTTATTGTTATAAACATATGCTTGTTTTAATTTCGGATGATTAATAGGCACACCTTCGTCATTACATTACATTTAATATGCAAATGTACTTACTTACACTGTGTCTGTCTTTTTATCACCAATCGCGGTGGGTGGGATTTTCTATTGAAAAATCGCAACTCGTCCAGTAACATCTGAAATCTATAGATTCGTCTCTATTTTTCCATTTGGAAAAAATAGGTAAGTACCTACCTAAATAAAATGTGTAACATCAACTTGAAAAAAATCGAAAAACCCCCGACTTTTAGGTACAATTCAAAGTCCAAATAGGTACCTACACGTCCCAAAGATTGACACGTTAATTCCAACAATTGACACTCTGCGTATCACTTTTATTGCTACGTATTAAGATTGAGGGTGCCAACTATTTTTCTCCTACGATTAACATTGTCAATAATCAGAAACTTCTCTTGCAAGTTCATAGCGGCAGGCACTATAAATACTGTACCTACTGTTAAATATCGTTAAGCTAAGCTATGCTAAATATTGCTATTCTCGTCAGGTGGTCTGCGCCCGCGTGCATTGCTGACACGATTAGATTAAGATGCGCAAGAGTCGAGATAAATCAGTGTGCTTCTTAATGTAAATCTTAAGTAATTAGGGCATGCATTTAAGCTATTAAGCTTGGTGACAGACGTCTACAGTACGCGTTAAATTTATATGAAAAACCTAGAAATGATCATCCTGTGTCACAAGACCCTCCCCATTAAGCACTCGGGATAATAGGTACTATAGTTTTTAAATAAAAAAAACCGTGTCGAGCCACGATGCTGCAGACAGATATACAGATACACCCTTATATACACAGGTCAAACTTATAATAACACCCCTCTTTTTCCTTCAGGAGTTAAAAAATCGTGTACCTAAGTAGCTCTCCATTGACGCACTAGATCGACTACTTCTAACTCACTCACTTTACGACACCGCAATGGAATACAACTTACTCATTTTGAATTTACTTACGAGCTCGGCGCAGTGAGCCGAAGTGGATCTTGGCCTCCGACACCAGACTATGCCATGCCTTGCGATACTGGGTCAACTCTTGCCAGCCATCGACCCTGAGATCCGAAAAATCCGTCTGACTTCGTCCGTCCTGCGGTACCTAGGCCGGCCAACCGGCCTACGACCACAGAACAACTAATAGTAATCTACGACCACTCGGTCATCCCAAGTACCTACGCCCTCTTCACGGCCCGATGCTCTCCCAGTCTCTCCACGTGTCCAAGGCCCATGGCATGACACTCCATAGTCTGGACGCTTTGGTCTCTCCAATTTTTTAAAAAGTGTAAATGCAGAGTATTAACTATACGTGTACAGCTACATACAC
This sequence comes from Clepsis dumicolana, assembly GCA_963691665.1. Taxonomy (NCBI): domain Eukaryota; kingdom Metazoa; phylum Arthropoda; class Insecta; order Lepidoptera; family Tortricidae; genus Clepsis; species Clepsis dumicolana. Next base: position 5,140,562 of record OY829528.1, on the reverse strand, counting down.
ATAGCGTTTTTGTTTGTCAATTGCTCACTTAATATGGTAAGTTGTCAGTATACGATATCTCGAAATTAGCCACGGTCACGAGGTCAAGTTTATTCCACTGATAGTACAAGAATTTTACATACTTTAGGCAAGTTATGCTCATTCGATGATTTTATCCTATTAGATTAGGTAGGTACCTAAATATCTCGTAGGTTACAGGTTTTTACTTAACTGTACTTGCATTTTATCATGATACTCGGGACTTAATCGCGTAAAAAACATACATTTAAATTTGAATTTAAATACCTCGACGTTTCGGACGCGACGTTGCGTCCATGGTCTCGAAGGGGCGGGTATCAACATCTCCTAGCTGCACGGGTTCCTCGCTAACATATCCATATTAAATTTCAAGTCCATCAGACCACGGAAGTGGGTCAAATTTGACTTGCACGATTTGATCAGACTGAGAGACAGACAGACAAGCACAGAGGTGAAAAATAAATGCTTGTAAAAACCGCATCCAATTCAGTAAAGCCGTTTAGGAGATAAATGCGAAATTTCGTATAGGTAACACCACAAAAAAAAAACTATTGCAACGACCCCTGGCTATTAGTAAACACCATGACATCACAATCGGTCAAATTGTTTAGAAGTACTTCGTGCTCACAAATACAGAAACAAACAACCTTTCATCCCAAACGCATAATACACCGTCTCCGTTTAATTCCGTCTCTACCATAAGAGCACCGCGAATACCGAAACTAGAATTTGATGTTTTCGAAATCTCTATTGCTTACTAAAAGGGCCTCCACATTTTATTTTTCCCCCGGGCCTCTGTCTCTGCATGGTCTAATCAGACGGCCCTGTCTCCGTTTCGTCGAGGCTAAAAAACTAGTTGAGTAGGTAGGTACATTTAGTTTGGTCGAACCAGAATGCGGACGTTGAATTTTAAACTGACGCGTTCAAAGGCAGTGACATCTAACGATTTTGATGGTTTTTTGATGGCGAAAAATCGTTCTATAGCTATGTCTATCTCTAGGAAAACGCATATTTCTGAGTTTTTACTCGCGTCGTCTTTTTAATTATACTTACCTAAATGAAACATATTAAATTGGCTATGATAACGCCATTTTAAGTATGATGATTTTAGATTACTTAAAAAAATATTCTTGATAAAAAGTGATGTCACTTCGGCACAGTTTTTCGGTTTTCCTATCATCAAAGTTGCTGAAATAATACTAATAATATCTGTTTTAATCGAGGTTGTTCAGAATAAGGACACACTTATTTCCCAGTAATCCTTGAATCTGTACTTGAGCTACTTGAATAACAAGAAACATGGGTGTGACGCATATATGGCTATTCGCTATTCGTCATTAAGTTCCTTTTATAACTTCCTAAGAGAGGGATATTACTTCGTATATACATTCGGCGACCTTACCCCGATTTAACAAATAGGTAGAACAACATCTAATTGCCTTTTGCGAAGTGGGATAGCTCATAGCAGCAGTCTTGTCGTGAGTCTCGATGACTACGGTTTACTCTCGGATGTTTTTCAACCAAGCCTATTTTCTTCGGCCAACACGATTTTGCCCAACATAATAAGTTGCAATACTCGTATTTTTAGGGGTGCCTAAATAACTAATAAAACGCGTAAAGGCAATCAGACATTTTACTTTATAGCTCTGGAAAATGTCAGAAGAAAATGCCGAGGGAACTAAGGTGGGAGACTGCCGTGAAATCTTCAACGCACTACATTTCCGGTGAATAGGTACAATTGAAGACATACTGAACTAATACTTCACTGACCATTTAAGATGAGAATGAGAGAAACTGATTGTTAAAGAAAAGGATGGAAAGCTAAAATATTAATGTATTACAAACACTATATAAACTGATTTCGGTCTTAAACAATTTTCTCAATTAGTTACTGAATCTTTTATGGTTATACGTAAAGTCACACCTAGTACATACCGACTATGTTCTCAGAGTATTTCGTGGATGGCCGTCGGACCAGCACACTGCTCTGTTTATTGGTATCGCCCATTTTGACTAGGGATGTGATGGCTATCCTGGGGGAGAAGACTCAAAATCGTACTACCTACTTAAAGTGCTGCTTAAATAGGTACTTGCAAAATCTGTCATCTTCAATTTTACACTTGGAAGACAGACATGCTAAGTGCAAAATTGAAGATGTCAAATTTTACAATTAGGTACCTATACCTAGTACGACTGTGAACAAAGCCATCGATAGGTTTTTGTCGGCTCGGTGGTGCACTCGACAAACACTTGGCCAATGATCGTAATAGTTTGTGCAATTTGGGGTCCGCAGACATAAACGCGCTCTCAAACGTTTACGTTAGGATGGATAAGATACACTTGTGACGTCATTTGTGTACCCGCTGTACTTGCTAACAAAATGAAATAAAATTTATTCAAGTAGGTAGTGTTGACTTGAGATTTTGAAATAACAATTAAACAGAACCTTAATCAATTGAATATACAAACAGCAATAATATACGAACCATCAACACATAAATATTATGGTTCTATACATAATATAATACACATAAATTGTATTGATTCAATGCAGAGTCGAGTAGTTATCTCTGATTCAATTTAAATGTATCAAAAAACCCCCGACATTGTAATTTCAAAGTTCAATATTTCAAAAACGGGTGAACCGATTTTAATGAAACTTAGCTAAGAACCATCTCGATTAAACTAGCTTTCGAACAAAAAAAAACCGCATCTAAATCGGTCCATCCGCTTGCGAGCTACGATGCCACAGACAGATACACAGATACACAGACACACAGATACACAGGTCAAACTTATAACACCCCTCTTTTTCGTCTGGGGTTAAAAAGTAGTAGGGTACGTGTTTGTGCAAGAATTTTAAAGAAATCGGTTTGTTTAGATATTAATCAAATTAGATTGATTTAATAGTTTAGACCCTTGAGTAGAGTGGTAACTTCATAAATAATTAGGTATGTAGGTATATAATAATATGTATTGCTAAAACCTACTGTAAGACAGAAAATATAAATACAGAAAATGTTTATTGAAATACATCCCACCAAAAACATTTTCATGTCAAAAATGTTGCCAAGACGAGACCATTTAATTATTATGGCTCGCATGTCAAAAAGTTATCAGATCTCATGTAGAGCTAAGCTTCTAACTCTACACGTTCTGACTCAACAAGAAAAGTAATGACCAGTGAATATTTTTTTCACCTTACGCTATGTGACGGAGTGAGTTATGAGGGTTCAAAAAAACGACGAAGCGCTTCGAGGAATGGTGTGGTAAGTATAGTGAGCTTTGCGCTTCGCTTGACTCGTCTCGGCTTGGGCACTACCGTGCCCCCAGATTTGCCATTTTTCCCAAAAACCTTGGTGCTCTTCTCGATAAATGGATTCTGAAGATGAGGATTGGAACTGTTCCTTTATAATGGTCGTTGCAATAAGGCTAAAACGTGGAGGTAAATAGAAAAAAAAGTAGGTACTAAGACGATAGAGTTCAATTTAAACACTAACGTTAGGTGTGAAAATCGGCTAAGTTTAAAAACAATGTAGGTATACATAGCGTAATTTTTATCGCAAACTTTAACAGCTATTTTAAGGAATGTCCACCTTACGATAACCCTGACCACCGCCGGTACTTACAGCCATTGCTTATTTATGTCATTGGCTACTGCGTGCTGTTTTTTTCGCGTAGTGTATAAGATGAATAGTGATAGGTTACTGTATCATTTCGCAATGTAATACAAAAGAGATGGTTAATACAAAACATTCGCTTAGATACGAGTATCTGTAACTGGACGCTCATCTGTGCAGTTTTAATAACAAAGGAAGAGACTTGCTGATAATATTGTTATCTTCGAGTCAATAATATTATTACTAAAAAATGGCGTGTTTTTGGATTATCATCGCAGCGTGTGTTTTTTCAGGGATCACTGTCAAAGGTAGGTATTTAACGAATGATAATGTTAATTTAAGATTTTATTACACACAATAAAGTAGCAGAAATGTAATAATGGTACCTTAATGGTATTCAAATCCTATTTTGGAATTTGAAAAGAAAGATTAGATACCTACTAGGCAATGTAATAATATTAACCTAATTATTTATTTAATATGAAATAAATAAAACCTAAAATAAAATAAACCAAAACTAAGTATATATTAACTAAAACTATAAATAAAAAAGCTGTCCCAGATCACTGCCGGGCGGTAATGTGCCCAGAAGGTTGGCAGCATTGCCACGCTGGATGGCAATAGGCAATGCTTAACCTCCGAGCTAAGTAAAAGCCAGCCCTCTGGTCAGTTTGGCCGACAGTGACTTATAAATATTAAACTTAAGTAAGTTCCAGCTCAATAGTTCCATTAGCGTATACTTACTTACAACTTTTGAACCTTTGTTAGTCCTACAAGACGCTACTATACCAGATATCTAGGTACTTAAGCAGTCTCTGTTATCATTCGATTGACCACTGTACTTTACAAAATTATAGCAAAGTTACTGTATTTATTATTTAACTCCATGCCCAGCATATTAATCTCATTTAGGTAAAATTTTGTAGTAATCTATATACCTACGTAGGGTTAATAGTAGGTTCAGGTAGGTTAATTTATTTTATCTACAAACATATCATAAGTCCTCTATAATGCGTTCAGAAACCGTAGAAAATGACCAGCATTGCAGCACGACGACGCCTCCGCCGCCAACCACCACCACCAGCAGGTCCAGCAGTAAGATATCGAATTCGATGTCGTAATGACTTTTCGATATCGAATCCGATGTATCGAATTTGACAACCAGCGTAATTTACAATCATAGTGAAATAAAACGGATCCTTCACGTATATAAGTCGAGTTCAGTCCGACATGTATTTTTTTTTTTTTTTTTACAAAAAAAAACAGTTTACGAAACGTCAGCTCGGTACGTTTGTCTATGATTTAAAAAAAAAACAGTCAAATTCGTGACAGGTATGGATATGATAATTATATGCCTTCGGCTTCTGAATCCATCTTAGAGTACTTATAATATGTGTGTAGATAAAGTAATGTATGCAACTCCACATAATTAGGCCCTAAAACACTCGTGTGATCCTATTATGAAACTCAGCTTCGCCTCGTTTCATAAAAACACACTCGTGTTTTAAGGACCCTCATTATGTAGCAGTTGCATAAACTAAGCCTACCAATACCAATTTTACCAATTAGAATAATAAATAGTAAGTATAATATATTAGCGGTTTGATAAGGGCCAGTTACATACTCTATTTAAATTGAAGTTACAATTTCCAGCAGCCAACATTCCGCAGCCTGTGCCGTGTCTCCCAGGATACCAAAGTCACTATGCTGAGGGGAATACGGAATGCCGAGGTAAACATCGAGTGCTTCGGCTGCTTAGCTACTTCTGCTGCTGCCACTGTACCTACCTAACATTTTCATTTTAAACTTTCTTAACGGCAACTTAGGTGGCGGCAGTTAGGCACGTGGCAAGATTTGTGCGAGGTCCGTTCGGATTGCTACCACCATCATACTTGCTAATCCTGAGCTAAGCAGCAGTGCTTGCACTGTTGTGTTCCAGTGTGGAGAGTAAGACAGCCGGTGTATTTACGGGCACAAGAGGTATTTCATCTTAGCTCTCTAGGTTGACGTATCTGAAAACCCCCCGGGGTTGCGGGTGTCTATTACCAGTGGTGATCACTTACCATCAGGTGACCCACGTGCTAGTTTGAATTCCTTGTCGTATAAAAAAAATCTTTCGTTACTTGATAACTTCCGGGCAGCTCAAACTTTGCCCACTTGTAATAATTTTTTACATTAAAGTCTCGAAGGACTCAATTATTTATTTTATTTTCAGCAATGACATCTTTTATGGGCCGCTTGAAGCGTTCCACTTCGGACTGTGAGATCGGGTACTATTTTAATGAGACCGCAAATGAATGCGTCGGTAAGTGCTTACTGGAACACAGCCTAGTGTAATTTTTGACACAGTGTGTCTGACACAATTTTCTGTGGCATCATAGCTCCCAAACGGATGGACTGATTTCGATGCAGTTTTTTTAATCGAAAGCTAGTTTAATCGAGATGGTTCTTAGCTAAGTTTCATTAAAATCGGTTTACCCGTTTTTGAAATATAAATGACAATGTCGGGGGTTTTACAACTTTTCTAAGTTGAACTAAAAACAATTACCTACTTTGGTTTGCGTTGGTCGCGGGTGAGCAAAGCAATTGTTTTTAGTTTCATTATATATGGACCCCCGCAAAGTAACGCCTGATTCGATAAATTTTCTATGTTGGTTAGGTTATGTAAAAAAGTTGTTTCAGACTTGTGGCGTAGAAGAAGCCGGGTGTCTTGTGATTTAATGTTTTCTAGCTTATGATTATGAACTAAAAACAATAATTTGCTCATCCACGGCTACACGTGTGAGTCTATGGGACAAATTTTCGTCGGTCGAAACACTAAGGGGCGTAACTGATAAAAACATCGAATTGCAAAGTGCATATTTTATTATGTCACTAAAGGATGTAAGTGAATTCCTATTAGAAGGAACCAGACTTATGTAACCATAACGAAAAGCCCTAACTACTCGATGTTCTTACTTTGATTTTTATAAAAATCGCTCTAGTGAAAGTTGAAAATAAGCAGTTACACGAATTAACACCAGTGTTGCCAAACGTACGGCAATCACGCCTCTTAAAGGCAAATTGTACGGCATACGGCAGAATGGTCATTGCCGTACGCTAAAATACGGCAACCAGACCATGAATCAAAAAATCAAAAAATCTAGAAGTTCTTTCCTTGCCACATGCAAATGCCGATTCAGAAAGAATCTCCAGCGCTTCAAACTTAACCATAAATGTAACATTATTAAAAACAGTGCATTGAAATGATTAATAAAATAAATTAAACCTTCCGATTATGAAAAAGATGTCGCTAACGCTACTGAAACTGAAATAATTTTAGGCAATATTATGTATTTGATGAGAAGGGAGGAGTGATAATATGCATATTGATTTAATTTGTAGGAATAAATAATAATTTATTTTGTACGGTAATTTATGTTAAAATACGGCAATTTTTTCTCTCGAGTACGGCAAACCAATGTATGACCAGCGGCAACACTGATTAATACGTGTCACACGACTTAGCCAACTAATCACCACCACTATACTATACCTACGCTGACGCGTTTCGGAACTCTCAACGAGCCCATTTTGTGTTATTAAGTATTCTTCTTAAATAAGTAAGTTTGTACTCTAATTTGCTGGTGAGCAAATTTTTTTTTTTAGTTCATGCATTTCGACCCCCGCAAAGCAACTGCTGACTTAATCAATCCTTCTACTTCTCAAGGTCTAATCGCAAAACAGAGTTTCATATTTATAACGTAACGGCAAGTGCGAAGTTTTTCTATGTGTAGCGTCTATCAATGTTACTGCAGGACCTATTAATTATCGCGCAAAATGCATGTTTTTGTTCTATTTTTAACATGAAACTACCGTGAGACTTAATCATAGTGACATAACGTATATTTGTCGAGTTTAGTCCGAGAGCCCGATATGTTTCAGACTAATACGTAGTCCTTCCTCTGGGAGCGCACGACCCAGCGGCGGCGAGACGCACATTGCGCTCCGCGGCTGCTCGCGCGGTTAAGTACTATGTAGGCGTATCTGACAGCAGCGGGTTTGGGTCGGCGCTCCCAGAGGAATCATCGTACGCATCCTGCGCAGTCTAAGTAATATTGTATTCCTGCCTACATTAATCGTTTCTTCCACCTTTCGTCTTTTGTCATGTCAGTATCCTGACTTCCGAAGTGTTCGGCTTTTATATCACTTCAGTAGGTCTAGCACAACTCACAGTGCGGCCTCTATCTCGCGCGAGAACAACTGCCCGTCCTTTTCTGTCACTCAGAATGCAACGGGACGGTAATATAATCTCGCGCGACAAAGCCGCGGTCAGTCGTGCTAGCCGTACAGTTGGGTAATTTGTACTAACAATTGCAGATATAGACGAGTGTGAGCTGGACCCTCCGGTGTGCAGCATGTCGGGTGAGGGTGACGAAGAGCTGGTCTGCGTCAACTTTTTGGGATGTTACGGGTGTTTCTATTCGTGTCGTTGCGAATGAAAAAGTTGATAAACCCTTTTTTATGAACTCGACGGATGCTGCCTCTTGAAATACCTAAATAAAAATCGTACGTTTTCATTTCGCGACTTAAAGCCGTATAATAAAATGAACACAAGATTTGAGATCTGAAGTTTTGAGTTCAGTTTATTAATACGACCCCAGTTGCGTATTCAGGAAACAACAGTGATACCATCACTTCAATTTACAAGTAGGTACCTACTCGTGATCACGGTCGATGCAATGCAACAAAACATTATTGTAAATGAGACATGCATTTTGCGCGGTACATACCTAGAGCCCTAAGTTTGTCAACCATTAAATTATGGCAACTGATAAACGTCACAACTGGTCACGATTGCGTCAATGAGAGAGGGAAAATACGAAATTGTATAGCCCACTATGAGCCCGCTGGAATGCCGCAGACTACTTGATGCTGCAGCATCAGATCAAGGTTATCATGTCATGCATATACCACCGAAGTAGCAGTAGGTACACCAAATTTCAAATCAATCGGACCCGTGGAAATACCTTCGTCAACTAGGAAATGAGCTGATGATATTCAATCACCTGAACCATCACCAATTAGATAGCTAAAAACAGCGCCTTGCGCACCTTAGCCTTTCGAGTAGGTTTTGAAGTGTTCGGCTAACGCTTAGAGCAGGAAAGGAATGGAGATGTTAACGCGCGATTTCCCCTCTGCCAAAACCCTAACATTAAGTCTGACCAAAATGATCAGGGGCTGTTGATTGTGTGCGTGTTTTTGGCATTTGTGTGACAGTTTTGTTTTAGTGTGAGTTTGTAGTAACGTAACAAATTTTCACATGAGCGCAGATATGTGCTGTACTTGTGTGTACCTCGTTTCCCTCAAAAAGTGGCAGACAAATGGTACTGCATAGCCAGAGGCGCCTCCCGTCTGTCTGTTTTATGGGCTAATGTTACTTCTGTTGGGTAATTCGTACTAACAATTACAGATATTGACGAGTGTCAACTGAACCCTCCGGTCTGCAACAAATTTGGTGGCGAAGACCTGGAGTGCATCAACTTTTCAGGACGTTATGTGTGCGTTTATTCGTGTCGGTTCGAATGAAGAAGTTGATAAACATTATTTTATGAACTCGATGGATGCTGCCTATTGAAATACCTAAATAAAAATCGTACGTTTTCATTGCGCGACTTAAAGCCGTATTAATAAAATGAACACAAGATTTGAGTTCAGTTTATTAGTACGACCCCAGTTGCGTATTTAGTTCGTAAAGCTCGAGCGGATAAACAGTGATACCATCACTTCAATTTACAAGCAGGTACCTACTCGTGATCACGGTCCATGCAATGTAACAAAACATTATTGTAAATGAGACATGCATTTTGCGCGGTACATAGAGCCCTAAAGTTTGTCAGCCATTAAATGTCACGATTGCGTCATTGAGAGAGGAAAAATATGAAATTGTATTTGCCCACTAAGAGCCCGCTGGTATGCCGCAGACTACTTGATGCTGCAGCATCAGGTCAAGGGTACCATGTCATGGAAATACCACCGGAGTAACTTTCACCAAATTTCAATATCGTCGGGTGAAGTCAGTGAGATCCCTTCGTCAACTAGGAAATGAGCTGATGACCTTCAAACCTGAACCAGCGTGTCAGCTTTCTAAGGAAAAAACCTCATAAATCGGTCCATCCGTTTTCATTTCAGATATTGATGAGTGCCAACAGATACCACCTGTTTGTGGCTGGGCTATGAAATGCAGCAACTCCCCCGGGCGATACTGGTGCATCTGTAGCCTTAAAGTAGGGGGGTATGATGGCGTCAGGTCTCGGACTGGAAACCACAATCGACTGGTCACCCTTTTGTACCTCACCAGAGGATACGCTTTTGATGTTGGCAGTGTTGCCCGTGCCGTTATCTCAGCTTTTTCGAGGATAATCAAGCAATCGTTTTAGTTCATTCGTTTTAAATTGATTAGTATTAATAAATAAATAAATAAATGTCATGGGCAACTGACACCAATTGACCTAAAAGCCTCCACTAGGGTACCAGATAACGGAAAAACATACTTTTATAGATAAATACATACTCAAATATGTAAATATCAAACATCTAAGACCCGAGAACAAACATTCGTATTCATCATACAAACAGCTGCCCCGCCGGGGATCGAACTCGAGCTTCTTAGTCAGGGTCTCTAACCACTAGGCTATCCGGTCGTCAAATGTCTATTATTAATTGTATGTAATTACACATTTTTTAATAATTTATTCAATAAATTAAACAAGTCAGTGACAATAAATAAAACCCTTAAAGTAAATAAATAAAAACTAGGTACGATCATCTATCAAGATCAAGAAAGTTTAACTAATAAATAAAATTTAAATAAATTTAGAAAAGTGCTCCTCCGTGGCATGGCCCCAAAGATATAATTATAATTAGTATTAGTAAATGCTGTTTTTGTGTTAATAAACGTATTTCTTTCTTTATTACTTAAGAGTTACTTTGTTGAATCAATTACTCAATAAATATTAGGTATAGGTGGCTGATCTTTTTCATTTCCGTTACCGTTTACCGTTGGTAGATACAAATGATACAATATGTAATTAAACTACTGAAGCATACTTTAAATGTATAACCACAGTATATACAAGTTAAAGCAGTACAGAAACTAGGCCTTTTTGTTGAGATGATGACGTAAGCGCCAATTGAGCGTTAGGGTTGTCCTCTTATTAAAATTGAAAAAGTTTTTGTGTAGTTAGCTCTATATCTCAGCTATTTAAGCCTTTTTTGAGATAACTAGCTAGTTTTCATTAGAACATTAGGGTTGTCACTCTTAATTATTATAAAATTAATGGGTTTTTATTTATTATTTACTAAAACGTTTATTTGGGTTTTATAATGATCAAATAATCGAATGAATTGACTGGTTTACAAACAAAACTGTGTAATTAAATAATCATCAACATTTTAAGAAAACTTTGTTTTCGATAGTTATTAAAAATGACAAACTGTTATCCGCCATCTTGGATCAAAAAGATAATGTCAAATTCGAACTCACCGCTGCCAAATTACGTGAAATCGATACCCATGACCATTTTTAGTGATAAAAATGCAAAACTGCCACCTGCCATCTTGGATCCAAAATATAATGTCAAATTCGAGCTCACCGCTGCCAAATTACACGAAATCGCCACCCTTATGATCATTTAACAAAAATTACAAACCCAATCCCAATCCGCAATCTTGGATTGAATTTTTTTTTATTCCACTTCGAATTAAATTAATAAAAAGTAAGTTATGTAACTATGCTATTACCATTATTCATCATTAAATTATACCACCTATCTAATAACTATTAGGTTTTAAACACAAAGAGTCGCCACTCATCTCGACTCTCGACGCGGCACCCGCAAATGACAGCACCGCTATTCCCGCTTATTAGAATTGTAAAGACTCTTTCTGTGTGCGTGTGTCATTTCGAACGTTTGTACGTAGTTTCTGTACTGCTTTAGCTTATGTATATACTGTGGTATAACCATATATATATATATATATATAAATATATATATGCATTCCATATAATAAAAGCCTTTTATTAGCTTTAGGAAATAATGATGAATGGTGATCATCAAATACTGGTAAGTTCTTCTGCTGACATTTGTCGATATCTGTAATTAGTAGACCGTAGTACTGTATAGTAGTACTAAAATATAGTATATCTGAACCTGGGATCACCAATATATTTTCTCACCGCGACGTTGTCTGAACATATTAACATTTTCATATCGACAAAGCAATCTGAACAGCCCGTTATACTCCTAATAAATATTAAATAAATAAAAACTTCTAAGTGTGAGTCGGACTCACGCACCGAGGGAAGTTTGAAGGAGTGAAATTATGTGTTTTTTTATGCTTTTCATGTATTTCTTGCTAGTAACCTGCTATAAATTCGTGACCTAAAACTTTTTAATTAGCACCACCTGCTTTAATATGTTCTTACCTTTATTCCATTATGGTTGCCTGGTAGAGATCGCTCTGTAGCGATAAGGCCGCCCATTGTTACCTTGTATTTTCTTTGTGCCTTATTTCTTGTTTTGACTGTTATGTGGTGTTCAATAAAGAGTTATTGTATTGTATTGTATTGTATTGTATTGTAATTTCCTTAAATACACTCTCTTCAGTCTCCCTGTCGTCGTCCTGAGGGTCGAGCACGACTTTACGAATGCTGCAATGCGTAACGTTACGGTTATCGTATCGAGATCGAGTAACCTCATACTAAATTTTAGTTCCAAATACGCTCACGGGCGGGCGCTGTCCAAACGCCATACAAACTCGACAAAGTTTACTATTCAATTTTACGTTACGCAGCATTCGGAAAGTCGTGCTCGACCCTCTGCAGCCAAATCGTTGGCGTAGAATAGATATCCCTACTTGTAAAATGTAAACATGATTATTACCAAAAAAAGAGACACAACTTTGACAATAATTCGGCGACACCCACACTAGGCTGAGCCTGTATCGTGGGAGTCATAGCATAACATACATAATTAAAGTTAAACAGTGCGGCTTGAAAGAAACGGAGACACTAATTGATGTTGTATTATAACAAGGTAAAAATAATAATAATAGTAACATATTTAACTAAGAGTGTGTGTATTTGTGTGCATGGTGGCACTGCGAATGGATTACTCTTGGGATCGGTCAGCAGCCAAAGGCTCCCGATCATTATCATTATAATCCTCAGCCTCTTACTTAACTTGAGGTACTTATGCGCGGCAGAGGCCTCAGTCTAACCCTGTTATTCAAATGCCGTTAAAGTTCGTTTGTCCTTTATTGTCACATTGGCATTTCCGTTAGTAAGAAGACAAAACCTGTTTTAGCTAATGGAGGCTTGAGTGACGTTTATGTATAAGGCCCTAAAGTATCTTATTTAATTGCAGATATTGACGAATGTCAGCAGACTCCGCCCGTGTGCGCCGTAACCCCTTCTGAGTACTGTCGCAACTACCCCGGCGGCTATGCGTGCAGACGCGTATGTTGTTACCACAGAGTCAGAAAGGGTGACCCCTTTGATACAGATGACAATGGAGCCTGGAACAGTCCCCGTAATCGACTGTTCGCCTTAAGAATAGTCTTTCACCTCACCAAAGGGCATGTGTTTAATTTTGGCAGTGCAGTTTCAACAGCTATGTCGAGGATAATTAGCAATCTAGCCTAAACTTCTTTTTACCAATAAAGTTTGATTTGCACGAAAAAGAAAAGAATCCGCTAACCGCCTTATTTAGTAAGGTGGTTAATGTTGATTACTAAATAATTATTTTTGCTACCGTTTACCGTAGCTACTTATACCTACTTACACAGGTCATAAATTTAAAGGTAATCCAAATAGGTAGACGCATTCCACATGAAGTCTAAGACATCGACAGACTTCAGGCTTGTATCATCATCACATCACAGACTTGTACGATATGCCGCTCTCGTCAATATCTGGCTCAAAGCATTCGTCACTTTCTAACAAATATGCAAGTCCGAGAGGAACAAATGATTTATGTCGTTGATAAATAGAGGGTCAGACATTTAAAATGGCGCTAATCTGATTTTTGCTCCGAAATCACGGCGTGCGTAAAATTTTTGACCAGTTAAAGATATTCCTTAGTTCAATGAAACCCTACTTACCTTTATATAAAATTTGCACGTCATTATTGTGACTAAACATGTAAAATGTTTGTAATTTTACTGAAATAAATAAATAAATAAAACATTTAATATTATTATAGACCCTTAAGTATACCGTGTTTAATGCAAATAAAGATTTCTGATTTCTGATTTCAATGGATTTCTGCTATTCTGCATGTAGATTTAAAATTTTAACAATCTTTTTTCCGTTTTGGAGTAGTAGGTATTTTCACAGACAATTTACAAATTCTTTAGGCTCACTCATGTGATCCACGCTACGCTTGTCAAAACTCTAGGTGGTAGGCGCCAAGATTTATTAGAAAGGAAAAATAAAACAAATGTGTTCTATCAACATTTTTCTATTCTATTCATTACCTATTACTCTAGAAACATCACACACAGCCGAACGCTCATTTCCTAACATTTCTGTTCACTTTTCCATATATCTCAGGGAATGCTTCCTTGCAGTACGGGAGAGTGTCCCTCACCTTATCATACAGGGTGTGGTCGAACATCTGCCTGAACTCCTCGCGAGTGGTGTATGTGTCTGCGTAGAGCATTTGGAAGCCGTTTTCCTTGGTTACGAAGCTTTCTACGCTGCGAGTGGCTGATATCTGGGAATAAGGGTTTTGAAGTTAATGGTAGGTTTGAAAGTCTGATCTTGAAAGAACTGATGATTGAGCTGAAGAGGCAGCTCTTGCGGTGATCCGATGATCTCAATTTAGTTAAGAGCGTACGAACAAAAAGTTGCTGTTTTAGAAGATTTTAGACTTTTTCAAAGGCTATATTTGTATTTAAATGCTTACATTTTTAAAGAAAACAGATAAACAGATAAACTCTTATTCTAGACCATAGCGTTGCTATAATTAAATTATTACTAGGGGTTCCTTCAAACAAGACGGTTTTCTTTGTATAGTTTTCGAAAAATACGCGTCAGAGCTATTTTTTAACAAAAAAATGTGTCCGCCATCTTGGATTTCAAAATGGATGTCATTTTCCTAATTAGCTAGAACCTCGAAAATTATACCCATAACATTCTATAAAAAACATGCCCGCCATCTTGAATGAGAAAACGCATTAAATTTTTTGTCTACACACAAAACAATTAGCGAAATTCCTGTCCAATATTTTTTGCGATGTTTCGTTTTAATTCAATATAATTAAAGCTTGTCACACGCATGACCGTTAGCCCTAAAAGCCCAGACCTAAAGTACCTAACCAATCGGGCAGTGGCGGCGTATGCAAGGGGGGTCCGCCCTGCCCGCCCCTCACCCGCACCCCCCCGCACAATTTCCCTGTCTAGCCGTCTTCGTCGGATGACTGTATAGACTGTGCTTGTACTCTGTTGGGGAATCGAACCCGGTCGTATTAAAAAATAAAACATAAACACATTATTGCTATTTCGATATCGACTATTTTATACGGAATTGTAAGTTATAAAATATGTTATATTTAGACATAATGAAAATTACCTTATAAGGTTGATGAGCTCCCGTCCTGATATACGAAGCGCAAAAATGCGGGTAGACAGAGCCCGGTCTGCGCAACATTAGAGTCTACCCACGTTTCGCCAGTTTGCCCGTGATCATGATGCATGTAACTGCGTCGAAATATCGGGAGCTCATCAAACCTATAAGGTAATCGCGGTAAATATCCCGTTTGCATTGTGTCTAATGCAATTAACCGCGAATCCTTTAAAACTGTTATGTTTTATTTCATTAAGTTATCACTTATTACGAAATCAAAATAGTTAAAGCTCATGAGAATATTTTTTTCTTAAGTTCACTAAAAAGTATAATGATAACATACGATCAAGAAGCGTCGGTCCCGGCCGCAGCGCTCGGAACGCACGCACACCCGTAAACATCGTAGTGTGCGTTGTTAAACACGAAATGTTTTAAATGACTTGTCACAAAATGTTTGTAAGCTCTATAACCGAAGTACCGAATTAATCGTTTTTTTTTTAGTTCAGGGATATGGATTCAATCAACTATAGTAAGTACTATAGGTATAAGTTAAAAAAAATACTTAAACATTAAACGAACGAGCTTAGTGGTTATAACCTAAGCAACTTAGAAGACTTGAAAAACCCCCGACATCGTCATTTCAAAGTTCAATATTTCAAAAACAAAAACTATTTCGATTAAACTAGCTTTAGATTAAAAAAACCGCATCGCAATCGGTCCATCCGTTCGGGAACTATGATGCCACAGACAGATACACAGATACACATGTTAAACTTATAACAGCTCTCTTTTTGGGTCGTGGGTTAAAAACAGCAATTCTTGAGACGCGACGGATGTAAAACGTCTGTTTCTGAGCCTCTCTAGTGTAATTTATGACAGAAAAAAACGTCTCGATCGCATTCGTGTGAATGTATCAACTACTTAGGTAAGTACCTAATATGGGCAAATTCGTAGCGCATCTAGCGGCACGTATCGACAACAAACTATTCGCATACTAAATTTGACGCTTTAACGCAAACGCGTCCGAGATGCTTGTTGCTGCGTCAAATTTATCCCTAGGGCTCTGATCAATCCTTAGTAAACAATTTAAAACATGCTACTATTTACTTGAAGAAGTGGCGCGAATTGGCAACAGAAACGCAGGTAATATTTACAGTCTCAAATCCCCGGGCCTTCGGTATTCCGTAGACGCCAATGTCTACGAACATCTGCCAGTCTCCGGTGACCTTCAGCTGGCCAGGGTTGTTGGGCACTCTGAAGGGGCACAACCAGATCGGATACACCTGTAAGCATAGACTAATATCATCATCATCATTATCAGCCTATCTACGTCCCACTGCTGGGCACAGGCCTCCCCTCAGAATGAGAGGGCTTGGGCTATATAGTTCCCACGCGGGCCCAGTGCGGATTGGGAACTTCACATACACCATTGATTTGCTTCGCAGGAGTGTGCAGGTTT
Organism: Clepsis dumicolana; assembly: GCA_963691665.1. NCBI lineage: Eukaryota > Metazoa > Arthropoda > Insecta > Lepidoptera > Tortricidae > Clepsis > Clepsis dumicolana. The sequence continues at coordinate 5,123,856 of OY829528.1, read as the reverse complement.
CCTTACGATGTTTTTCCTTCACCGAAAAGCTCATGATAAATTACAAATGTAATTTCGCACATAAATTCCGAAAACTCAGTGGTGCGAGCCGGGGTTTGAACCCACGACCCTCTGCTTGAGAGGCGATAGGTCAAACCACTAGGCTATCACGGCTTAAGTACTACTAAGATGCAAAAGTGATAAAAACGAGCTGAGATTTGAATACATAGAAAAAATTCAGACTGTGCCCATTTAAGCTAATTTTTAGGTACGTTGTAATATAGGGTATTAAATTAAGCTACGTTCATTCAAAATTTGAACCAAATTCGTTCAGCCGTTTCAGCTTTCAGCGTGAAAAAGTAACAAATACACTCACAAACTTTCACATTTATAATTAGCAGGATTTAGTAGAAGATTGTCAAGGAGCGCAAGTCAATGTCGAGTGTGGTCTATCTATCATTATCCACCAATGAGACATAAGCTAAATTAACCTATGATTGGTGGAAATTGAGACATAGACCTACTCCACACATAGACCTACTCCACACATAGATCTACTTCACGCATAGATCTACTCCACACATAGATCTACTTCACGCATAGATCTACTCCACACATAGATCTACTCCACACATAGACCTACTCCACACATAGATCTACTCCACACATAGATCTACTCCACACATAGATCTACTCCACACATAGACCTACTCCACACATAGATCTACTCCACACATAGACCTACTCCACACATAGATCTACTCCACACATAGACCTACTCCACACATAGATCTACTCCACACATAGACCTACTCCACACATAGATCTACTCCACACATAGACCTACTCCACACATAGACCTACTCCACACATAGACCTACTCCACACATAGACCTACTCCACACATAGACCTACTCCACACATAGACCTACTCCACACATAGATCTACTCCACACATAGATCTACTCCACACATAGATCTACTCCACACATAGATCTACTCCACACATAGATCTACTCCACACATAGATCTACTCCACACATAGATCTACTCCACACATAGATCTACTCCACACATAGATCTACTCCACACATAGATCTACTCCACACATAGATCTACTCCACACATAGATCTACTCCACACATAGATCTACTCCACACTAGTGATCCTAGCGGATTGGAATCTTTCCCAACGAACGTACATTGAACGTGTCATGGAACAGCTGTATAGCGCGCTCCAGGGTCCGTATGGGGAGCAGCATATCCTGGATAACGTGGGCGCGTTCGTACAGCCTGGCCACGGTCGCGGGCTGCGTCAGCTTCAGCAGCGACACCTCGGGCGGCATCAGCCAGCCCAGCAGGTAACGGAAGACCACGTTGTTACCAAAGGTCACTATGTCCTGGAGGTGAAAGTTGTGCTCGATTTAACCTTTTCAACGCCAAGGACGCTTCAAAGCGTCATGAGCCGACGTACCTACGACGCCACCAACGCTTATAGCCGTCCGGCTGCACAGTGCAAATGCGACCTACGAACGTATGCTTAAGGTTTAAGTCCGCGTTGACGTTATGCCAATGAAACTTAGCGAAAAACTATCTCGATTAAACTAGCTTTCGATTAAAAAACCGCATCGAAATCGATCCATCCGTTTGGGAGCTATGACGCCACAGACAAATACAGGTTAAACTTATAACAGCCCTCTTTTAGGGTTGGGGGTTAGAATTAAAAACATAGCTTTCCTATACTGAGGCAAAAGGGACAAGGGATCGATTTTTGAATCTCACTTGGTGACTAAATACTCACCCATGACATTGATATCACTATTTGCGAAAAGCCTTATTTTTGAATGTCATGTACAGAAACGCAAATTAAGCTAATTTAAGCTAATTTGCGTTTCTGTCGTAGTCAACGTGGTGGATTGAGGTTAGCTGTCACTGCCAGTGGTCAAGAAGTCACTCAGTGATCTCGTTTACGAGTGGGTGAGGGCATTCGTATTTGATATCATGGCATGGGTATGAGAAGTTTAGTCACCAGTGAGATTCAAAAACACGAACTTTTTAGGAATCAGTGAATTTAGACACCGGATGAGATTCAAAAATCGATCCCCTGGTATGCTAATGCTGCGCTTACGCTCGAAGGGAAGGTTTACGAAACTTAACAGGTATGTTGATGAATAAGGGGAAATAGGGAGGTTCCCTTTTACCTAGTCATCAAGCAATCTGTTGTTATATTTTTGAATGGAAAATAAATGACAGACAACAATAATATATGTATACGCAGAAAAACAATGCCTAACATGAATTATTGGAATAAATTACCTATAGGTACCTGCCTATAATTTATTCCAACAATTCATGTTATTGTCAATTTAATTGCGATTTGCAAAAGTTAGGTGTAAGGTTCAATGTCATTTTTTTTTATGAACAACAACTTGACAACGGTTCGAATTTTAGTCTCTAGTGTTATTTTTGACACAAGAAAACGTCTCGATTGCGTTTGCGTTAACATCTGGATTAATATGGACAAATTGTCAGCGCCTCTAACGGCACGTAAGGACAACAAAGTTTGAGGCGTATTTTTTAGTCGTCGATTACGCTAGGCGCTCAGTCTCGATCGCGTTTGCGTTAAAGTGTCAAATAGTATGAGAGTTGTTAAACGCGAACGCGATCGAGACGTATTTCTTGGCCTGGTCGGCGATTACACTAGGCGCTAGAAACTGTCACCTATAAAGTTACATTCCTTTTCCCTCGCTCCGCTCTGCAAGGACCCAGATCGAATGACCCTATTATTGGGAGAAAACATATTTTTGTTGGGATTTTGGGACTTTGGTCTGGATACACACAAATAAAATCAAATTAAAATAAATACAGGGTGTTACAAAAATACCCGTAAAGTCGCAAGGGGGTTAAATGGTCCATTATAAAGAGTCCATTTAGGTAGGTAAGTACAATATTTAAATCACAGTACCAATAAAAAAAAATTTTTTTTTATACAATATGCAAACCCTAATCCTAAATTTTTTACGGGCTATTTTGTAAAACGTAAGTATATTAAAAGCAAGAACATTTAACATATTTATTAAGTATTACAGCGTCGGAGCGGCAACGTTTCGCTTGATGAAAATTCGGAACTTAAAACTATTGTTTTATAAAATGAAATGTTTTACTTTGCTAGGAGTCGGGAGGACGTTCAAAAATTCATCTGGCAACTCCATTTGCAAACGCCACTCAAAAACTTCTCCCTGACAAACTACGAACTCACCTGCAGTTCCCAGAACAGACTCTTGGAGTGCCTGTGATAGTAGTCCCTTAAAGGTATGTACTCGCTGGCAGGTTGTTCGCTGCCTTTGTTATCCAAATGCTTTTCCACTTGCTTGAAGAACCACTGCGAATACCATTTGCCAATAGGGTTGTACTGCAAGATATAAACACAAATAAATGCCCGTCGTTCGTTATTCAATAGAGACAACTAGGTTTAGAAATTGTAAATTTCAGTCCAACGCAGCAATGCCGCAAATATGATAGTTTATTTTGAGTTTCGCCAGAGGCTAGACTATTATGTAAGTGTGACTTGACTACTTAAGAACGTTATGTTAGTGTCCGACATTGCCAAAATAGTTCGCCCCTTTTTCGCAAATTACATAAAGAATGGGCACAAAGCAGCGTGTCAATTATTAGAACTAAGGATCCTCTACAACTAAAAGAGGGCTTTTACTAAAGGTCACAAAGCAGCGTGTCAATTATTAGAACTAAGGATCCTCTACAACTAAAAGAGGCCTTTTACTAAAGGTCACAAAGCAGGGTGTCAATTATTAGAACTAAGGATACTCTACAACTAAAAGAGGGCTTTTACTAAAGGTCACAAAGCAGCGTGTCAATTATTAGAACTAAGGATCCTCTACAACTAAAAGAGGCCTTTTACTAAAGGTCACAAAGCAGGGTGTCAATTATTAGAACTAAGGATACTCTACAACTAAAAGAGGGCTTTTACTAAAGGTCACAAAGCAGCGTGTCAATTATTAGAACTAAGGATCCTCTACAACTAAAAGAGGCCTTTTACTAAAGGTCACAAAGCAGCGTGTCAATTATTAGAACTAAGGATCCTCTACAACTAAAAGAGGCCTTTTACTATCCTTTGACAATTCCTGAAGTGGCGACCGCATTACCAATCGCATTTCTTTGAAACAATCTCATTGTTTACGCTATTGTTATGGTGAATAAATAAATAAATAAATCTCATATCTAATCCTCTGAGTCTCGAATCAAGTTTATGACAGCAATCAATGAGTACCTTGCCATCGCTTCCGATCTCATCCACCATGTCTCCAAGCATGAGCACGCCTTCATCCTTGGTGAACAGGAGAGCTTCTACGAATTGGTGAGGATCCTGTTTCAGCGATTCGTCTTGGAAGCGCTTTGAAAGATCTGGAAAACTTGTGTACGGGTGGTATTCGAGGCGGACGTACCTGCAAATAATTAAAAATTAAGTAGGGAAAACCAAACCGAAGTTTAATTTTTTAAATAAAACCTATGTAGTTGAAAAATCGACCAATAGCGTGTCGGACACGTTTCGCAAACGGATCCGTACGGCTAAGGAGTGGAATTCCCTGCCTGCGTGTGTGTTCCCTGGACACTACCTATAATATGGCCGTTTTCAAGTCTAAGGTGAATGGACATTTGCCAGGCAAGAGTGCTCCGTCGTAGACCACATCTTCGCTTACCATAAGACGTGATTGTGGCCAAACGCAACTATAATGTACTAAAAAAACTTAGCATAGCCGCAGCATTTTTAAAAGACCTATTCTACCACTTTGTTTGAGTAATTAATACGTATATGCATGCCAAATTACAGCTTTCTAGAACCAAGAGTCTCTGAGCTATGGCGCTGACAGACAGACAGGCAAACGGACAGATGGACAGACATTGCGAAATTACAAAGGTTCCTTGTTAACTACAGATCCCTAGAAATGGCTAAGTATATTTACTTCTTGGCAGGAATAACTTTGACGACTGCCGAAGCCAAGAAGCCAAGAGTGCCGTATGACCATGGGACAGCGTAGAACAGATCTGGGTTTTCATCCTGAAAAAAAATCAGAAGAAGAGTTAAAAGATTTGCATCATAATATTGCATCTACATCAAGCTTTGGCTCAATATTATCAAAATAGACAGACACTATTTTGATACTATTTTATTTAATATATATGGATACAGAGAGCTTGGACGGTGATCAGCGTTTGTGATCAGCGTTGCCATACTTTACTGCAAGTAATGACTAACCTACCAGCAAGCACCAACTCGTACTGCAAGCTAATGTGCTGAAACAGACCACGGACGCCGCAAACGATCAGCTGGTTTAAGTCAGGGAACACGGGGAGAGCAGAGCCAGAGCCTCGAGAACGTTAAACAACTGAGGCATACTTACCATGGGTAACAGTGGCTTGAGCATTAACATACCTTGCTGCAAGTAACGACGGAGCCGTCGGCCAGCACCAGCTCGTACTGCAGGCAAATGTGCTGGAACAGGCCATGGACGTGCGAGGAGGTCTCCACCCCGGTGCCCATGACCAGGCCGCCCACGGTCAGCTGGTCCAGCTCGGGCACCACGGGCAGCGCCAGGCCCAGCGCCTCGAGCGTGCGGGACAGCTGGCCCATGGACACCATGGGCTCGCAACGGACTGTCTGTAAATGTATTTGTCAGGACACAGCTGAAGAAGGTAAGAATGAGATTAAAATGCGTAGCCGTAGGGAGTTGTGCTAAATTTAACATCATGGTGTTATTTTATTTTAGTTCTCAAAAGCCCACAGTGAGTATTTGCGCAATTATTCGGAAAGCCGATGATTTCGCTCTTCAGCCTAACGCAAAATATTGCATCGACTAGAAAGAACTGATAGTCTTCCTACCATGTTCTTCCTGTCAACTTCCAACACGTCCACGAGATTTATTTTGATGTTGGTGAAGGTCTTCTTGTAGAGCCCGTGCCTGAAGGACATGGTCTGCCAAGTCGGCCGCGCTGTGCAGAGCCGTGTGCTGCGGTCGCCAGACAACCAAGCTTTTATCTGTAACATCATGTACTACATTTTTGTTTTGGTATATTTATTGTAATTGTCTTGTAATAATATGTGCAATAAAGGATTTACATACATACATTACATACAAAATAATTATCATCAATTATCAATCAGAGATGAAGAGGTCGACCTAGGCGAAGCTACATGGACCAGATAAAGGAGAAAGCCGGTGTCGTGTCGTATCAGGCGGTCAAGGAACTTGCTCATAGGAGAGATGATTGGAGGAAACTCCACCGACAAGAGTGTAACTCTTATATTAAGTTTGATGATGATGATGATCATTAAAATTAAGAATCGGAGTTAATGATTTGCTTCGTCCGAGTGACAAAATGACCTACAAAGAGCATGTGATGATGTGTTGATGCTCTTTCTAGGGCATAGGTAGGCAAAAAAAGAAACATTTCGCTGGCTTGTTTCGAGACAATCCGCGAAACTTTGAACTATACCCGGAACGTTCTATTAGGTACATGTATATATTTTACTAAAGTACATCATTATTCCCACCTGCCTCTGGACATCCTTGACCTTCCGGTCATGCATCCTCGGGGCGCTGTTCAGCTTGAACACTATGTAGCTCCTCACACTAGACCACACCTTCCAAGCCATGGACATGGGCAGCAGCGCCGTGATGACGAGGACCCAGCGGTACTCCACCAGGATGTACTCCAGGAGGGTTTCAGTCTCTATTGCTGTCATTGTTGCTGTGAAGCATGGAGAACGGGGGGACGGAAATACAGTACATTATACAATACAATAACTCTTTATTGAACACCACATAACAGTCAAAACAAGAAATAAGGCACAAAGAAAATACAAGGTAACAATAAGGTAGCAAGGTAGGTAGCATTATCATGGTACTCGGGACTTAATCGCGTATGTATTTAAATTTGAAATACAGTGTTAAGATTCTTTATGAGGGGCCATCCAGGCGGAAATGTTGGGACCATCGATATACATGTAAAATGTAAAGTGCACCTATTCAGCGCTGACAAAATGCGGCCCTCACTCATTAGCTGTCATTAGACTGACGTAAATGTCAAACATCAAGACATACTAAGTCACCGAATCACCTAGGTAATCACCTATAATTGCTTGTCCGCGCGCGCTGAAGCGGTGGCGTATCTGTCTATTTTTGTATATCAGTAATTGGGACTATTATAATTGACTGGGAAACTGCTCTACATCTAGAGGTATAAAAAACATATGGAACTAAAAATGGGAGTAGACTAAGAAACGGAAGATTTTTACTATTACATGTTAACTTTTATTTTTTATTTAAAAACTTCAACTCCACAATAAAGACACACCAGCATCCAGCAAGGATCTAAAAGTTATTTCGAGCAGCATTTTTTATAAACATTTACTAGGTAACCATTGTAACCACATCATACAAAACTACGGTCAGGGTCAAAATGTTACCTATCAACTGCGATATTATTTATTATTCACTCACCTATTGCCTGAAACCGCACTTAACTGTCTAAAATCAGACCCCACTCATCTGAAACGTCCCTATCAGTTCATAACTACCAGCTCACTGATTGTCACTTCAACGAAAATCACGATCATATCTCATGAATAAATTGAAGAAAAAAAAACCTCTGAAACGAATTTCAACCTAAACTCCGAAAAAATACAAGATAAATCTGTTTGTAAGCAATGACACCATGAAAATTAGGATGGCAATTCATTTGTTTGATAAAGAATCAGCTTTGCTACTTTACAATAAGGTGCTATATTCAGCTGTTTGATATGCATTAATCATTCATACAATGTGATGTATTATGTAGTAGCTTAGCTACGCGATTTAATATCGCAAGAAATTCGATTTATCAATTATAAGACAATCCTGCCTATTTGCTTATCTTTATTTCCAACTTTACATATCGTAATGGATTAATTAAAATCCTTTAATTTTTATCAATACCATCATGTATCTAGTTTCTACGAACTAGATAGTTGCGGTTAGTTTTTATTAACTACTAACGCCCTCTATTGGGATCTAAGTATGCCCATCTTAGCACTTTATCAATCTGTAAACAAGTTTGACATCTTAAACTTTTTTATCAACAACCAGTGCTACTAACATGCGGTTAATCAGTGGTTAAATAACAACAATATCTTTTAGGGTTATTTAACTCGTTGTAAACGTAAGTTGTTAACGTACGACCAAGTTATGGGTTAGGTTAAGTACATTTTAATTTTTGCTTTACTCTAAGTACTCACTGCAGTTAAATTATGTCGAAAGTGGCAGTTGTTACGGGGGCAAATAAAGGTCTGGGATTCGAAATAGTGAGACAACTGTGCGAACAATTTGATGGCACGGTTTATTTGACCTCAAGGGACGACGCGCGGGGTTCGGACGCGCGCAATCAATTACAAAATATGGGCCACAATCCTGCTTACCACCAACTGGACGTAACCGATGCTGGCAGCGTCAAACGATTTTGTGACTACATCAGAGAAAAACATGGGAAAATAAAGATCCTGGTGAACAACGCGGGAATTTTATTCTTGAAAGATGCACCGGAACCAAAGATTTACCAAGCGGAGCAAACTCTTTTAGTGAATTTCTTTTCTCTGGTGCATTTTACTGAAGAAATGTTGCCTCTCATTGAGAACGGAGGTACTATAGTCAATATCTCGAGTTCCTCAGGGCATTTGTCCCGGATACCTTCTAACAAATTAAAGACGAAAATTAGCCGAGAAGACATAACTTTGGAAGAATTAAAGGCATTGATGAAAGAGTACGTTGATGCAGTCAAAGAAGGCAGGGATGATAAAGATGGGTGGGGCAGTTCCCCTTACGTAGTTTCCAAAGTTGGAGTAAATGCGTTCACTTTTATGTTACATCGCAGATTAACTGACAGAGGTAAGCTACAATTTTTGTTTCTTAATTTCTCCGATGCTACTAGTAATCGCTGGTCGATACATAGAAAAAAATACTACCTAGGTTGCCTGGGCCGTGTTTTATAAAGCTACAAGTTACAATTTACAAGCGGAAGATTAATTCTATCACCTTTTATTAGAAAGAGAATTCCGCTTGTAAATTGTAACTTGTAGCTTTATATGACATGGCGCTGGTGGTGTTTTTTTTATACGACATGGAAGGCAAAGGAGCAAGTGGGTTACCTGATGGTAAATGATCACCACTGCCCATAGACACCCAGATTACCCACATTACCTACCTTTACCTTACCTTTACATTACCTTTTTAGTGAAATAAAGGGATCACTCACGTATAGAAGGCAAGCTTAGCCCGACAAGTTTCGGGCTTTCTTTCGGCCGCTCCTCTGAGAGCGCACTACGACCACTACGATCGAGTCCCAGAGTCTCACGGAAGTTTGTAGTGGGAGAGCCATACTGTCATACCTATTTGTTGTCTCGTCCGGGGAAGTACCACCCTCTCGCAGAAAATCGGCGTGAACGCAACAGCGCCCCTGTTGCGTTTCGTTCAGTCAGTGACCCCCCCCCCCCCCCCGCCCCTTTCCTCTATCCTTTTTCCTCCCTATAGGCCGGCAACGGACAAGTGACTCTCTTGGGGTTGCTGGTTCTCATGGGTGATCACTTACCATCAAGTGACCTGCTTGCTCGTTTGCCTTACTCTTTCAATAAAAACAAAGTTTGAGTATTCTTATTATTGACCACCCCCCTATAGCACGACCGGATAGCCTATAGTAGTCAGAGACCCTGACTAAGAAGCTTGAGGTCCCGGGTCCGATCCCCGATCGAGGCAGATGTTTGTTTGATGAATACAAATATTTGTTCTCGGGACTTGGATGTTTAATATGTATTTAAGTATGTATTTATCTATATAAGGACGTTTATCCGTTGTCTAGTACCAATAGTACAGCCCCCCTACTACGAAGTGCAAAATTCGAACTTCGTATCGTGCCGTCCCGCTCAAGCTAATATTATTTAATACGAGAGTGAGCGGGACGATACGATACGAACTTCGATTTTCGAATTTCGTAGTAGTCCCCCAGACTTTGCCTGGTTTGGGACTAGGTCAGTTCAAAATCCCATGATATTTATTGATTGCTTCAGACATAGCAGTGTGCTGCGTGCACCCAGGCTACGTGCAGTCGGACATGACGCGCGGCGCGGGCAGCGTGCCCCCGGCGGCGGCGGCGCGGGGCGCGGCGCGCGCGGCGCTGCGCCCGCGCGGGGGGCAGTTCGTGTGGCATACCGGCGCCGCCGTGCCGTGGGGGGGCGACGACCCCAGGAGATACATCGATGAGATGGACGTTTAAACTTGTCCATGACAAGCATAAATCAGACAGACGGGAGGCGCCTTTGGCTTATCTATGCACTACAATTTTTCTGCCATTTTTTGAGGGGGACGAGGACCATACGTACAGCACACGTCTACGCTGCTGTCAAAATTTGTTACGTTCCTACAAACGCACACTAAAACAAAACTGTCACATACTATGAATGTTTCATGAAAATAAAAACAAAAATAATCAATAAATCGATTATTTTCATTGATTCAGAAAATAGTTCCATCTCTTGCCACTAATGCGTAACTGTAGAAGTTCCGTAGTGGGTGAGCCGCTTGATTAAGCTACTCATAGATGGCGCTGAGGAGAGATTTTCCAAATAAAAATATGACACAAGACATTGAAAAACTCGTTAGGTAAACCAACGTTAAGTATAGCTTAATTGGTGGAGCGTGGTACGGATTACCGAGGTTGCTGGTTCAAGTCCAGCTGCTTAACGGATTTTTCTTTGCATTGTCATTGTATATTGAATTTCATACTATGAATGTTTCATAAAAAAAAAATAATAATAATCAATAAATCGATTATTTTAATTGTCACACAAATGCCAAACACGCACACAATCAACAGACCCTGATCATTTTGATCAGACTTAATGTTAGAGATTTGGCAGAGGGGAAATCGCGCGTTAACATCTCCATTCCGTCTCTAAGATAACAAGTTTTGCGGGTGGTAGGACTAATTCCGTCCTAATCGCTACCACCTTCTTACTCGTTAATCCTGCCGCTAAGCAGCAGTGTTTGCACTGTTGTGTTCCGGTGTGGAGAGTAAGACAGCCGGTGTAATTACGGGCACAAGAGGCATTTCATATTAGCTCTCTAAGTTGGCAACGCATCTGCAAACACTCCGTGACCCATTTTCTCGTTTGCCTTCCTCGTCGTATAAAATATATATTTAAAAACGAAGTAAAAATATGGCACCGTTCTAGGTCACTTTGCTATTGTTTATTTTGATCTAATACAATCCTTAAGCTGTCGCAATAATGAGCAACAAATAAGAGCTCACTCTACAAGTGATTACTTGTAATTATTGATCGAATCCTTTGTCAAACAACGGGCGGGGCGGGACGGCGACCCGACGCCGACGTGATCTTATAGTAGGTCAGTGCCCTTAGTGTAAACAAAAAGCACAAAATACGTCTCGATCGCGTTTGCGTTAAAGTGTCAAATAGTATGAGAATTGTTAAACGCAAACGCGATCGAGACGTATTTCTTGGCCTGGTCGGCGATTACACTAGGCGCTCAGTGCCCTTAGTGTAATCAAAAAGCACAAAATACGTCTCGATCGCGTTTGTGTTAAAGTGTTAAATAGTATGAGAATTGTTAAACGCGAACGCGATCGAGACGTATTTCTTGACCTGGTCGCCGATTACACTAGGGGTACAGTAATAATAGAAGACGCCACACATGCCGTCACGATCGGCGCGATGCTCAAGAACAAATTCGCGCCGGCGTCCCTTCGATGTTCCGTCGCGCTCTCTGTCTGACCAAGCCTGTAGCTAGGTTTACTACGGTTTGCCAAAAAACTTTTGCCAACCTGATTAATTTCCCAAAATGCTTTTTTTCCGAAACTGCAAATATTTAATTTTTAGGGTTCCGTACCTCAAAAGGAAAAAACGGAACCCTTATAGGATCACTTTGTTGTCCGTCTGTCTGTCTGTCAAGACCCTTTTTCTCTGGAATGCGTTTAGGTAGCATGCTGAAATTAATACCAAATACTCACGCCTGCGGTCCCTTAAAGCTGTGAAAAAATCAAGTCAACGCAATCAAAAGATACAGTCATTAAAAATCTATTTCCATACAAATTGCCGATTTCCAAAAACCTAAAGGGTACTTTCAGCTGTCCTAGAAACTTGAAATTTAGTATGAAGTTAGCTCTTATAGCACAACCACTCCAAAGTCTCAAAATCCTAAATTTTTATGTCTGTCTGTAGATTTCACAGCCCAATATAAGTTGACCCCACACTGCGTACATTTTGCTTAAGAATAGGGCTCTGCTAACACTGGACTTCTTAAAACACTGGGGAAAAGCGTTAAAATCTTTCTACGGAACCCTCGTGCGCGAGTCCGACTCGCACTTGGCCGGTTTTTTTATAAAACTAACCTATACGAGTTGGCCCTTCAGGGCCATTTAAATAAATCCTGAAATATTGTTTCTGAAAAAAAATACCATTATGGGAAAATAATCAGTTTGGCAAACATTTTTGGCCAAATGAATGGATACCCTTTAGCTACCATCATGATCCAGTCCAGCAAGCTTATTGTCTAACTCGCTCGCAATTACCATAGTGTTTCTTTTGTATGGGCATGGGCTGACAATTGGTATCAGAAACATCTAGCTATTACAGTCTTACAAAAACTGACATTTCAATCCGATGACAAGTGTCAAATTAGTTACGGAATCACCCTGCAGCCCACCACACAAACCAGTTGAATGTCGATGACGCATACAAAAGCCATGCTTACAATGGGAGATTTTGGCAACTATCATTTCCATATAAATTTGGTCTTTTAAGATAGAATTTATGTGGAAGACACGTGGAAGATACTTACATGCCAAATCGGCCTCAGGAAACCTTCCACTCACACGTTGCGTCGTAATCAATAAGTGATCAAACAAGATGTACTTGGAACCTTGTAGAATTCACTAGTTAACTCGAATTATGAATGTAAAAAAGTTTTGGAAAATTTGGAAGCAATCATTGGCTTACCAAAGAAGGTTGGGTATAAGTTCCTTGTTGGCTACCCGTTATTTTGATGGGATGAACGTTTAGCTAAGTTCGTGTTTTACACACCTCGCAAATATAGTATGACAGCGAAGGGTACAAATTCAAAGAAGTAGGATGGAAGTAGGCACTGTATTCATACAGTCAGCGGCAATAGTTGCTAAGCAACCGAAGCGCTCACAATGATCTGCTTAGGTTATTGTGAGCGCTTCGGTTGCTTAGCAACTATTGCTGCTGACTGTTCTTGTCGCGAGGTTTTGACATAAGACGGTAGATTATGGCAACAAATTTTTATATTTTTTTAGTTTTCTAGTCTTCATTGCCATCTTAAAAGTTACGATTCTCTTTTAGCTAGCTTGTTTGTTTCTTGAAAATATATTTACTTTCACACTATTGTAGTGTAGGATAAGTTTATAGCTACAAAACTTGCATTTTATTGTGACTAGCACCAACAATATAGTTTCGTAGCTGGGGAAGTATTTCTTACTAAATTACTTCTAAAACGTCACACAAAGTCGCTACGCTGCAAATACATACTATTTTTGTTCCCCAACTATAGTCGACTCCTATAATTTAGCGAGACTTCATTCTTACTTTTTCAATTATTTGTATGAACAAGTTTTCAAAACCTTGGCACTACCAATGACTTTCTAAACACAAAAACTCATCACCCTCACACCTCGGACAAAGCATGGCACCGCTCTTCCAATGTCAACCCATTGCTTGAATTTGGCTTCGACCACGGTGTACATGTGACTGTCAAGCAACTGTGCTTAGTTTGCTTTTAAGCACACTTGTTTCGTCCCACTGACAGTCCTTGTGTATGGAAAGTCATCGATGTCCACTGATATTGTAATGATAATGAATTAATGATGAAATATCAATGTTATCAAACTGATCATTCCATATAGATGAGACTGCATAGGAAAAAAGTTATCATGTTGTGAAAGGTGTATCATTAAAAGAATTTATAAATTCTTGTTCTGTTTTAATGATCTTTCTCACGGATTATGGCTCAATAAGGTACAAATCGAACAGCGAGTAATTGGCATCTCATTTTAATATAGAAAATATAATCTGTCATAACAGGGATATGATTTAGTAAATATATAATAATATAACGAATATACATACACCATGCGTGCGGAGACGGAAGACTCGGCGAAAATGATCACAAAGAAACATGACAAATCAAAATCGGGGACAGCGGCAACGCGAAACAGAAAGAAAAAATAAAATCATAATTTAAATAAAACAAATATGTTAATTTATTTTACAAATTCCTTTGTTATCATATTTCTCTCGTTAAAATATCCAATATCCTCTCTCAATACAAAGATTTATCGTTCATCGGCGGCGGAAGGTGGCATCGGGATAGAAAACATGTCCGCCGACAGTGATTGCACTTTTACTTGGCGTCGATGCACTCGGCGGGGTGCTGCGGGGGCTTGGCGGGGGAGAAGCCGGGCGGCAGCGGGATGTTGTTGAGCGGCAGGCGCGGCGCGGCCCAGCCCAGCTTGCCGCCCCAGGGCAGCGCGTGCTTGGCGCCGTTGGGCGGCGCGTGCACGCCCAGCTGGCTGAAGCGCGCCCACAGCTCCTGCTGCGCCGCCAGGCCGGGCGCCGCGGGCGGCGGCTTGCCGAAGTTCACCGACGTGGACATGATGGCCGGGTCCATCTGCGTCCAGTCCGAGTACGACGCCGTGTTGTTGCTGAACCCTGCACCACACACACGTAGGGTTTAGCATTTTGGACAATTCATTTCATGGGGATTAGTCTCTTCAGCGGCGTTCTTGTGTTACTATTTATTACATTTACTAATTATCTTTCAATCTTGAAATACTTGAATCAAAGTTGAAAGTGAATTTTTTGCTAGGTTACCCTACATCATCTTAATCACAATCTTCTAACTAGCTGACAATCTTTGTAAGAACCTATGAGTATCGAGCGGTTCGCGAAAGTTTGCCACGACTTCTGATTTTACAAACCAAACCAAATTCAAATAAAATAAAATTTGATAAGTGTCTTAGCACATATCATCTATTGATGTCAGTGGAAAGCCCATTTTTTCTAATAACATACGACGTCGTGGGGCCCTAAAGGGTGGTGACTGTCGAGCTTTACCGCGAGCCTGGCAGCCCCTCACAAGAACTTGGTTGGCGTGATCCAAGAGCGATAGCTTCACTGGCGAGCCCGCATTTTGAACACAGAAAATAAAACTCACGTTAAAAATAATTTACGCTTCTGGCTTGCCTCTCGTTATTTCATATTGAACATTTCGGGGTCGAGGTCGGAGACCCAAAACCCCCGCTATACACGTCTTCAGGGTAGTGGCGTATTGCGGTGTATAACGGCAGTACCTTGGTGGTGGAGATGCAAGTGCGCGGGCGGCGGGAAAGCGGCGTGCGCGAAGCCGGGCGGGGGCAGCCGCGAGCGCCGCACGCGCTCCATATTGTCGCTGCAACACAATACAGATTCATTTCACTTTCGTACGTTTTGTTGAAGTTAAATATGGTAGGGGATCAGTGTTTCAGTCGCCGCGCACTGGGTATAGCAGTGGCTGAGCCCTCCCACTGATGGTTGTAGACTTCTTTTCACAATCAACTTAGAATAGTTGAAAACCAACAGCATTAGAAATGGGTCAATTAACTTTTAATTGCCACTCGTTGCCATGGAGATGTCCACCACCACATAGAGGGCACCACTCCATCAAACGTTAGGATTTTCAACCTTTATGCTTCATCTCCTAAGCATGCAAATCTTGACTTTCGGGGGAGTGGTGCCTTAGAAAATCTTATTTTAGACGAGTTACCCAGGGGACATCTCCATGGCAACGAATGTCAATTAAAAGTTGATTGATCCAAATAGAAATGGTTTATTTCTTAGAATATTGTAGGCAAATGAAAGTCCGTGGTCTCCGCTACCCCTCCGGGAAACAGGCGTGACTGTATGTATGTATGTATGTATGTAATATAGTAGGTACAGATGTGTCAATATAATTGCAACATAATAGCAGCATAATCTGCCAGTTTTGGCGTATCATTCCAAATATCTCAAAAACGGCTGAACCGATTGTGATGAACCTTAGCTAAGAGCTATTTCGATTAACCCAGCTTCCTAATTGGTGCGCCCGTTTAGGAGTTACGATTACGATGCCCCAGACAGACACAGATATACGTAAAACTTATAACACCCTTTTAAGCTCAGAGTGGGAGAGGACAAGTGTAAGGATCTGACATTACAAACGTAGCGTTAACGTCTCAATGAGTGCTATGACGAGTCAGAAATCCGCTATATTTTTGCTGCAATATGTAGCCGGCAACTATAGGAGTCTTTGTCTAGCTTTCATAATAAGAGTCGGACAGCAATAGTTGCCGGCCACATATTGCAGAAAAAATGTTGCCCGTTTAGAAGCCCGTGGAAATTGACAAAAAAGACTCACTGGACACAAGCGCTCATAGCAGATCTTTGACTCGCGATAACCCCATTGCTATGAGATAATCGAGACGCCGTGTTATCCTAGTGGTTTGACCTATGGCCTCTCAAGCAGAGTGTTGTGGGTTCAAATCCGGCTCGCACCTCTGAGTTTTTCGAAATTTAAGTGTGGAATTACATTTGTAATTTATCATGAGCTTTTAGGCGAAGGAAAACATCGTGAGGAAACCTGCGTAAAGGAAACGTGCGTAAAGTTCCCAATCCGCACTGGGCCCGCGTGGGAACTATAGCCCAAGCCCTCTCATTCTGAGAGGAGGCCAGTGCCCAGCAGTGGGACGTAAAAAAAAAAGGCTGTGATGATAATGATGAATCGAGACGCGTATCCACAACAAGACATTGCCACAACCACAACACGAGCCCACATTCCCGTCGCCTGGCGGCCCTCACCCGCTGGTGTTCTGCATCATCTCGGTCTCCATCATCTCGGCGAGCGCCTTCTGCGTCTCCTTGAACGGGTCGAAGTCCAGATCGTCGTCCGTGTCGCCCGCCGCGCGCGCCGCCGGCTCCGCGCCGCCGCCCACCCTGACACACATCACCAGTTTAAGCAAATGTTACAAGCGACCTTCACAATAAGATCACGGTGTCTTAAGGCCTAATTTCCATTGCCACTCGTTGCCATGAAGACTTCCCCTGGGTAACTTGTCTTAAATAACATTTTCTAAGGCACCACTCTATCAAACGTTAGGAGTTTCGGCGGTTACATGCCAATTCCTGACTTTCGGGGGAGTGGGGGGTCTTAGAAAATCTTATTATAGCCGAGCTACCCGGGGGACATCTCCATGGCAACTAATGGCAATCAAAAGTTGATTGACCCATCTACACACATATTATAAGTACTTACCCTAAGAGGGGTTCAGAAGCCAAAGGCATAATGAACCTGTCGTTACCACGACAGGTTCATTATGCCTTCGGGTTTGACCGCTTCTTTTTTAATCATAGACAAATAAACCAGAGCTGACGTATCGTATCGACTATTTTTATATAAATTGAGGTCTACTTCTATCAAGCTTTTACTTAAGTTGCACCATTCGTATGTAAGTTGTAGGTCTGTAAGTTGTCCGTCAAATCTTGCATCTAAATTTTAAAGCAGTTATCCTCAACCGATTAAGATAAAATTTGGTATGCTTATGTAAATCCGGTGACAAATGTGACAATACAATAATCTGGTAGTGAAATTCAGGTGGTGCGGCCTGGGTCGTCTCCACACGAGGGAACTCTTCAACGGTTAATGGCATCGACTTAAAATTTGATATGGATGTGTAAGTTGGATGTCAATAAAAGTAAATACAACAAAAAGTACAGTCGGCAAAAAAAGCTCGTTTTAAAAATGAACTTTTCATGGTTACGTTATTAAATTGTATTGGTTTTTGAAGATGAAAATTGTCTGTCGTAATGCTGGTTTCTGAACGCATTATGGAGGAGTTATGATGTGTGTGTAGATCTACGAATATTAATATCTACGGAAGCGTAACTAAGCCCAAAAAATCACTGAAGTGGCGTTGGGCTGGCCATGTACGTATGTCGCTGTGTGCATCAGTACCTCTGTTTGTGTTCGTCGAGCGGGTAGTGGCGCGGCGCATGCGCGAGCTGGTCGGGCCGCGCGAGCAGCAGCCGCATCTGCTGCGCCTTGTGGAAGTCCGTGAAGAATTTGTCCATGTTCTCTGCCAGGTAGCGGCCTTCGCTCTGCAGCTGGAAACGGAAACTCAAACATTTATGCCATTATTCATAAAAGTCACTCAAGCCATAAGAATAAATAATAACATAGTAGAACGGAATCTCTTTTGGCCGAGTCCAAAACGCCGCCATTTATATACCTACTTCCCCCTAGTAGTATATTATTGGGCATTCTGGACCACCATTCATTCGATCGGGCGAAAAATTTCGCCCTCACTCATTCGTGGTGATCCAGAAGCCCAATAATACAATGAATTGCACACAACCTACAATCAACCCAAACCCAACGGTAACCAACCTAACAGTAACCTATCAGCATTTGCGTTCAACATAACGCTCAACCTACACCTGAAATCGCATTGGACATTCTGTTTCACCTCGCGTTCAACGCAACAGCAACTCAAACCCAACGGAACCCAACCTAACAGTGACCTATCAGCATTTGCGTTCAACATAACGCTCAACCTACACCTGAAATCGCATTGGGCATTCTGTTTCACCTCTCGTTCAACGCAACGAATACATCAGCCCAACAGCAACTCAAACCTAACGGAACCCAACCTAACAGTAACCTATCAGAATTCACGTTCATCATAACGCTCAACCTACACCTGAAATCGCATTGGGCATCCACCTCTCGTTCGAATGAGCGAAGTTTTGACTCGAGGTTCAACGACAAGCCAACCCGACGGGAATTTATTCAATGTATTTAAATTTCAGTCCAACTCAAGTCTCAACTAATTGACAACCTAACATAGATATGTTTAATAATGTTTGAGCTTAGATAAAGTAAAAGCAAAAGTACACCATGCACACCGGGTTGATCAAGTCCGATATGCACGAGGCCGAAGCCACTGAGCGCTCCTCGGTCTCAAGCCGCAGCCTTTGACTCAGGTTAACTCAGGTGTTTGCACAACTTGTCTGCGAAGCTGATCAGACTCCACAGACAAGATCGGGTCACCCAGGACGCGTCTAGTTCCCGGCATCCACCTACGGATGTATCGCTATGACCGCTTTTTGTGTGCGTGGTGGTTTTGGATGCCTCCCACCGAGGCTTGTATACAACTCATCCGCAAAGCTGATCAGACTCCACAGACAAGGTCGGGTCACCCAGGACGCGTTAGTTCCCGGCATCCGTTTTCGGATGTATCGCTATGACCGCGTTTTATGTACACGGCAAATTGTATGTCGGATTTATTTATATCAACGAATCTCAAAACCATCGTTAGCGCGAGTTAGGTTTAAACTAATTTACGCTGGAATAAAGCACTAAGTAAACATTATTTAAATTACGAAAACATAAAAATGTGTAACTCACTACACTAGTGAAAACCGAAATATGATTTTAAATTGGTATCGCTAAAACTAAGTCAAATAGTGTGATTTAATTGATGTTAATGTAGAACAACTCCATCTGTGAGACCGCGATACTTTATCACACTTTCTAAATAACTTATATCACTTTATCATGTTGACGTAAAAATTGTCTTGCTGACTAGAATATAAAGTTTGATCAGAAACGAGTTGTAAAGTGATATACATGATTATGTACTTAAGTCATTTCAACTCGAAGACATTGTAGTGTAAGTTAGGTACTCGATCAAATTACGTAGCGAGCGCGCTCGCTAAGGTTTATTGTTCTTAACATGCAAATGGACATACGAGTAGGCGGTGATGACATCTATCGAAATTATTCGAAACCATTTGTATTCTATACGAAACCAGTACATCAAAGGTACTTACTTAAATCATTACTTACACCTACTTAGTTCAGTGCTTAACCCACAGACAGCGCTTATGTTAAACTTTGACATCGTGCGCTAGAATTTGTACCTAGATTTTTGTGTGTCTGTCTGTGGTACCATAGCTCCTAAATGAATGAGCCGATTTAAATGCGGTTTTTCATTTAACAGGTTTTCTAACAATGGTTCTTAGACTTGTTTTATCAAAATCGGTTCAACCGTTTCTAAGATATTGACCTTTGAAGCGAAAATGTCTATTGTTTTTCGACTTTTCTAAGTTGGTTAGGTTATCTTATCATAAATGTTAATAATATAGGAATTGTTTATTTTTGTGTTCAAATTGAAAAAGGTTTATACCTGTTTGTACCTGTAACAAGACAATGTTTGTTTTCGTATTAGGAAATAACAATTGTATGTGTATTTATAATTACGATGTAAAGTAGCAAACATTACAGTTAGAACACGTTTTTACCTAAGTTTAAATCTTCGTCTTAGTAGGTGAGGTAAGATGATATTTGGTTGTGTGAGCTAACCAATTACTAACCTTACCCATTAACTTAGTAATTAAGTCGGTTAATACTGAGGCTATTTGAACGATCTGAGGAGGTTTTTTTCCAGTTTCCGTTATAATTTTAACGTACAGAACTGAGCATGAAAATGTTACCAATTAGGTATTAGCCAATTTTATTGCGCAACGTTATCAAGTTGTAATGTGACACACAGTGCGATCGGCGTCTTTTTGCTGACATACAAATGCGGTGCATGTATGAAGCGTGGTTGCGAAATAATATTCATATTATAAAGGTGTAGGGTTGACAATGATCAATGGATAAATTTACAATTAATGGGTACCTCTATTAAATGCGAATATAAATGTTCTTAAAAGAAATAATGATTACTACAATTACTGAAATACTAATATTTAGGTAATTCCTTAATTTAGCTGGTGAGAAATAAATAAATAAAAAATAAATAAGTAAATTAAAAATTAAAAAAGTAAATTAAAAAAAGCTTACAACTCACTCTCGATTAGTTTTTTGGTATCTTGAATACATGCATATGTGGAATACGAAGTAGGCAGATTTACCAACAGACAGATAGACAAATTCATAACGTTCCTCTTTCCATCGCGTCGAGAATTAAATAATGTAAAATAAAGAACTGTTATGTGCACATAAGCATAATACACAATTGTGATTTGGAATGCGACAGCCCTAGTTCATTTAGTAAAATCAGCAAATAATTTCGTTTAAAACTTTTGCGCGGGGCTAATTTGTTCCTTTCCAATTTCGAACGTGACGTGCACAGTGCATCAAGTCTTCTACATCTTCAGCTCAGAGGTTAAGCTGTGCAGAGTTTCTACGTTAGTAAAGTTTATTTGCTTTATACATCGATTAAAATGTAAGTATGTATTTCAACGTACCTAACGCTTTACTTTCCTAACGAAATTAAAACATTTGGTTCATATTGTTTGTAGGGTTCCAACAGGCATTAATATTTTTAATTTCCTTTCAGGTCTGATTCCGAGTTTGAACCCATCACTGTTGCAAACAGCGGAACCGTTCGGTCAAAAGTGGGAAGGTCGGCTGAAAAACGAAAAGCTTCAGCTCCAAACAGGTAGCCATTTTATATTTATTTTCATATTTCATGTTTTTTATTTTGTCAGCTGGGTACATATTTACTTAAATATTGTTTGTCTACTTTTTTCATTTAAAAAAGGTATTTTTTTTTCTTTTTTTATCGATGTATATGGTTATTTTAAATGTCGAGTAATAAAAACATATTTTTTATTTCAGATCTGATTCAGAGGAGAGCGTTGCCGCTGCAGATGTCAGTATCCCAAAAATAAAAAAACCTGCTCAAAAAAGAAAGCCGTCAACCCCAAGGTATTTTTCTTGTAATTTGTTTAATGAATTTCGACGAACTAAGTACAACTGTCTTATTCATTGTTTAATGTCTGTTATGTTTCAGATCTGCTGCACCCAAGAAAAAAGAAACTAAAAACCCGTTTGACGTGTTCGGAATATTTCCTGAAGACGTTGCTGTTAACCATAAGCCTGCTGAGACTGATCCGCTTGATTCATCCATTATAAGCCGGGTACCGAACGGGTCAACAAAACGAGCTTGCACCCTCAACGGAGACTTTTTCTTGGAGCTGCGGGTGTACAACACTGCTGATATTCGCGGTGAGTTACGTCAGGAGCGTTGGAAAAAGGCTCTCGTTACTCTAAAGGCGCAAATCGATGATGAAACTGTTGAATGGGAGGCATTGCAAAAATTTATTAAAAAGATAAATGTACTTTTCAAGGACGCTAACGTCAAATTTTATTCTAACGATACTAAGTACTAATTTAGTAGGTACTTTTTTGATTTTAACAGATACTGCAGGTTGTCTCTTTTTATTACTTATTTGAATAAAATTTAAACTGCATCAAATTGTGTATCAAGTAATTTTTAATAAATGTTTTTAATAAATGTTAACGATTTATTATGAAACCATAATTTAAACGCTTTTAACGATATTACTTTAAGGGCGCAAATCGATGATAAAACTGTTGAATGGAGGGCATAGCAAAAATTTGTTAAAAAGATAAATGTACTTTTCAAGGACGCTAACGTCAAATTTATTGTAACGATACTAAGTAAGTACTAATTTAGTACTTTTTATTTTTGCTTTTAACGGATACTGCAGGTTGTCTCTTTTTATTATTTGATTAAAATTGAAACTATCAAATTGTGTATTTAACATATAAAACCAGGATTACAGCTTAAGCAAAGTCGCTACATAAAACATGCCCTTTTGCACTCAGTGTTCAATTACAGTAGAAAGCAGGAAGTGGGTAGGGCACCTTAGAAGTAATAAGCATAGAAAAAATTCGGGTGTAAATTTAAACGATGAGGTTGTTGAAATTTCGTCTGCTTTTAAAGGTCGCATAGCATCTTATAGAATAATGGCAACTGATGAGCTGAAGTCTTGTTTACCTGAATCATTTTTGATTACAGTAAAACCTAAAATGCAAAAAATTTTGGAAAATTCGCTTAAAAAACATGTGTCCCTCAAAGTAAATTTCGAATATTTTGGCGATTTTCTTTTGTTTAAAGATGACAAGCAGGAAATGAAATCTTTTGCAACGAAAAATTTTCCTATACATCAAAATTATCAATTCGAAGAGCTTTTAAACACAATAATTATTAGTATACAGAAAAAAATCGAAGAATTTCAGGAGCGCGATTCTGGTTGGACTTTCTTATCTAATTTGTATTTAGAAGTTAACATAAATAAGTATGAACCATTGAAAGCGTCATCTTACATAGACTTACCTAAGATAATAAAAAATAAAAAAGCTTGCATTAATATTCAAAATCATGATAATTATTGTTTTCTCTGGTGTGTTGTTGCTGCTCTTTACCCATGTCAAAACCATCGCGAGCGTCTATCATCTTATCCTCATTTTAAAGACGTATTAAAACTTGATAATATGTGTTTCCCTGTCACTTTAGCCGATATCATTACGTTTGAGCATCACAATATTGATATCAGTATTAACGTATATTCTTTAAAAAACAACCGAACTCTTGTAGGACCTCTATACAGATCGCAATATAAAAGGAAACATCGAATCAATTTACTTTTAATCGAACGCGGTAATAAGTCGCATTATGTTTTGATTACTAATTTACCGCGTCTTGCTCGCGGTCAGATTACCAAACATCATGCTAAGCTTTATTTCTGCGAAGACTGTCTGATATTTTTTCAAACTGAACACGGTTTCAATAGTCACGTTTGTAGTGGGGTTGCTACGGTACTTCCGGAGAAAGGCACCTATCTCGAATTTAAGCATTTTGAACGAAAACAAGACGTTCCATTTGTCGTGTATGCTGACTTTGAGACAATCCTTAAACCCTATCAGAACTGTGAACCTAACACTGACAGTAGTTTTACTACAAATAAACAAATACATTTACCAGCCGCTTTCGCGTACCATATAATTTGCTCTTATGATGAGCAACTTAATCGTTTTGTTCAATACCGAGGGCCAGATTGTGCTCAGAAATTCGTAGATTATTTATATAGACATATTAAAGACATCCATAACGTTTTAGAAAAAGAAATTCCCATGATATTTACTGTAGAAGATTCTTTAGCTCATGAACGTGCCAAAAATTGTCATATGTGTAAAGGTTTATTGTTTGCAGACAAAGTAAGAGATCACTGTCATCTAACGGGCCGTTATCGCGGTGCCGCGCACCAGTACTGCAATCTGCGCTTTCGCGTTCCTAAATTGGTCCCTGTTTTCTTTCATAACTTAGCAGGTTACGATTGTCATTTGTTTATACAGGAACTTAGTAAATGTTCAGGGCCTGTGAAAGTAATCCCAAAAAATAAAGAAAATTATATTTCGTTCACTAAGTTTTTGTGGATTTCAGATCAAAAGTATGCACAAATTCGATTTGTAGACTCTTTTAAATTTTTAGGAACAAGCTTGGAAAAATTAGCGAATGGTTTACATAAAGATGATTTTATTCACTTGAACAAGTTTTATCCTGAAACTAAAAAAAATAAATTATTAACTCGCAAAGGTATTTATCCTTACGATTATATGTCGAGCTGGGATAAGTTTACAGAGACCGAGCTTCCATCACAGAACTTGTTTTTTAATTCTCTTTCCAACGAACAAATAAGCGATTCAGATTACGCACATGCGCAATCTGTATGGTCCGAATTTAAAATCAAAGATATGGGAGAATATACTGATCTTTACCTAAAAACTGATGTGTTGCTTTTATCAGATATTTTTGAGAACTTTCGGTTCATTTGCAAGTTAAATTATCATTTAGATCCGGCATTCTATTTAACTGCTCCAAGCTTATCGTTTGATGCTATGTTATTAAAAACCGGAGTTAAGCTTGAATTGATATCCGAATTAGAAATAATTCGACTCATACAAAAAGGAATAAGAGGTGGTATTTGCATGTGTTCGACCAGATATGCTCAGGCTAATAATAAGTACATGGAAACTTATGACATGAATAAACCAGACTCGTTTTTAGTATATATCGATTGCAATAACTTATATGGTTACAGTATGTGTCAATCGTTGCCCATGTCTAATTTTAGTTTTCTAGATCATCATGAAATTGCCCAACTAGATATTTTGTCTGTCGAAGATGATGCTCCATTTGGATTTATTCTGGAAGTTGACTTGCTATATCCGGAAAATTTACACCATAACCATAACGACTATCCATTTTGCGCACAAAAATTTATTCCTCCAGGAGGAAAAACGACCAAATTGATCCCAAATTTATATAACAAATACGAATACGTCATTCATTACGTCCATCTGAAAACATGTTTACGCAACGGCTTAACTCTTGATAAAATCCATCGCGTTATAAGGTTTCGTCAAAGTCCATTCTTAAAACAGTATATTCATTTAAATACAGAACTGAGAAAAAAAGCTACTACTCCTTTCCAACAAGACCTTTTTAAATTAATGAATAACTCAGTTTTTGGGAAAACTCTTGAAGACAGTGAGCGGCGAGTTGACGTCAAATTAGTAAATAAGTGGCACGACCGTCAAAACAAAACAAAAAAGTTTACTTGTGCTAACAAATTAATTGCCAAACCGAATTTCCATAGTGCAACAGTGTTGTCTGAAAATTTGGTTGTCGTACAAATGAAGCCTGAAAAAGTAATTTTAGATAAACCAATCTACGTAGGATTCTCTGTATTAGAACTTTCTAAAAGTCATATGTACCAATTTCACTACACGGTAATAAAAAAACACTACCAAGATCAAGTTACTCTGTGCTACACTGATACCGACAGTTTTATTTACAAAATCGAAACTGCAGACTTTTACAGCGATTTAAAAAATATTTTTTTAAACTTTTTTGACACAAGCAATTATAACCCTGTAAATGATTTGCAAATACCTTTACGTAACAAGAAGATTCCTGGGTTATTCAAAGATGAGTTAGGAGGAGAACTTATTACCGAGTTTATAGGGTTACGTTCTAAACTATACTGTATCAAAAGTGATAAATCTCTTATCAAAAAGGCTAAAGGAATAAAAAAACCAGCAGTTCAAGAGTTAACATTAAATGATTATCGGGATGTGTTATTCAATGATAAAATAGTTCGGAAAAAACACATATTATTTAAATCGATTAGGCACGAGATCTTCACTCAATCTGTCAATAAAGTTGCTTTATCTAACAAAGACGATAAACGACATATATTATCAGACAAAATTTCAACCAAATCTTGGGGACATGAGTCTATTTTCTAGTACAGTAGTTATCTAAGCGACCTTTCCTCGAGCTGTAATTTTATTTCGTAGGCACCCAATGGGTAATAAAAAATTAGAATGTGTTTAATAAAATAAAATACGTTGAGTACTTACGTTATTGTAAAATTATAATTATGTATGTTGTAGGGTCAGCGTCAAAAGCCGCTCATCACTTTTGTACCTTTTCGCTCTACGACCAGATGAGCGACTTTTGACGCTGACTATACCAAATAAGTAGATTATCATTAAGTACTTTATTTTTTATAATTACACATTGATTTGTAAATTGTATGGTTTGTTCTTTTTTTTAATAAATAAATATGAAGTGTTATTAACATTTGTTTTCTTTTTTTCTTTCACCCACCTAAGTATATATAGACTGCGAGGATACCGACTGAAAACACATTTTACTTGAGTTGAAATTGAGTTTTCTCGCTTCGGAGGTTTCCTGACGATGTTTTCCGTCATCAAAAAGCTCAGGGCTCAGGCTTAATTTTAAATGTAATATTTTGATAATGGTAAGTAAAATCATGTTCTGTTGAACAGGCAAATAATACCTATCCTCGTTTATTGCATTGGGTATCAATTAAAACATGTCCTTACGTGTCTTAAGCAGCGCGGCGGCATGCAGCCCGTGCTAAGGTAATTTGCTGACACGTGAAATATACCTATTCACATTTATTGCATTTGGTACCAATTATAACAAGTCCTTACGTGTCGTTGTAATTTGATCGGCATTAAGCAGCGCGGCGGTATGCACCGCATGCTCCGAAGCGCGTGTTAATTTAATTTGCTGACGCATGAAATTACTGTAATTATAAATAGCGGCTGTTATAGTAAGTTATCATTCTGCACTCTACATTCATAACTGAGTAAAGTCGTTCCAAAGTTTTGAAAATTAAGACGAGCTGATCCATTCCCGATTCGGTAAGTAAAATTGGCATTATTTAATATTTATTCGTATTATTTTGTTGCTATTATTGTTTTGTAAGCGTATGAAAATGCTCATATGTGTTGCCAGATGCGTTTATTTATTTGATTTCTTTTGTTTCAGAATATGGAAGGAACGCAAGACACTCAAATCATGTTTTCGCAATATGCACAGGGTCCATTAGGATTCCGAGAAGATGAAGAAGAAGAAGAAGTCAGTGAATTTGTAAAAAAAATTGCAAGTGCCAAAACGAAAACCAAGTCTAGTAAACCAAAACTAAGGCTAAACAAAGTGGTAAAGAGAAGTGTACGAGGTCACCCGCCGTTGTTCGTTATAAACAATGAAGCAACTAAGGGGAACAGACTTGTCAAAATCCAAATAATTAACATAAGTGACTCCGCGCCGGATCAAAACGACGAAACCGGTGAAAACGTTATGCTCAGTGCGCAGTATGTGGCAAGTGACGGATACGATGAGATAATAGACAGTACAGAAAGTGTAATAAATAAGATATCCAAGAAGTTGTGCGGATATAGTGTTAGTTATTAATGTTTTTACTGTTTTTGTATATAATTTTGAAAATAAATATGGTCAACAATTTTCTTGTTTTATTCCTTTGATTAAGCGATACGTCAACAGGAAAGATTTTTTTTGTAAGTATGTCAATAAAGCAATAATTCAAACGAAAATAAAATTATCATGATTAAATGCACAAGAAAAATCTTTTCAGTAAATATCGCTTAAATAGATTAACACTATTATTAGCCACAGGTATGAATCGTTATCATTTATTTCATATTTTTAAACAAACAAATTCAATTATTTAAAAATGGGTTAATATAAAAAGTCTTCGTTCAAAATAAATGATAACTAATTTTGACTGGGTTAAAAAATAAAAAAATGATTAAACGTAAATACTTATTTTTGAAAATTAGGTATAATTTATTACAATGTTAAATATGCATAATATCGAAATAATATTTTTTAAGACATATAACGTTTTTTAAGGCACAAGCTTTTTTATGATGTAGACAATTATAAGAGCTGTTGTCGATACAATACTTTTTATACATTAATTGAAAATTAGAACAACCTTTCTCTCCCAAGTCTATTACAGTACAATCAGCACATAAATCATTAATCCACTTAATTTTTTCAAAACCTTTTACATATATTTTTTTGCCTTCCAAGAAATTATGAATCATTCTCTTAAATTCTCTGTGGTCGATATACCCCTCACGCCACATAATGCCAAGGTTTCTCTCTATCCATTTCACATGCCTTTTTTCGTTTTCTGATAACGTAGAAAATGAATATGGAGGTTTTATTAAATACGCCTGCGTGTGTTCATAGGTACTGTATGCAAATTCTTTAATAATAAATTCATTTTTAGATGATTTAAACCCCTGAACATCTACGAATAGATGGTCTAGTTTCATGATATCTTCTTTGTTATATTGGTCAACGGCTTATATTCTATAATACTATCATTCAAAATAAGACAATAAGCCGCGGTATTGTCAGGGATATCTGTGTCACACTCTAATTCAATCCGCACATCGACTGAACCCGTTTTTAAGGTTTCATTTTGACGAGAACAGTCGATAACAAACAGAGGTGCTTTATTTATAAAGTCTTGTGGATTCAACAACGGTGCTTGGCTGCGGTTATAATAAGACTGTTGGAATTTAGCGTACTGTTCATATAATATAGCAAATTTTTGAGCCGAGAAACTGACATTCAAGTTTTCATAAGGAAAATAATTTGAATTTAAAAAAACTTTAACGTCACGCAAATTACAATGATCAAAACGCGATATATCTTTATCAGCAACATTTTTCCTGTTTGTTTTTAATCCAATTATAACATATCGAGGTTTTTCAACTTGAGACGAAGTTTTGACGGCCCAAGAATGTTTTGATGTTTTAGGTAAAAGCGGGTATTCGTACAGATCCCAGTTCCTAAATGCTACCTGAATAGCTCGATCTCTTTCCAAATATTTAAGCAAACTTAATCTTTCACGATCAGAAACCTTAATGTGCGGCATGCGCCATACTATTTTAGATATAGTTATGTTACCTATATACTCATTTGTGTTCAGTTTTACGCTATTTAAATTAGTATTGGATCGTAAAAGAATAAGTTCATGCTTACAGTTAATAATAATTTTGTTATAATCCTCTGCGAAGCCAAGAATCTTATTTAAAGGAATTGACACAGAAAATGATCCATGCGTAATTTTTGTGCCATCAACATCCCAGCCCCATAACTTTGACATCGATGATTCAAGTTCATTCATCGACACAAGAGATTTTATTGTTGTTGTGACCCCAGCGTTTTTAATTTTATCTATTTCAATCCCATTCAGCTCATATCGAATATCTTGAAATAAATGAAGTATAGGGTTATTTGTAAAATGAACACTGGACACCTTCGCTTTTGTTTCTCTGTTGAATACTTCTATAGTACCCTCTATGTATAAAGTACTCGCTGATGGTAATACGTATAGATCTTGCTGGTTGATAGGTATACGGATTTCATCATTTAAATTGAAACTTGTTACGTACGGTTTATACGAATGATATTCGAAACTTTCAATCGTGCTATCAAAGCTAAAGGAGTCTGATAAGTTTAGTATACTCATTTTAATAATCCTATGTTTTTTAAAAACTGTTTGTTTTCCTTCGTTAGTTGTCCTTTAGGTCTTCTTTTCTTGATAGCACAATGAGCACTAACGGCTTTGCTGTTTGAGACCGTACATTTATTAAAGTCTATCATTTTTTTCTGAGATGTAAATATATCTGAATCTCTTCGCCACGTAAATTCACTAAATTATCGTTTATATCCAGTATTCTTATTATAAGAGCGTTTAAGCTGTTTTGAGTAACAGGAAAATATATAACATTTTTAGGTGTTTCTATAATCCGGTAACCAGGCGGTACATTTGGCACAAATTCATGAATTATATGACTAGGTTTTCCGTTTATAAATGACCCGCTCACGATGTCACATTCAACTCGTACTATAGTTGTAGACAGAATGGACACGGGAAAAGGGGACTCAGTTAATATATTCGCCTGAACTGTTTCTTCTCCAAAACCAAGTAACTTACCAATCGAATTTGGTTTTTTAAAATAGACGTTTTTGGAACACAATATAGATGTTTTTAGCGTATTATTATTGCATGTCAGTGTAAAGGTGCAACCTTGGAGATGTCTTTTAAGATAATCATCAAGATCTTGAAGTTCATATGACCCTTCAGGAATTTCTACTACTTCGTTATCACCATAATAAAACTTATTATTTCGGTTGTCAATATTAGGTATCGAGTTAAATGTCGACAAGTATAGCAACCCGCATTCATATTCACCATCTAGTTGAAGAGCTGGCGAGTGATTCGTAATCAGGGTAGAGGAGGATCCCGTTATGGACAAAGTGAAAGACATCGTGAGAATGAGAAGCTATTTATTGTTCAGAGATATTTAAACGGTTATTCCAATATTTTTTTAAATATTTTAAACATAAATGTCCGCAATTAACAGTATCGAATTTTTGATAAATATTATAATTGTATGAAATATTATAATTTTTCAAATATTTTATTAATTCTAGCGGCGGTTGAAGATCACCATAACTATTAAAATATTCACAATGATTATTATCTTTGACATAGGCTACCCAGTGAGTCCCTTGGTTTTTAGAACTATCTAAATTTACGATTGCACATTCTACTCTTTTTGGACGGTTTGGCAATTTGTCTCTCATGTAAACACCACGAAAATAAGGAATATCTGTTGAATGTTTTAAAATATCAACATTTGTAAGAGCACGTCTGGGTAGCCTTTTATTTAGTTTTTTAATCGTTTTAAACACAAACCCTTTCCATTTCTATACTGTTTAATGTACAACCCTTTACCTAATGCAATAGATTCCATCATTTTATTATGACGTTCTGATTCGGATAAGCTCTTTTTTGCAGCTTTGTAGTCACCAACAGCTTTAGCGATCCCAGCAGCTCCTCCTGCCAATGACCCTAACGCAGAAAGTC
Source organism: Clepsis dumicolana (assembly GCA_963691665.1). Lineage (NCBI taxonomy): Eukaryota > Metazoa > Arthropoda > Insecta > Lepidoptera > Tortricidae > Clepsis > Clepsis dumicolana. The sequence continues at coordinate 5,092,620 of OY829528.1, read as the reverse complement.
CCGCGAAAATAGGTATTAGTGGCAATATACCTCCAGTTTTAGGAATCGGTATTAATCGAGGAACTCTCATTTTACTCGTATTGTTATTAAGAAATACTTTACTCGCTGCAGCAAAAGCTCGACTGACTGCAGTGCCTTCTTTTTTAGATTTGTTTTTTTTCAATTCGGTACGTATCTTAGAAACAAAATGCTTAAATGATTTTATCCCTGCACCAGCTTTCATTTTAGATTTCATCACTTTGCTAACTATCCAAGACGCAAGTTTTTCTCCTTTTCCAACACCTTTTGACTTCAATCTTTGTTTAGCCATTTTATAGAGTTCAAAATCTGCACGATGTCGGTCTGTTAGGTCAGAATATTTATCGTATGCTATATCGTGTTGCATACACGCGTTGTCCAATTCATTAACTCCTTTATCACCTCTTTGCAATCGCTTATGCAATTTTGTGCCTGGTCCGCAATAATTGTAGCCAGGTAAGTGCAGTTCAAACGGTAAGTGATTAATAATACTGTTTAGAAGTCCTCTTCCTTTCATATCCCAAAAGTTAATGACTTAGCGCGAGAAAGTTTTTAAATATATTTATACAATGGCATTTCTGTCGATCCAGCTGTTTTCGCTATCGTTAAGTCCTAACCACTTAACATACAATTTTTTCCCTCTTTTTTTGATTACCTTTTCGATGAGGTAAACGTCTGGATACTTAGTTTTTTGCAGTTCTTGTTCATAAAATGTACCGAGTATTGAGTTTTTTCGTTGGTCTTCAATATGGTAAGTAACAGGACGAGTGTGATTCACCTTTTTAATAGTAAATAGCTCAGTTGACCAATTAGGCGTATAACCTTTATGAAAGACGCTTTTGTACTTGCTTATACGCACATGATCTCCTACATTAAAAATATTTAATTTAAAACGCCGATTGGATTGTGATTTATCTATGTTTTTCTTTACTTCGGCTTCATTATTAAAATTCACCTCATTTGGGCTAAATTTTGTTGTGCTATGCACAGTTTGATTATAAGATTGAACTATCTCATCGAAAGGTTTTCCAAGCCATTTGTAGTTCCCGATGAAACTGAAATATTTGTAAAGTTTGTTCTTGAGCGTTTTTATTACCCTTTCAACAATAGACGCCTTTTTAACTGAATACGTGGAATAATGATTTATTTTTAAGGATTTCACATAACAATCGAATTGATCATTGTAAAATTCTTTTCCAAAGTCTGTCTGTAAGTTTCTAGGTATTCGTTTGGTCGACTTGATAATTAGTTCAAATGCATTTTTTACTTCTGTTTTAGTTTTAGATTTCGTAGGAATACACCACGTGTACTTTGAAAATGTATCAATAACAACTAAAATGTATTTATATCCCTTATTTACAGTATGTAAATTCTGTAAGTCAATTAAATCTGCTTGCCACAAATCATCAATTCCTTTTAATATAACTGCGCGACGCTTGAAATTTTTTCGGGCCGATCTATGGATTTCATTCACGACTTGTTCTTTTGTCATCTTTGAAATTACTTAAAATATTGTCTATGTCCCTTTTTGTATAAAAGTTTATTTTCAACTGATTTGCAAGCTGATGAATTTGAGAATTTATAGTTTTAAATAAAGAATCTAGATGCTTCTTCTCGTAAGTGTCCTGGACGAGCTGATCGACATATTGCTTATTAGCTGCATCATTGGGTGTCAAAGGATCCGCTACCCCCTTTAATCGCGATGATTGTAGATCGAAATCGCCATCATCAGAACGCAGCAAAGTTTTATTGTTAAGTTCAAAAACTTCACATACACGCAAACGTTTATGAACATGATGACCGAATTTGTCTATGTTCATTTTCACTTCTTATTTTTATGCACTTATGTATCATCAAATTTCCGGCTTCGACTGATGGTAAAAGTAAAATACCAGTTTTATATATCATTGATTAACCAAGCCCGCTTCACGAAGTTCTTCTACAATTGATATTATTTCATTGTCTAATCCTGTGTTACCGGCATCACGGGAAGCAATGAGTAATTTCAATCTTTCAACTAATTCGTTTGGATTATCCCAATAGACATATGAAACATCTCTTTTAACTTTTTTCATTGTTGGTAGTCCTTTGCCGTAAGTACATAAATCTTCGCTTATTGAACGTTGTTTCGATAATTTGAAAAGCGGTTTTATAATGTATAAATATTTCTGACCTTTGTTACTTTTTATTGGTTTATTGGGATCAAAATCTCGTCTATGGACATTCGTTTCTAGTAGCAACATTTTATAATAACGTTTATCGTCTTCAGTTATGATACCTAAATCAGGCAACTTCTTAAATAACAAATCATATAAACCTGGTGTTAAATTGTAAGTACGTCCATTTACTTTGAGTTTTTCGCCACTAACGGAAACTAAACAAGATCCTAACATAAGCTTATCGCGTTCTGTTCGTATGCCAAAAGGAATGTCCAAGTCGGTGTTGTATTGTTTTTGCCATGCAGGGTCTTCGCGAGGAGATGCATATGAACCGGTAGTCTTAAATGAAGTATCATTTGTTGATTCCAAGACATCATTGTTGTCACTTTCACATAACATGTCATCATCACCATCTTGTCTGTTTTCGTCTCTATTTGATACCTCATCATCATTATTTGAAGTCGTTTCGGAAAAATTTCGTACGATTGTTTGATTATTAATACTACTTCTCTTCCCTTCATTAGGACTAAATTTTAATGTTTTTGGCGCCTTTTGCCACTTAAATATGTCTTCATCAAAATCGGTTTCATTAGTGTTATAGTATTTATTGTCGTTACTTTTAACCATTTCATTAAGCGGGTCTGTTATTGGTTTAAAGACTGATTCCAAAATCATATTGTTGTTATTTTTCATATCACGAAGTAGTTTAACCTTCTTTTTGACAGCATCGGCAGACTGAAGTACTTTTTCTTTTAAAGTTTTCTCGGTGTTTATTTTATGATTCATGTCTGATCTCGATGGATTCCCATGATGCAATAAAAGTTTCTTGAAAATGAAACTGGTTAAGTAACACGGTTAATCCAAAACGATAAATGTATCAAATCCCATTCTATAACATCCTGAATTTCTAGCACAGTCCTTGTTTACAACCAAGTAGCTAAAAGGTACGCTCCATATTTTTGCACACATTTCCCGAAACTGTGACCAAGACATATCAGTTCCAACGTGCTCGTCATAAACATGACGTAAATTAACTTCATCTTGTTTAAAAAGGATGATTAAGTTAGCATTGTCCCTTATTAATTGTTTAGGTATTTTACTGTAAGTTTGATTTAAGTAGAAGCTGTCAATATTTTTATGCCTTCCCATTGCAAAGTAATCCCTTATATTATTTTGATTTTCGCATGCAACATCATCAAATATGATAATTGAATTGTTCTCAGCTTCATGCGGGCTTAGTATTTCATCATTTTCGCGATATTTTTGAAATTTAACTGATGGAACCAACATCAATATTTTTTCTAAAAACTGGTACATCGGTTGGAAAAGTGTTTTTGAATATACGTAAATATTTTGAAAGCGTAGTCCTTGTTCATGTAGTAGAAGAGAGACAATTAAATTAGTTTTACCGCAATTAGAAGGACCGCAAATTATACAGCGAATTGTGTCGGGTAAAAGTTCACCGTGACGAAAACTACGATTGTTGCGATCTGAACAAACAACCTCCAACTGCAAGCTCTGAGCTTGTTTTACAAACTTCATATCTGTTCAAGATCAATTCAACCAATGCGCGCGTGTTGCAAGCATGGAATGCTTATTCAAAATGAGCAGAAGAGCAGATGGTTAACGTTAAACCTCGAGTGTGAGCAAATTCTGTTAGGTTGGGTTCCGTTGGGTTTGAGTTGCTGTTGGGCTGATGTATTCGTTGCGTTGATCGAGAGGTGAAACAGAATGCCCAATGCGATTTCAGGTGTAGGTTGAGCGTTATGTTGAACGCAAATGCTGATAGGTTACTGTTAGGTTGGTTACCGTTGGGTTTGGGTTGATTGTAGGTTGTGTGCAATTCATTGTATTATTGGGCTTCTGGATCACCACGAATGAGTGAGGGCGAAATTTTTCGCCCGATCGAATGAATGGTGGTCCAGAATGCCCAATAATATACTACTCCCCCTTCACGTCGTTACACCCCTCTGTCGTCAAGGCGTGTTGCTAGGGTTGGTTGCTGTTAAATGTTACTTACGTCTAAAGATAACATCGCTAAAATATAAGTTTTTCTTTACTTTGCAATCATTCTTTTTATTGTAGTTTTACAAAATATGAGATTTATAAATCATTACGTAGGTCTACATATTATAGACACTTCTAAATAAGAAGTTATTATGAGCGCCATACCAAATTAAGCCATTTAAGGTAATTTAAGTAAGTATTACTTACCTACAAATATGAAATAAAATACATACAGGCTCACGTAAAACTATTACAACCAAATTATAAACAACCAAACGCGCGTGCGGCGACGCCGGCCGTGACAGTCCGACTGAGTAGTTTTAACGAATATCGTGACCTTGAGCCCGTCCGGAGCGGGAGTTTCCGTTCTACTATGTTATTATTTATTCTTATGCTCAAGCCTCCATTAGTTGAAATACACCATACAATCATGAGCTTCTCGGTGAAGGAAAACATCGCGGCACACTCCCGCGAAACCATTCAATGGTGTAAAGTTTCCAACCCGCACTGGGTCCACGTGGGTACTATAGCTCAAGTATTTTCTGACACAGACCCAGCCACGGACCAACCACCCTCAGGACACCGCGTCTTCTATAATTTACTTGGAAAGTCATTACGAAAAAAGCCGCGGTGAGCCGGCCGGGGGAATGCGTCGTGATTGGTTCTGTTGGTTCATAGCTCGTCATCTCGCTTGTCATCTGGTCGAAAGTGAGCCGGATTCGAGGCTAGAGATTTATAGGTGCAAATGAGCATATGCGTTACGGAAACGTTCACCCTAACATTTGGTGTCCAGAGGGTGGTTGGTCCGTGGACGAAGCAGTAGGGCGTAAAAAAGGCCGGTGACGAAGTTGTGTTAAAGGAATCCATTTGTAGAAATCTGAGTCTACAAGTACTAACCGAAGAGTGTGGCTGGTCGAACCCGTTAGGCATCTGCGCATGGGCGTTGTACTGCGCCGCCAGGCTGTGCTGCGCGGGCGCCGCGTGCTCGACGCGCAGCCCGAACGGCAGCAGCGCCGGCCGACTGTGGTAATTAGCACCTGCAATTAAAAATTAACGAGTTACATAATGAGGTCGCTACATAAAATTGGTAATGGGATATAAAAATGTTCATGGCAACTGTGAATGCAACTAAATAAACATCGGCTATACTGATTAGCGGCCCTGTCTGAACTAACGCATAGGACATTACTCATAAGACTCAGATTAATGGCAACGTGGAAGTGTTTCAAGGCACCGCTTTTCGGCGCACAGTTACCATTCAAAGTTCTTCGAACGCAAAATAATACTGTTACATACGAACGATTTTCCGTATATTTAAAAAATTAAACGAGTTCAAAATCTATACTCGGAGGCAAAATTAATCGCCCGCCATTTTTTTATTGATTAATGTAAAAACTGATAGTTAAATAAAGAATACTTTTACAATAAATAGTAAAAATAGGGTAGGCGATTAATTGTACCTGTGAGTATATTATGGTTGGTCAACGTTTACTAAAACATCTATAAGTATTGAGCGCTGTTGTCACTTTTCGGTACTAAAGGACAACCAAGTTAACAAGTCCACTGAAACCTTAGAGAATAAGACCCCAGGCCCGTATTTCACTAACATTATGTGTACAATGACAATTTGATATACACTTCATTGCCAATATGAAGCGCGCTACAACAAAGTCTTCAAGTCAGTAATAGCAATTTACAACAACTTGTCACTGTAATGTGCACTGACATTTGTTTTGTAACGTTGATGAAATAGGGGCATGTAGTGCCCAAGTCGTATATATTACCTAATAATTCGTTACTGGAGTCGTGCGGCATGCCCCCCTGCGGCATATAGTGTTTGCTGTCGCGGCGCGCCATCATCTCGCTACGCATCAGCATCTCGCTGCGGCTGCGCTCCCGCGCCAACAATTCCTTCTCGACCATACCTTGGCTAATTTGACTATGTCTATCATTACCTATAAAACTCATAGTATCTCTATCTATAAGCCCGTACCCGTTCATTAGGGGGCTCTTCATCTGTGGCATTAAATGGTTGTTATCTACTAGGCCCGCGAGCATGTCTCTGTGCTTCTGGATCATTATGACTTCGTTATTGACGTCGTTTAGGAGGTTGTGAGTGTCGTCTTCTAGCAGGCTGTGGTCGCTGTTGTCTAGCAGGTCGTGGTTCTCCAGGAGGCTGTGGCGGTCCGACTCGAGCTCGTCCAGCTCGTTGGAGAGGTACTGTGTGTCGTTCTCGAAGACTGAGCTCTGTGTGATGGTAGGTTTGTATTCTTCCGTCTCGTGGGGGTTAATACTATTTTTCTTTTTGTCTGTTTTGGTCTTCTTGAGCTGTCCGTTGGTGTCTTTGTGCCGGTGGCGCGGCGCGTCGCTGTGGTCTTTGCTCCTGGTCTGCGCGGGCTGTTGGTGGTGCTGTAGATGTTGTTGCATTTGTTGTGTGGGACTGGAAGATTCTGATGTGCCGTTTTCTTGTGACTTAACTGGAATAGGATGTTTGAGGTTTACTACACAATAACGTGGAGGTTTAATAAATCAACGAAGTTATAGTTGTTTCTAAGCGTCGTTTCCAATTTGAATATCACTATCTGGTACTAAAAACAGATATTAAAGAGAAAAGTTTTAATTTATTAAGCACTGAGTTTAGAATGAAGTTGCATATCTGGATCGATATTAGATAAATTGCCAGAAAGGTAGCAAGCGCGACATAGAATCGATGTTCAATAGCATAGTTGAAAATTGATAGAGTAAAATGAAATACTGTATCAACTTTGCTTGTAAGCTACTCACCCTGAGTTTGCTGTGGCTTAGGACTGGTCTGTCTCCGGGCGGGGCTGTCCGAGGGCGGGGAGGAGCCGAGACTGGGCCAAGCCTCTTTGCCGTTAACACTCAAGCCGTTACTATTGCTCGCTTCTATACCATTGCTACCATTGCTAACATTAACCGAATCTTTCTTTGATCTGGAAATATAAAGTTAGAAATAAATGCACTGCGATGTTATGTATATGAACTTAAAGTGTGATATGGAATGAGCTATCATTCTAAGTCTTAAACATGTGTTTTCTATATAAAGATTTCCATAATATAAGTAATTTAATTATGAACTTTTTCGTTAAATAATTTGCAGAGGACAATAATTTAATTTTTCATTGCCAATGGCCAGACGTTTTCATTGTACATCAAAAATCTACGATAACCATACATCGTGGTTTTCGGTGCGGGAATGATTTGAGAAAGAATCAATACGTACTTCTTGACATTAGCTAAAGAGTATGTATTGACTGTTTCTCAAATCATTCCCGCGTCGAAAACCCGCGATGATGATAACATTACAGATGATTGCGTTTTGCAGTGACATGTTCACAACAAATAAAGGTTATAATGAAAACCAAACGGTACTCACTTAGATGAACTGACTACGTTTATATGAGACGATGTGACCACTGTTGTCGGTATGAAGTTCGATGGATTACCTGAGAAACAATCAAAACACCATTTCAATAAACTGATACACATGAACTAGTGATATTTTGCAAGGTCAGGTGCGTAGTACTCGGAACCGGCGAGCGTGTATGGAGAGATGTATGTTTGTGGACGAAGCTAAAGAGGTGTGTAAGGATCGTAGCAAGTGGCAAGCCATAGTTTCTGCCTACCCCCGTAGGGAAGAGGAGTGAATATATGTATGCATGTTCAATAAACTGTATAAAGAGGCAAGTAACAAAATGGCTCAGTTCATTTGTTCAGAAAAATGTTTAAAGGATATTAAATACACAATCATCATCATCATGGATAGTATGTACAAACAGAAAATGCTCACCTTCTTTCGAACTATTCTTTTCTGCATTCGTACTAGAGTTACCTGCAAAAAAGATGACTGATTTTAACTTTGTAATGTATTTTCGCTATTTAAAATTATCTCAGTTAAAAGCAAATCAACAACGTTTATAAATTTTTGTTCTAGTTTTTTTAAATACAAGTCTAATTTAATTATACCAGTAATAACCTAGTGGTTTGAAATATGGCCTTAATGGTGTTTGTGAAGTTCCCAGTCCGCGTCGTGTGGGAACTATATAGCCCAAGCCCTCAACAGTGGGACTTAAAAAAAGGTTGGCAATGGTCTAATGAGAACTATCGAGAGTCAAAAATTCGCTAGGATTGCTAATGTCGAGTGAGGTCTATCTGTCATTCTCCACCAATGAGAGACAAGCTACTGGCCTATGATTGGTGGAAATTTAGAGATACACCTCACTTGACAAGCTATCCTTGAGGATTTTTGTCTTATGATAGCCCTCATTGTGCGAGCTCGCCTACGGCTCGTATTACCGCACTTGTTCGGAGTGTCACTGCTATAATAATAATACAATAATATAATTCATTTATTCAGACAATAAAAGATCCATTTTTATTAATAGTTTACTTAAGACTATGTTAGTATTCATACTTGACATTGTATTAGTAATTAAATGTTAAGTTACGTTGTGTTATGTTGTGTGTTTAATGTTATGTGTTGTTAATGTGTTGTGTGTATGCGTGTGCTGTGCGTTACCTGGCGCGGCGTGTTTGTCCTCGGGCTTATCTCGCTGCGCCTGCAGCAGCTGATTGTGCAGCTTGCGTTCGTACACTTGGTGCAGTCCCGCGTGCATTTCTTCCTTCGTGAACGACGCCTTAGGATCACCTGTTGAGTACCAAACGAGGGGCTCAGGATTAACAAAAATAATAGCAACGATTACAACAGTATCAATACAAAAACAGATATATGTATGCCTAAGGTAACATAACCCGACTTTATAGCCTAGTGGTTAAAGAACCTGATTATGAAGCGTGAGGTCCCGGGTTCGATGCCGGGTCGGGGCAAATACTTGTGCAATGAAATTCGGCATGAAGTAAGGCCTCACAATACAAGTAATTAAAAAAAAACCGAGAACACTGATTTCCATTTCTTATGAGAACAATACGTTAGTAATAATTTTTTCCAAGTACAAAAATAATTTTGATTTTCAAAGGAATTTCTATGAAAAACAAAGTTATTTATGAGCATGGACAACAAATGTATTAAAATTTTGGACAGACAAGCAGGGCCGGCCTGAAACATCTAGGCACCCCGAGCGGGTCACCCTGGCGCCCTTTTGTAGGTGGTTTGGCCGAATAGTTTATAAATTATATTAAGTACAATATACTTCATAAAGCACGCTTCACACTACTAAACATTCACGACACAATTTCCTGTCCTTTAGTCTATTCCTTTTTTCCCCCCCCCACCCCCTTACTTCGCTGAAAAACTCGGATCGCGCGCGCGCATGCTCCCGAAGCAAAAAAATCTTAAAAACTAGAAAGAAACCCGCATAAGAACCATACTTTAGAGATTGTGACTGAAGTGAGTGCAGTGCTGCAAGAAAATCGAACCAGTGACCCGCTACCGTGCCAGTCTCAATAAGGTACCTACTTCCCATCTTTCCTTTACAAATTCTCCAGTAGGTATCTTGATAATTTCATAAAATTTACTACGGTGATTTTTTTCTGTTTACATCGAAATTAAATTAAGACAGTGGTGACGTTAATGCCGGCGCGCGCGGCGCCCCGAGCGGTCGCCCAGGTCGCCTCCCCCTAAGGCCGGCCCTGCAGACCAGTTGGCAGGTGACCAGTAAAGCTTTGCCATACAGAGGTCAGATGGACGAACAAATAAATATCAAGAAAATATAAGTGGACTACAGACAGATACGGAACTCATAAACATAATGAAATAGCATCGATAAGTATAAACATTGGTTATTTAACGACTTAACACATAAAAACGGCTCACAAAACGCACCGCCTAATTAAAACGTAATAATAATTAACATCTAGAGACCGCAATGATTATTTTATACTCCAATGCTAACTGTAGATGACATTACACAACAAACAAGACAACATTGATAGTAAAGTTGAAGTTAATTGCTTCCTAGACATACATAAAGTTGTCCGAATCTAGCGCTCCATGTTTACGCCAAACAGGTTTTGCTTTCTCTAGGCGACTAGTTTGTTCCCGTTACTCACATCCCGATATTTATATTAATGCCTTTGGAACGTTTCGAAACAGGAACGGTGTCGCGAGCCCGCCGGCGGGGAGCGCCGCGCGGCCGGCGACGCCCGTGTGGCTTATCTCGCTGGCTCTAATGTAGTCCACAAAATTGGCAACAAAAACCTAGTATCTTTTAAACGAGAAAACACTTTATTTTTTAAACGAGATTTGTATCTCAAAATGTAGAGCACTCAATAAGTAGATTACAAATTACCACTCAGTTACAGACACAAATATTTATGGAACTTGTCTTATTTAACACTTAAAAAAAAGATAAGACATAATGAAAACGGGATATTGATCGCGATTACCTTATAGGTTTGATGAGCTCCCGATATTTAACCTAACCTATAAGGTAATCGCGGTCAATATCCCGTTTTCATTATGTCTAATGCAATTAACCGCGAATCATTTAAAACTGTCATTAAAAAAAGATGTATACGAAAATTATATTGATAATTGCATCGTTCCAAACTTTCAAATCGCGATAACTCAAAGAGTTGCTAAGGTGACTACTGACTACACATGTTCTTTCCGTGTACTATGAGCTGGTGCCTATTTAGACACGGCTGTTTGGGTAGATGTAGCTCTAGTGCTTCAAGCTGCGAGAGGCATAAGAAAGAGGGAACGACACTTGTGTTTTAAATGTTTTTTTTTTTGTATTTTTTCAATATGAGCGAATACACGACTTTTCAGATAAAAGCCTATTGCAAGAGTATCGCTCTTGTTTTGTGTCTCTTTAGACACTTTACATTTATCTTTTAAACTAGCTTATGCCCCGCGGCTTTGCCCCAAAATGGGCTAGTTTCCTATCCTGTGGGAATTTCAAAAAATCCATTCTTAGTGCACCTCCAGGATACTCAAGGTATATGCAATGTTTGCCAAATTTCAAGTCTCTAGGTCCAGTGGTTTAGGCTGTGCGTTGTCTGTCTGTCAGTCGATCAGTCAGTCAGTCAAGGTACTGTTTTATAGGTATAGATAACGAACTGTATCATCAAACAGCGAGCGACCTCTTTACAGTACCCTTCACATGTCTACGCTGACGATAGTTACCTAGCTCGTGCAGATACATGCAGTCGGGCTTGGGGCAGGGCTGGTTCTTCATGAAGTTGGCGCAGTACTTGGTGGTGCCGAGCGAGCCCTTGAGCACGCGGCCGTCCAGCGCCACGTTGCTGACGCCCTGGATAGCGCGCAGCGCGTCCGCCGGCGACACGTATGTCACGTACGCCGAGGCCGACGGGCCCTGCACGCGCAAACCCTTAATAAGTGATGATGATGGTGTGTGGGGACGCCTGGCTGGAACAGGCGGGCTGTCGATCGTCCTGCGCGTTCATTCAGCCCAGTTCCCCGTGGTTTGGAGCCGACAGTTACTGCTCCAGCCAGCGGCGCTCCCGCGCTTAATAACTGATGCAACACCGCGGGATATCAAGTAGAAATAGTAATGTGGATACGCCACTAAGACCGCGCGATATCGGTTTTAGATGTCAAACGAAATAGGTTAACATTAGAGAACATTGAAAAAGTAACGGTTTGTCATTTTAATTTCATAAATCTGAACATAAAAAATAACATACGCAAAGTATTCCAAAGAAATGATTTCATTAAAATGTATAATTATAAAAATAAAAAAACCGGCCAAGTGCGAGTCGGACTCGCGCACGAGGGTTCCGTAGAAAGATTTTAACGCTTTTCCTCAGTGTTTTAAGAAGTCCAGTGTTAGCAGAGCCCTGCTCCTAAGCAAAATGTATGCAGTGTGGGGTCAACATATATTGGTCTGCGTAATCTACAGACAGACATATAAATTTAAGATTTTGAGATTTTTCGGAGTGGTTGTGCTATAAGAGCTACCTACATACCAAATTTCAAGTTTCTAGGACAACTGGAAGTACCCTTTAGGTTTTTGGATTTCAGCAATTTGTATGGAAATAGCCTTTGTTATGACTGTATCTTTTGATTACGTTGACTTAGAAAGTTGATTTTTTCACGGCTTCAAGAGACCGCAAGCTTGAGTATTTGATATTAATTTCAGCATGCTACCTCGACGCGTTCCAGAGAAAAAGGATCTTGACAGACAGACAGACAGACAGACAACAATGTGATCCTGTAAGGGTTCCGTTTTTTTTCTTTTGAGGTACGGAACCCTAAAAACGTAAAAATGACTGTTATTTTATTTTGTTATCATATACCCATTCTGACAATTTGCCAAAATATAAACATAAAATCTCTTGAAGTGAAATAGCGGAAAAAAGTTAGAAGATTCTTTTCACACGCATACTTCTTCCTTCTCAAGGTTCCGTTCCACAAAATGAAAACACGAAACCCTTATATGATCACTTTGCTGCCCGTCTCTCACTTCCAAGTAAATCAAAATATTCCCGTTGGCCTAGATCTAGATTCATGAAATTTGGCACACAGCAACAGCAACTCGCAACAAAAGTCGAAAAACGTTAGATACGGAACCCTTAGTACGTGAGTACGACTCACACTAGCCTGTTTTTTTATGAATAGTTAAATAAATACGAAAAAAAAAACTTCATTAAACAAAACGTGCTTACCTGTGAACCTGCATACGTCGTACTTTGGTTTATAACTACTTTGTGAATTTTGCCATATTTGCCAAAGTACTCCTGCCTTTTTAGGATCTGAAATCAAACAAAACACCGTTTGAACGTTTAGCTGATTTGTAGTATCCGTTCTTTCAAACTCAATGGTAGAAAATCCACAATACACTAAAGTAACAACAATGTGGATTGGGAATACTGAAACTGGGATACAATGGTGAGTAACGTAAATTGGGTTAAGGTCGAGGCACAGTTAAGGTTGTTCAACGAGCATTTTCAGAAAACTGTGTGCCCTTTTTGCCAAAAAAGTAAAAATTTTCCATAGAAAATGTATTTGTCAGATTTGTGACGGTCCATATAGAATGTCTGTAAAAAACCCGTCACAAAACTGACAAAAAATCCGGGGCACCTTTTTTTATTATTTAAATGGACAGTCCTCGTGACTATGAGCAGAAATAATCCAAAATTTGTTAGGTTATTCAAAAAAAGTAAAGAGTACACGGTTTTCTGAAATGCCCAAACAGTCCTCGATGTGCGCATGGCCACGGGGTGCACAGAGTGGCCGGGGTGAGCCATCCCTGGGGGGTTCGGTCCATAGGCGCAATTCTCTAAAGGTCCATTCCTCGACAGTCTATTCCCCGAACGTCTATTCCGCGAAAGTCCAGTTGCTCCAATATTTATTTCCCCATGGCCCACTTCTTATATTTGTTAGGTTAGTTTAGTGAGTTTAGCCTAGGTTAGGTTAGAGTTGCGCCTAAACTATACGGAATAGGAGCTCGGCAGCGGAGCTCCCTCGACGTTGTCTCATAGTTGTCGAACGAAAACTTATGACCAGTGACTAGCGGTGTTTAGTGTTTACTTACTTACTAGCAATAATAAAATAATCATTCGTTCGAAGACTATTAAGACCATGTCGACCGCGGAGCTCCTATTCCGTATAGTTCGGGCGCGTTGCGTATTGATGCAACTCTATCCTGGCCTAGCCTATTTACTCACAGCCGTTCCCAATACTCAATCTACCTCTTGTTTTGACCTACTGACGATTTTTACGAACAATTTGCTATCCATCCATCGGCTTATAGTTACTTTAAATACTGGTCATTTAGGGAATTGGCCTAGCGGACCGTACGCTCCCTGGGGCGTAGTGTACGTGGTGAACCGTCAACAGGGTGCACAGTTGATGGGGTGTGCAATTCATAAGATAAACAGCAGGTGGTAGGACCTTGTGCGAGGTCCGTCCGGATCACTACCACCATCTTAATCGCTAATCCTGCCGCTAAGCAGCAGTGCTTGCGCTGTTGTGTTCCGGTGTGGAAGGCACAAAAGGCATTTCATCTTGGCTCTCTAGGTTGGCAACGCATCTACAAACCCCCCGAGGATGCGGATGTCTATGGGCAGTGGTGATCACTTACCATCAGGTAACCCACTTGCTCGTTTGGCTTCCTTGTCATATAAAAAAAAAACAAGAGACAGATTGAATACTGGGAACGGCTGATAGTTACTTTAAATACTGGACATTTTCGGAAAGTGACATTTGAAGGGAACTAGACCTAGAGGACCGTACGCTCCCTGGGGCGTAGTGCACGTGGTGAACCGTCCACAGGGTGCACAGTTGACAGGGTGTGTCGGTTATGGGGTATGGCCATGGACTTACCAATACCATGGACTTCGGATTAGCGCTTGAAAACGTCCGAAACAAAAGACCACTAAACGAGCGTCACTCAGTCTTAGTTTGGTCAAACGACGGCGCTATGACGTATCGCTGTCATCGAAAAATGCCGTGTCGTAACTGGGACACATTTCTCGTGAATTTTGCAGTAGACCCAAACTCCATGGTGTTAGCATACCGTCTTCCTAGTTACTAACAAAAACGGACAGCGGCGACGTATGCAGCTGGGGTCCGCTCCGCCCGCCCCTAGCCGCGCACCCCCCGCACGATTGCCCGCTTTGGTTTCATTACACCCTAATTTCATTTCACCCAGTTACTAAAACGTCTACATTTCGAAACTACTCAGTGTCAAATTACCCGAATCCCAGAATGCCAATTTTTTTTTGTCAAAACACTTAATTATTAATTTGGCGGAATTTTAATATGTCCATGTATCATAATGACTAAATTTCACATTACCGTTAGTTCAAAACTCCCCATTTTCAAAACAACCAAGTACCAAAATACCCAAAATTCAAAAAGTTTCAACGTTCAGACTTAACGTAAGTTCTTATCCCTTCACACGAAAACGAAGAAAACGGAGGATTAAAAAAAAAATTGACATTTCGAGACCGTGACATTTTGCTTTTCCGGTATTCTCGATTTACGCTATTTTAGGATTTATACCTAATCTCATTCGGTATTTGAATTTTTAGGCATTTCGGGAAATGGTGGTTTTACGAAAAAGGTTTAATTTTGTTATTAACGATTTACAACACCACGGCTAATTAAAATTTTGGCGAATTAGAGAATTAGACATTAAACAATTTAGGTAGAATGAAACCAAAGCCTGAACTGATGGCCGAGCAGAACTGATCGCCGATGGGGTCAGAAGATTCTCGAATGGCGTCCACGGATCGGGAGACGAGCTGTCGGTAGGCCTCCAACAAGATGGAGCGACGACCTAGTAAAGATCGCGGGACCGCGGTTGATGCGGAAAGCACAAGACCGGTCAGAGTGGCCTATGTTCAGCAGTGGACGTCTTTCGGCTGACATGATGATGAAACCGTAGCCGATTGCCCTGTCTACAAGGCTTCGTCGGATGACTGTATAGGCTGTGGCGCTAGCGAGTTTACCTCGGGGTCGGCGAGCCGCACGGGCAGCCCCACGACGAACACGAGGTTGTTCTGCACGACGCGCACGTTGGCGAGAGCGCGCCGCGACTCCAGCGTCTTGTTGCGCCGCTTCTGCTCGCGCGCCTTCTTCTCCGTCTTTATCGCTGCCACCTGACGGACGAGGACAGGCTCAACACAAGGATAGCCACGACAGCGAACAAAAAACAAAATAATAGTTTATGCAGCTGTTACATAATTACCCTGTCATTCATAAACCTATGTTAACTAAAATCACGTTAAAGTTCGTTTGTTCTTTTTTGTCATATTGACATTTCCGTTAGTAAGAAGAAGACAAAACCTATTTTAGCTAATGGAGGCTTGGGTGACGTTTACGAATAAGGGCATTAGTGTTTTAAGGCCAATTATGTAGAGTGCACAGATTACTTTATCTGGGTCAACTAACTTTTCATTGCCACTCGTTGCCATGTAGATGTCCCCTGGGTAACTCGTCTAAAATAAGATTTCCTAAGACACCACTCTCCCGAAAGTCAGGATTTGCATGCCTAGAAGATAAAGCATGAAGGAATTGGCATATATAACTGTCAAAACTCCTGACGTTTGATGGAGTAATGCCTTAGATAAAGCATGAAGGAATTGGCATATATAACTGTCAAAACTCCTGACGTTTGATGGAGTAATGCCTTAGATAAAGCATGAAGGAATTGGCATATATAACTGTCAAAACTCCTGACGTTTGATGGATTAATGCCTTAGATAAAGCATGAAGGAATTGGCATATATGTATAACTGTCAAAACTCCTGACGTTTGATGGATTAATGCCTTAGATAAAGCATGAAGGAATTGGCATATATAACTGTCAAAACTCCTGACGTTTGATGGAGTAATGCCTTGGATAATCTTATTTTAGACGAGTTAACCAGGGGACAACTCCATGGCAACGAGTGACAATGAAAGTAGATTGATCCATCTACACATATTATAAGTACTCTAAGATCTCAAAAGCATAAGAAAAATATCACGAATTAGACTGTTTTTTTTTATTAATGACAAACATGCCGAGATGACGTTTCGTATCGCAGGCCTATTTAAATTGTTTTGTTTTTTGAAGACGTTCCAAATTTTGAAACTCATAACGTTATCCAATTCGATGTCGTAATGACATTACGCTGTCGAATTGCTGGTCATTTCCTACGATTTCTGAACGCATTATAGAGGGCTTATGATATGTGGGTAGATAAACATTTTTAAAGTACCACAAAAGAGGAAAAAGTATACAAATGTAACTATCATAATGTCGTCTGTCTGTCGTCTATTGGGAGGAAAACATTTCTGTTGCCCCTCAACAAATACTAAAAACAAAATAAAATAAATATCTAGATGCGGCTCCCCCATGCAACAGACATGATTTTTTTGCCGTTTTTATAGATAATAACACGGAACGCTTCGTGCGCGAGTCCGACTCGCACTCGACCGGTTTCTAATTTGAATATTGCAATGATACAGGTACTCCAGAAAATAACTGATCTTTGACAACTGATGTAGCTGACCTGAACTAAAAACAATTACTTTGCTCACCCGCGACCACTAATGACAAATAGTTATATCTGTGCGGCAAATGTATGTTTCCATGCAACACCTTCACCTCCACTGCTACACGAATCAACAACCTAACCTGCCCTAAATTGGATAATTAGACAACATATGCACTGCCGCATATGATAAAGACTATTTTGTGTGTTCCGTAGCCTTGCACTTGGCGCAATCGCGTTAGATTGGGTTCAAGGATGAACCACAAGTACCAAGTTCCACTGGATTTTAATACAATGACAGCGACAAAGTCATTTTGGGCACCTTGTAGATGTTTTGTTCTGTATGTTTTGTTCCGTAAAAGAGTAAAATGATATTAATTTTAAGCATTGACTTAAGTTTATATTTTTATTTTCTGTACCATTATGTACCATATTGTTTCATTTTATTTTTTATTGCTTTTATTTTTATTTTTATGACATTTTCACTTTTTGTGAGTTTTTACAGATTTATTTAAATTACATAGTTTTAATTAACATTTGATTATTTATAAAACATTGTACATGGTTTGACATTTTATTTTATTTTATTGTAATTCGCATTAATTCTTATTTTATTTTATTTTTCTTTGACGATCTTTTTGTGAATTTATTATGTTTTGACATTTAAAATGTAATGTAATTTTCAATAAGAAATAAAGAAATCTATCTGTCTATCTATCTATGTTAATAGGACTCGAACCATTTTTAGACAGTGAATCTTGACAAATAGTATGATTACAGTCGAGTAGGATTAAATTATTGTTCATATAATTGTTAAAGGTGCCAAGGACTTAGTGAAAAATCGAAAAAAAAAAGATTTTCACGGTAATAAAATATAACCATAATATTTTAAAATGCATATTCCAAATTCGTCAAGCGTATTTTTTATACCACGTCGATGGCAAACAGGCATACTGATGGTGTCATGTTAAGCAATTACCGCCGCCTAGGGGCGCCTTGCAACACCAGAGGTATCACTCGCACGTTGCCGGTGCAATTGCGGTAATGTTACCTGTTCCTGACTGAGCGGAGTGAAGTCTGCCGGGTTTTCCGGGTAGGCCTTCCGACAGGCCGGACACAGGCCATTCTCGCCTTCCCGGATACGGTTCCAGCAAAACCGGCATATCTGTAAGAATGACAAACTTTGAACAGGCGGAAATAATGACTATGAAACTTTTTTTTTTAATTGTGAAATAAAACGGATCACTCACGTATATAAGTCGAGTTTAGCCCCGACATGTTTCGGACTAATTCGTAGTTCTTCCTCTAGGAGCGCCCGACTGCGAATTAGTACGAAACAGTCGGGCTAAACGCAACTTATATACGTGAGTGATCCGTTTTATTTCACTATGATCGAGTCTCACGGTAGTTTCTTAAGTACAAGTTACAACATTGGCAGTAAAACTTAATACTCAATGTTATTTTCGTTTACAACATACATTAGTATGTTAAACTGGTTATCTCACTGTGTGTGTTAACTAATAGTGAAATAAATGGTTAAAATGGTGGTCCTTTCCTTCATCTTAAAATATACCTACTAATACACAGTAAATAGGCCGTAGATTAATTTATTCATTTCTTGGTAATCCACAGAATGTAGGTGCATTGAAAAGCAACAAAAGCTTCCGAAATTATAACGACGGCTCCACTACACAATACAGGGTGTTTGGTATAACGATGTAGGAACTTTAGGGGATGATACAGGGGACTATTAGGAATAGTTTGAAGCCTATATATGCCTTAGTCCAACATATGATAGTTTTATTTTTTAATCGAGTTTTTTTGATTTTTTTACTTGGTACCAAAAGTTGACATAAAAAAAGAAATTTTATACAAACTGTGCAAACTACCAATTTTTTTTTTTTCAATTAAGAACGCAATTGATTGATTCACCAATCACAAAAAAATCAGCCCCCCACTGGCTACACATTTTTTTTTATTATCGATTTTGTAGGTCACATTAATTGTAAAAAATAAATGATTTGATCTAAGAATAAACTTGCATAATTGTCTACTTCGTACCGCAGCTTTTTTATTCGATCCCGGCGTTCAACATGTTGACCAGTGATATTTTTTTATTTGTTGCAATTATGTTGTAATTTTTATTTTCAATTGCAGTAAACATATCAAGCAAGTTTTTAAACTAATTGGAAGATCAGTATCTTGGGAAGTTTTTTTTTTCACAACTCGATTAAGTTTATTTTTTTGGCGGAAACCATTCATGGTGACCTGCAAAATCGATGATTAAAAAAAATGTATAGCCAGTGGGGGCTGATTTTTTTGTGATTGGTTAATCAATTAATTGCGGTGTTAATTGTAAAAAAATAAATTTGATTGTTTGCACAGTTTGTATAAAATTTCTTTTTTTATGTCAACTTTTGGTACCAAGTAAAAAAATCAGAAAAACTCGATTTAAAAAAAAACTATCACATATTGGACTAAGGCATATAGGCTTCAAACTATTCCTAATAGTCCCCTGTATTACCTCCTAAAGTTCCAAACACCCATGCCCTTGCCCCCCCACAAAAATATGTCGATATAAATCCGGCCATTTTTGTGGTCGGCGATTGACTCCGCTGTAGGGGGCATTGCCCCCGCCTACTCTACGGGCCCTTGATGAAATCCTGTCTTTGGGCAGCGAACTATAAATATATGAAAGCATGACGCCTACACATCGGCGCACGAAAATACGACTCTATAACACGCACAACTACGACGCACGTACACATGACACTCGCACATCGAAAATCACAGCTCGCCAATGACTCTTCGGTCGAACCATCCAACTATCCCGCTCACCGAGGACGGTGTGAGTCGTCAAGTATTGATTTTAAAATGTATGTTTACTTACTTTTGAAAAGCCTATAGCTCTAATAGTACTTTTTGATATAAGTACGAAAGGTATGTCATTTTGCACGTGTCTCGAGGTTTTGACCAGTGATATTTTTTTCATTTGTTGCAATTATGTTGTAATTTTTATTTTCAATTGCAGTAAACATATCAAGCACGTTTTTAAAGTAATTGGAAGATTAATATCTTGGGAAGTTTTTTTTTTCACAGCCCGATAAAGTTTATTTTTTTGGCGGAAACCACTCAAAGTGACCTACAAAATCGATAATTAAAAAAAATGTGTAGCCAGTGGGGGGCTGATTTTTTTGTGATTGGTTAATCAATCAATTGCAGTGTTAATTGTAAAAAAACAAATTTGATAGTTTGCACAGTTTGTATAAAATTTCTTTTTTTACATCAACTTTTGGTACCAAGTAAAAAACTCAGAAAAACTCGATTTAAAAAAAAACTATCACATATTGGACTAAGGCATATAGGCTTCAAACTATTCCTAATAGTCCCCTGTATCACCTCCTAAAGTTCCTACATCGTTATACCAAACACCCAGTATGTTAGCAGGGCCTTACATTCTGATAAAAAAATATAAGTACATGTAAATATTTAAGTGAAGCCATTAAAAACGACCAGAGTTTAGCGATGTCTATCACAAGAGCGTCGCACGGTTTATCATCAAACTAGCTTATGCCACGCGGCTTTGCCCCCGTGAAATATTTCAAAATGGATTAGTTCCATATCCCGTGGGAATTTCGAAAAATTCCTTCTTAGTGCACCTCTAGGATATTCAAAGTACATGTTTGCCAAATTTCAAGTCTCTAGGTCCAGTGGTTTAGGCTGTGCGTTGTCTGTCAGTCATTCAGTCACGATACTGTTTTATAGGTATATATTGCCGAAACAAGTTTCATAGCTGTCTCATTTCACCGCATTTTCATTTCATCTAAAGCTATTTTCTGACTTATTTTCTTAAGCTTTTGATTTAAAAACTAACTTAACCTATACAAAAAACAATAACATTATCCCGATTTTAGCAGAAAGTAGCTTTCGATGAAATGAAACTGCGATGTAATGAGTAATGAAACAGCTATGAAACGTCTGTCAGCAATTTGATAATAAACCCCATGATATATGACATTGAAAAATTAAAATTGTGCGCTAAGCATCGAAAAACAGCCGGAAGTGTCGCGTTCTAGATGACAAATCGGGGTCAGTCCTTTTATGTCTAGCCTGAACAAATATTGCAAGGTTCGCAAGTGTAAGCGCGCGTCACACACGCAAAATATTTAGAAACGGCTCGCAGTGACGTATAATGAGTGTGTACACTGTTATGTGACAATAACCGAACCAACTTAGAAAAGTTGGAAAACCCCGACATTGTCATTTCAAACTTCAATATTTCAAAAACGTGTGAACCGAATTTAAAGAAACTGGACTAAGAACCATCTCGATTAAACTAGCTTTCGATTAAAAAAAAACCGCATCGAAATCCGTTTGGGAGTTATGATGCCATAGACAGATACACAGGTCAAACTTACAACACCCCTCTTTTTTCATCGGGGGTTAAAAAAAAATTCTATAATAATTTGTTATGAAAAATTATGTCGTCAAGATTCGTTGAAGAATAAGTTAGTGTCAAAATTAAATTAATCAATTAGAAAAATCGTGGTCTCACGGCCTGAACAGCTTCAGATGAGCATTTACGTTTGAAGCGTACTTACTGTATATATTTTATGTAAAGATACCTTTAAAAATACAGATTCCATTTTTATTGTACCTACTATATGTTATTCCGAGTTCCGACTAAACAATAATTATTACGTTTGTTGTAGTACTTACTTGATAACCACATGTGCACGGGTAGAAGTGGAGATCGTCCACCTCCAAAGGTTCCATACACAGTGGACATTCCACCTGAAATTCAAGTTATATTTTAGAAAGTTCAAGCAACATGGTAAAAGGCAAATAAAATACGTAACCCTCCCCCCTCCCCAAATTGTACTCGATCACAAAAAATGACTACATCATCATACCTGACCCCCTAGCATAATAACGTTTATTAACGACATAAAGCATTTGTCGATTTGTCCCTCTCGCACTTGCATATTTGTTAGTTGTCGTGTATCTAGTGGTTCATGAGAGATTTAGGCATAAAAACCGGCCAAGTGCGAGTCGGACTCGCGCACGAGGGTTCCGTAGGAAGATTTTAACGCTTTTCCCCAGTGTTTTAAGAAGTCCAGTGTTAGCAGAGCCCTGCTCCTAAGCAAAATGTACGCAGTGTGGGGTCAAATTATATTGGTCTGTTAAATCTACAGACAGACATAAAAATTTAAGACTTTTCGGAGTGGTTGTGCTATAAGACCTACCTTCATACCAAATTTCAAGTTTCTAGGACAACTGGAAGTACCCTTTAGGTTTTCAAAGTACGGCAATTTGTATGAAAACGACTTTTTTAATGACTATCTTTTGATTGCGTTGACTTAGAAGCTTGATTTTTTCACAGCTTCAAGGGACCGCAGGTTTGAGTATTTGATATTAATTTCAGCATCCTACCTCTACGCGTTCCAGAGAAAAAGGGTCTTGACAGACTGACAGACAGACGGACAACAAAGTGATCCTATAAGGGTTCCGTTTTTTCCTTTTCCTAAAAACGAATATGACAAATTATAATCATAAGAGTACTGTACAAGGGCTTTACAGAGAACTTTTGAAAGCATATTTCACACACTGCTATGCCGTTTTTTAAACACTCAAACGAAATCAAGGCTTATTACTATTAGACCATATACAATGTAGTGAACTTTGTCATGTATGTACCTATAGTATGTACCTACACCTAGCCCCCAAAATCATATACATAAACATATGTTTGAAGCCAACATATTTATTTAGGTATTGTTATTGTTTGGTGAGAAACCATGCGTAATTATTATAAAATCTACTGATAAGCAATTTATCAGTGAATGTAAACGAAAACAATAGTGTTCATTTGACAACACTTAATTTCTTTTTAATCTTAGTAAATCGATAAATCGATCAGTTATAATATTTGAGGGCTACAAAAACGTTTAATAAATTTCTATTGCTAGAAAGCTCTCGGTATATGTGGTCAAAAATAATATACTGATAAGTTAGTCAGTTTTGAGAGCTAACATCATATTGTAATAACGTCAACAGCATTAAGCAAGAGACTTGTAGCAATGCACTGGAATATTGTCATACAGGTATATTTGCCACCAATGTGAAATAAAAAAAAAAAAAACACGAATTCTGCCTTTACGAGTATAGGGCCATATACCTATCGGCCGGCCGGCAGCAAAGCTCGGGAGGCTTCGATCGAGACAGTTCCCCGCTCCCCCTAACGACTATCGCGTGTCAAAAGCCCTCTAGGATCGTTAGTGGTGAGTGAGGTCTATCTGTCAATTTCTACCAATCTTATGCCAGTAGCTTGTCTCTCATTGGTGGAGAATGACAAATAGACCTCACTCTACACTAGCGCTCCCAGCGGATTTTTGACATGATTGCTCGCTGATGACAATGAGGGCTTATTGAGAGCCTTTCAGAGACTGATGTCTGCTTATCACACATTGGGAGCCCCCGTACGCCCTGTCTGCGGTAGCTACGCCACGCCCCTGCTAGTTGCCCTTTATTGCAAGTAAGCAGTAACTATAACTATAGAGGAAGACCTCAAGCCACTTGGTGGGCTACCATAGCCCGCGACTTGGAACAAGCCCAACTCACTGAGAAAGACTCCTGACGCACACGAACGAGGAGAGCCGATCCCAAATAATGGGAAATGGCAATGATGAAGATCAAGTAGTAACTATCAACTAGTTTTTTTTTTACTATTTACCTGTTCTTCTCCACTCTGATTCAACACTGACATCCTAGACCCGACAGCCGAAGGTTCCGTGCCTCTTGCCCAAGGAACAACCTGCAATTATATCATACATAATTAAATAAGTACATGATAAACGTCTATATTAAAATTACAGTACAAGAATTCGTTATTGAACACCATGTACCTAACAAATAAAACAGAAAAAAGGCTCAAAGTAGCAATGGGCGGCCTTATCTCTACACATCGATCTCTTCCAAGCAAACATAATGGAAAGTAGGTGGGAGCAGAATGTTAGTCAGCCTCTCAAGAGCTGTCATTGTCAGTGCTAAAGAAATGGCTAGTGGTAACAGTTAACTGTTACCACCAGCCATTTCTTTAGTTGAAAGATTGACCAAAAAAAATTGACTTGAGGCTTTAAATTTATTTATTTGCTCAACTCTTGTAATCCAATGTAGGTACTTCATATGCTGATATTTATTTTATGCACACTCTGTGACAAGTACTACACATTTATTTTTAAATACAAGTTTCAAAACTTTATTCATTGATACAATAATGAATGATAGTTACCATGTTGCCAAACCTTTTTAAATTTCAGAAAGTATATTTAAAATTTATATAAATATTACCATGTATTTCAGATATCACCAATGCTTATGATGACATATGAAGCTGCATTGCATTTTGCAATAATATTTCAGTTTTAACTCAAGCTGACTTCTTAAACTTTATCCATGTTTAAAATATTTTACAAACAAGTATTTAAATTACAAACTAAAGATAATTATGTAGGTCTTAGAGAAATTCATTATTATCCTCAAACACTGAAACATACGTTGTTAATTTTCTTCAAAGAAAACCCATCGCAAAAAGGTATTATAATGTTGTCAAAACTTGGTCCCACTTAATCTGGCATAACATTTCTAACGGCTGTTTACGAATCCAGTCAAACAACCAGTTTACTACAATACTACGCACACTACGTCACTAGCTAGCGGTAAACCAGGCGTGTTTACTTGCAAGTTTAGTAGAAAGTAGAATCGTTGATAAAGTATCTATGCTGATTGATTCGGTAGATCTATGCATATTATGCAAGGAATAGAAAGGCATATTGGTAACAAAGGTCAGTGATGTTCTCTTAAACACACACAAGCAAGTACCTTTAGTAGCTTTACGGGTATTTAAGGCTTTAAAATAATAATTGTAACTGTGACTACTGGGGGAGCAGCAAGGGTGTCATTTTGCTCAGTGCGTCCTGCACTGATTCAATCATTAAGAAAGGGACGCACTCAGTGGCGGATTTGTCCTTAGGCCCAGTAGGCCCGGGCCTAAGGCATTAAGTGGGCCTAAGGATATTAGGGGCGGCCAATCGTGACAAAAAAAAAGTAAAACCGCCTTAAAAAAAAAAAAACCTTGTGTCCGAAATAAACGCATTTTATTTTATTTTATTTATTTATCATTATTTTAGAGGATTATTTTACGTTTTTTTTCCAAGGTTTTTTTTTGAAGGCGGTTTTACTTTTTTGTTAAAATATTTTTATTTCGCAATTTTACGTTGATTTAACATTTTCAGAATTATCCTCCAACTCCTAACCGCTAAGGAGTTGTAACTTCCATCATCAGCTCATCATCATGAGATGATGACTACCAGACGCAAATACTTGAATAACCTTAGAAAATATATGAAACACATAGTACATGCCTGTAAAATTTGAGGGTTGCCCTCGATTTCCCTGGGATCCCATCATCAGATCATGACTTGGTGACAATGGGACCACCTCAGGAGTATACCCTTTCAAATAAAAAAAAATTTGAAAATCGGTCTACAATTGACGGAGATACATGCAGTGGAACGTAGAACCTCCTCCTTTTTTGATGTCGGTTAAAAAATCACTCATGATAACAAGAAAATAACTTAATGTAATCTATATTATGGGTGCTGAAAAAGGGGCAGTTGGTGGTTACTACACTACATGGCCTGGGGCCTAGGGCGGCAGACTGCAAATCCACAGTAGGGCTAGCACGACTGGCCGCTACTTAGTTTGTCGCGAGAGATATTACCCGTTCCGTTGCATTCTGAGTGACAGAAAAGGACGGGCAGTTGTTCTCGCGCGAGATAGAAGTCGCACTGTGAGTTGTGCCAGACCTACTGGACGCACTGAGCGACAAGCAAGAAAACTGGAAGCGTGCTTGACGTTTTGAACATTCCGATGGATTCACTTGGTTTAATTCGAATCGAAATAATCTATATAGAAATAAGCCCTTTTGAAGATTCATTACAAGAATGGGTTGCTTAAATACCTATGTTTGTTTGACTAGATAATGCGGGTAATTAGAAATATCTTCGTTACGAGAAAAATATGTACTTATCACAAATTTTAATATATAAATGACAATGTCAGTGTGATAGTAACAGATAACATGAGCGTGCTTAGGAATTAAAAATATCATTCAATTCCAGTATAGGCAATTCGTCCAGTTGTCAATCAAATTTAGAGTCTCGTATTTTTTAATCTCTGTTTTATGTTTATGTTTGGATTGTACCAATTTCCACTATTATCTGTTCGGAGAAAATGGTTCAGTTAGTGCCACTTTTTTGACATATTTTGTGATGTAGGGGAAACCTGTATTACTATCAGAGTTGAGTAGGTATTTCGGTATTTGATGAGATACAGCGATAAGAGGCACAACACTGAATTAAGTAGAGATAACATATTGAATTGGCAATAAATCATTGTTTTTGGCTGGTTTAAGAAAATGGTGAAGCCGTAAAAAGCCAATTTGTTATCTTTATGAAGTTCGATTGTAAACATAGAAAATAAGCTTTTACTAGTTAAAGAAGTCAAGGTAGTATTTTTTACTGTTTTTAACAGAATAATGACTGGACTCATAATTAGTTAATTTTGTTGCCGCTTAGTATTTTCAACTAGTTGTCAAAGCAATAAAATATTCCTTAGTAATAATTTTTTTTTATTAATACTACAAGGAAGGCAAACAAGCGAGTGGGTCACCTAATGGTAAGTGATCACCACTGCCCATAAACACCCACAACCGCAGGGGGTTTGCAGATGCGATGCTAACCTAGAGAGCTAAGATGAAATGCCTCTTGTGCCCGTAATTACACCAGTTACTATTAATATTCACAATGATTGGGAATAATATGTATCAGCAAGGTATAGTAATGGTTAACTAAAAAAAACAGCTTATTTTAATTTTTTGATTAGCTGAAAATCTTAGCACTTTACAAAAAAACAATTTCATAGGTAGTTTATTTTTATAAAAAAATAACATAATTGAATAAATACTAAGTGAGGCCGAGATAATTGTTAGTAACACAACACTGTGAAATTTAAGAAACATTATTTAGGGTTTTTGTATTGTTTATATTTTTATGGGAAATCATCAAAACTTGACTTACTTATTTTCCTTTATAGTTTGGATGTTGGTAACCATGATTACCGTAAACTATTTTGGATTCCAGAAATTGTCATTTTGTTAACCAAACTAATTGAATTTGTCACTTACTCATGTCAACTTTTATGAAAATGTGTCAAGCGATGACAGCAAAAGTTTCATCCGCTGCTTGATCCACTAGGAATTCCATGCTCTAGACACATTTAGTACAATGGAAAATGGAGGATTCTGGTTCAAACGCAGGGTTGTCATTGTAGTGATAACAATCTTAACACCTTGAGGACTTTTGGTAGATGTGAATAGACACAACTACAGAATGTTTTGATTTCAAAAAAGATAATAAACATACCTAAATGGATAAATTGCAAGACACATTTATTTTCTCAGTGGTTTAGACTACTCTTGAGAATTTTTATTTAATTCTGCTTACAAAGTACCTATTTGAAATTGATACTTTTGTTAAACTTACACTTAAGTTAAGAATCATGAAAGTTCATGTTAGTTTCTGATAAGTATCAAGTGCAATGGGCAGGGGCTAAAAACATGATATTAGACAAAACATGATATTTATTTGGCATTGGCTTATGGTAAAATAGCAGTACTGTAGTTTACAAAGAATGTGGAACTGAAAAAATAATAGTGGAGTAGCGCTACTTATACAAGTTTTAACCAAGACTCCAACAACCAAAGCCTTCATCTCACTCAGGGTTATTTTATTGTGACTGGAGATATGGGATTAAATAAAAATGTTGCTTTCTTTTCTCATTAAAAGTGAAACAGAAACTAAAAATTTTATAAATCATGAAGACTTAGTACACAACTAAACTTTTTCAAGTAATGATTGAGTATCATGATACAAATGCTTAAGGAAAACCTTAAGATTAGTGCATGCAAGACCAACAAGGAAAAGATAAAACATACAGACATCCAAACATGTATGTTAGATATAAATAATATGATTAAGTGATGAATGATGAATCATATAAACTAATAAACATAAGAAGTTTCCTCAAAAACTAAGTGTATGTGTTGAAACTTTCAAGGTATCATAGTTATTGTAAAAGTGCACAAGATATATAGAAACATTTAAATAAACAAAGACATTTTTGTTACAAACATGACCATACACAAGGTAAGTTTGCCACGGACACAACATGCAAAATGAGGCCTATGAATTAATTAAACCCAATAAGGCCCAATATTACCATTAAGCTGTGAACTATCATGTCCAGCAACATCACACACAATAGGATATTGGAACAATGAAGTATTCTGCCACATAGCAAAATAAAAACAATACAAAAACACTAAAATTAAGTGAAAGTGGTTTTCTAACACGATCTTTTATTATTGATGTGTTATCAGAGCATTGTCACATGGCAGTGTAGACATGTAAACAGACCTGGTGCTCCAAAATTTTTAGCAACGATATTTAATAGGATTGCAACAATGACTCAACCCAGCTTTGACAAGTCTATTTGACATTTTACTAGAGAAAAAACAATTCAAGCTACCACTTTTGTAAGCATCTGTAAACCTGCTTGGACTGTACTGATACGGTTAATTACTCAAGATCTTAACGATTCCTATTAGAAAAACTGTTTTTATGTCGCTGGATCTACCCTCGTTACTAGATGATACGTCCGTCAGCTGCCATTCAAAAGAATATGTGGCAAAAGTCAAACTTTCATTTCGTACAAGGATGCACTAAAAATACATTATAAACACTTCAAACACAACGCCTTACGCGTAAGAAGCCCCAGGTACTTATTTTTGTAAACCATTCCCAATTTTTAAGAAAAAATCAAAATCGATGTTTACCTTACGTCTTCTCTCAATGCAAATCTTTCCTTTAGCAGAATTGAAACTGCTAACCCTCCCGCTTCAGTCGAAGATGAATCTTTTCCAAGGGACCTACAAAGCGGTTCACGATTCAATTTAACATAAAATGCAAAGCTGAAATAAATACAACTGTCCCAAAGATGTTTTCTGCGAGTTACTATACATTTGTTTTATGAAATGGCCTAATCTTTTACAAGATTCCGTTCTGTGTTTCCATAGACAATTTCATAATACTTTTTTAATTTAGAAGTTGTGAGTAGTTTTCCACTTTCTTCAAGGTTTTGTTCAACATCTCATGGTTTACAAAAATCCAAAACAGAGAATAAAAGGCGAAACTTTGTCTTTTAATTTATTAAGTCAAAAAGTGGCCTAAAAAGGTTTATAATGTTTTTCATAAATTAATATAAAGTGGCCTGCAACCCTAATTTTGCTAAATGCTGCCAGGTGACAAAATAAATGTCTATGACTAATGCCTAGACTACATTAAACAACGTGACGCAATCTAACCGCAATGCGTGTATAACTAGCCTTATTCAGTAGTACGACGTTTGTATGCTTATGTTGGCAGTCATGATTCATTAAGCGTTTTTACATTAACAAAAATGTATGAGGATATGTCATGTCAGTGAAAGTAACAAACAAGTACCCATAAAATCTCGTTCTCAATTACGACCGTTTTAAATAAATTAAAATCCGTTTAAAATAAAAAACAGCAAATATGATGCTTGTATGAACGTTATGTTAATCTTTTCGTCATTCAAGCAATGAAGTAATTATGTTTTCTTTGATTCAACTAATTAACTCACGTCATTCATTACAGTAGTACAGCGAGTGAGGTATGGTTAGCTAAAAATGTTCAAATTACCTACTAAAAAATCCAAAACATGCAAACTTTTAATCGTAACCACAGAGTGGAATCTAACAAGTTCGGATCAGCGATCTGGCACATTTTATAAATAAACAAGAGCAATGTTTACGGACTGGCTACTGGTTACAAGTGGATTACTGAAATAGTTATAAAGGCTTTTGTCAACTTTTGTGCAGCTGTCAGAGTGTGCTCATGACAAGCTCACGATAAATTTATTGTCCATAAAGATATTACTACTGAGTACTGCTGTTGTTAGCTGTACCCTCATTCCTCAGTTTTCTAATGCTATATTATTTGCAATAGCAGTAATAAAACGTGTCTTTACAAGCATATCATATATTTTTTTATAATAATTAAGAATAAATTCTTACATCATGAGTTATAAAATAAATACATTTATTGCCTTAAATTAAGTCCAAAAGTACTCTGTACAATTATTGTTAGCGATGTACAAACGAGAATGATAAGTAAAAAATCTAGAAAAAAACAAAATTAAATAAAAAAGAGGTCCTCTATCGTGTAGTCGGTAAAGATCTACAAACATTCTGCGACAAATCTACGAACAACTTAACAAATTGTGTCTGAATCACAACCAATAGTTTGCATCTTAATTTCATCTCTTATCAATATTACACAAACTATGTTATATCATTGCTCTTCGCTTATCCTAAAACAAGAACCATTTTACCTTACATTATAATTACAATTAAATTAACACTATTTATTTTCTAGCCGGTATTAAACTGGACTGTTGTGCAGTTTCATAAAATTGCCACGCCCTTATAAACGTGATTGCTGTCCCCTTAGCATGCATTCGCAGGAACCACAGCGGACTTGAGGCAAGAAATATATACAGTATTCCAACTTAAAACATAAATTAGGTACAGTCAACGTCATATATATGGTGACATCCAAAGTGATCAAATAGTTCGGCACACCATACAAATTGTATGGTGCACCGAAGTATTTGAGCACTTTGGATGTCACCATATATATGACGTTGACTGTACATGTTTTAACAGTTTAAGAGGTTCACCCGGTTCAAGTATCGTTGAAGCGAGAAAAGCTTTCCCCTGTCAAAATGTTTATGACACTGTCATAACATTCATTTTTGTCTAGCCCATGGGAAAGGTTTTTCTACTATATCTATACCATTTAAACAATTATCTAGTAGTAAAATAACTACTATAACCAAATTTTAGCTATACTTATTGCTCATTTTCATTATCATTTATCCAAGCATAATATACAATGGGGAACAAAAGAACTTCAGATAGGCTAACAAATTAATGTTAAAAATAACATAGTTTCTTTCATCAAACTCGAGCATGATTTCTTTACAATCTGATCATTAATAAAGTATTAGAAAAAAATCTTCATATTAAAATGGCATTATCCAATTATCCTAAGTATCCAATTAGGTTTAGTTCAAAGTCAAATTAGTCGTACATAATAGTAACTTATTGCACAATAGTGTGACACTGCCACTTGACAAAACGAAAGAGAAGGCAGAATCCGTATTTCGTACGAAAAATAATAATTCTATATAGATAATAGGCTGCCCATACGAAAATATGATCTGCCTTCAAATTCCTTTAGCATAGATCGAGACCGACTAAGAAGCGCCGAAGACACGAGGAAAAACAACCATTTTTTTTTACATTACATTTACTTACATTTTAAAGTGCAAGATGCTACGAAATCATTTTCATAAAAAGGAGTAGGCGGTACAAATACCTAATAAGGTTCTCAGTTATAAGATTTCTTTACATCACATCGAGATTACCTGTCTAGGTTTTTTTGTATTAGAAAATGGGATTAATTTAATGAATTAGTAGGAAACATATTTATTCAGAGTAGCCGAAAAGTATAACCTGCGCCAATAAGAAACTTTAAAAAAAGTGGTAGACTTACTTCCGATCTCAGTGTTAACATGGACGATTAAATCACGAGGACAGCCAATGTCTTGTACCTTTAAGACAAAAAGCCTGCTGCAGCTAGTTTTAACATAGAGAGGTCTCTGTTATCTGCTTAACACAACTTTTTCATAGAGTTTATAGATGTTAAGCAAGGTCTGCCATGCGAATTAGCGGTCCAGAGACTATCCCTATTATACATAAACCTATTTTAACTAAAATGCCGTTAAAGTTAGTTTGTCCTTTTTTGTCACATTGACATTTCCGTTAATAAGAAGAAGACAAACCCTATTTTAAATAATGGAGACTTGAGTGACATTTATGAATAGTGACATAACTCTATAGTGAAACTAGCTAGAGGAGGCTTATTAATTTAACCCTTTTCCAGGCTGCACAAATCTGGGCGACTTAGCAAAAACTAAACGTATTCACAATAGTAATAATTTCGCAATAATTTTAAGACAAACAAGTAACTTTGAATCTTACATCTTTGTGTTAGTGTTGAAATTATAACTACACTTACGTGGTTGCTTATTGTACTATGCCTGGAAAAGGGTTAAAGGAACGTGACATTGCATAGACATTGGCGGTCCTCTCAATTCAATCGTCCTTGGTGTAACGAAGCGGACGTCATATCCAAATCCGTCCCATCTATTGGTATGTACAATCAGCAGCAATAGTCCCTAGCAATCGAAGCGCTCACAATGATCTAAGCACGGCTCTATTGCTATAAATAGACATTAGAGCTTGTGCAGATCATTGTGAGAGCTTCGGTTGCTTAGCAACTAATGACTGTACGCGTTAGATGAAACTTAAGTTTGTTTATTGGCGGGTCCTACGCTAGATACCTACCGTGTCTTCGCATGCATACTAAGGGAACAGTGTAGCGTTCGCCGTGTTTCGATTGCTCATCGACAAGGCATTTGCATAATCCAAGGCCACTGTGACACCACAATGTGCAACTACTAGCCTAGCATATTAATATGCCTTAATCACTAAAGCCGCGTCCGCAGCGCAATAAAATGCCTAATTGTTTAGGCCGGTCGTCATTATCGTTAAGTATGCCTAATTAATAATTTAAATGGTGGCGAATGTTTATTCATTAAACACACAACTACACAAAGTACTGATTGAAAAAAGGTAATGAACGAACGAATGAATTAATTGGGTCAAACAATTTTTCTTTGCTACTCGTTGCCATGGAGATGTCCCCTGGGTCACACGTCTAAAATAAGATTTTCTTAGGCACAACTCCATCAAACATTAGGAATTTCAACAGTTATATGCCAATTCCTACATGCTTCATCTGCTAAGCATGCAAATCTTGACTTCCGGGAGAGTGGGGTTTTAGAAAATCTCCATGGCAACGAATGGCAACGAAAAGTTGATAGACCCAATTGCGAGACAGTTATTTTCTCAATGGTTTTGAATTGTCGAGTGTATTTTATAATTTACAATTATATTATGGACTGATATACGCTTTTTAGTTTTTTTGCTAACGCTACATAAACTAACTATAAACTGTAATATAAAACTGACATTCAGTTATTTTAGTTTACGTAAAAATTTCGAATAGCAGAAAAAAAATCTCCAATTTCAAACTAAAAAACAGAAAAATAAATTCTCGAACTGGGGTTCGAACCCAGACCTCCACCATACCGCGGTGACGCGCTAAACGATCACAAACAATGATTGTGGTATGTACTATCAATTTGTCGTAAATAACATTGCTAAGTAAAGTAACTCTACTTATATGCGTGATGCGATATCTGTTTATTTCTCTACGATTAAATCCCACGGTAGTTTCATGCTGAAAGTTGCCAAGCAAAGGATTAATAATATATATCGAACGGCGACTCTAAACTTTACCTATACTGTACTAATCTAATCTAACACTAACCACAATGACGGCCGGTCCAGGCACCAATAAAAACACTAGCATTGACTGAACTTATCAAATAAATTTGCAATTTAGTAACTTTATACAAGAACTATAAATAAGTACTCTTCAGTGAATGAGGGTTACTCAATCTTTTGATACACACAGCGTACCCTACACGGTCGATATTTATAGCAAATTATTACTGGATTAAAAAAGACAATTTCCTTTTAACAATAAAAAAAATTTACAGGGCATGCCATTATGGGATTTAAAATATTATTAAAATTACTGCTACCGTTTCTTTAATTGATCATTTGTGCACCTTGGCACATAGAGATAAGGTTCATAAAGGGTTAGTGAAGTTTTGCCAACTGTAGGTAAGTACAGTCACGGGCACATGCACCAATAATTGTCTTCAAACAAAGTTGCAATGTTATGTAAAGATCAACCTTATCGTTGCGGTAATAAGGTTTACGTAACTATTTCCGAGACTTTGTGGTGGATACATAATGATAGCCTTGACTGTACATCATGGATTTGTTGCCATATTTAAGCAATTTACGTCAACAATGTCACAGATACGAAGGAAGTGGCGCCCTCATTTCTACTCTTTCTTGCGAAACGATGCATTACCTCTTGACACTGTTTATACAGTCTGTAGGTGTAGCACAAATCACAGTGCGAGAACAGCCCGTCCTTTTCTGTCACTCAGAATGCAACGAGACAGGTAATAATATAATCTCGCGCGACAAATAAAGTCGCGGCCAGTCGTGCTAGCCCTACTGCAGACAAAGGCCGTCGAGATATTCTGCAAGAGTTTGAACATTATTACTTTTTTCTTAACACGTTCAAATCCATGGTTCAATGCTAACCTAACAAAATAAAATAGACATATTGACAGTTCAGGGTACGCGTAATGGTATTAGTGTTACGGTCAAAACAAGCATCCTTTTCAGTGACCCATTGTCAAATCAACCCAAAAGCCACCACGGACACGGCTTAACAATTTAACTGTAATTCGAAAAATACTTGCACGGATTTAGAATAAATTAAGGGAAATATCACGAAAAATAAATTCATGTGGCAAATAATTATGGCATCAGACACTTTTAAGTACTTTTAATTTATTAAAAGTAAGACTACGAGGCTCGCTCAGCGCGAGGCTAGACGATTGGAGTCTAAATGTACTCCTTATTGCATTTTACGATTCTATAAAGGTATTGGAAGACAGAAAAGCATCGCTATCAGATCCAAGGAACGAATCGCAAAGTACAGTCAGCGAGAGATATACACACACGAAAGTAGAGCTCAAAATCTCTTCATAATAGTCGTGTCTTCGTTCGTGTAGGTATATTCGTTGCCGACTGTATCGCACTTCAACGAGGGAAGGCGCTCTCGGAGAGCGCGAAATTATTTGATACAAATAAAGCATACATTGAGCTGCTGCCTAGAATTTGCTATGTAGGCGTGAACAAAATTTCGAGTCAAAGTAAAAATTATCTTATAAATTAGTGAATCGAGTTGAGGATCAGTGAATAATTTTAAACGTCCGACAATCTTCCATTAGTCATTATGTCATTAAAGTTACTGGCCGGCAAAGCCAAAAATAAAATAATAAAAATCTAATTACGCTAATAAAATTCTACAACTAAAATGGACAAAACGTACCGTACTAAGAGTGTACTTCTGTAATTATTAAAAAGTAACCAAAATTTGAAATCAATCTGTTAAAACTTACATTTTAACACAGGGTCGGGCTCCATTAATTTCAAAATTGACTAGATATCTGTGTGCATAGGAATCGTATTTAAAATAGCTAAGTAAAGGAACCAATACGCTGAAAACCTGGCATGTGTGTAAAAACTTCCTACCACTAAGTTATTGCCATTAGCAAAACGATCCTAAAAACTGTACTTTAAATTATGTAGACAAAGAGTACACAATAACACGCCTAGAGTTTGTACAATTTGTACAAGTACATCCGTCATTCGCTTCCGCACGAACCATGCTCAGTCAAGAAACCTAAATAACGCTAAGTGAAATACGTCTAAACATAAAAAGTAACGCCGAAACTATCTCATACCGAATCTCACAATCGTACGCGGACTAACGAAAATCACTAACAAAATATTTTGATCTCTCTTCACTGGTGTATAATTAAATACGTTAAGTACTTCTCGTCTACGAGTCGTCCGTCGCGCCATAAAAAAGAAATACAAAATCTCTTAGAATATCATGAGGCCATTCTGTAGATCCGTTATGTGCGAGGGTGGTAGTGTCCGTATCACGTCACTCTCGGGGGGCGGGGGCGGGGGCGGTCATCACTTGGGCGGGTAGGGCGGGTAGCCCTGGTGCGGCGGCGCGGCGCGGGACCCCGTCGCGTACAGCTGCTGCTGGAAGTTGTGGAACTGCGCCGCGTAGTTGGGGTCCGCCGTCGACGGCACCGCGAAGCCCTGCCCCTTGAAGCCCGGCCCCGGCCCGCCCATGGACGGCGGCAGCGGCTGCCCGCTGCCCATGCGCACGTTGCCGCCCATGCCGCCCTTGACGCCGCGGAAGCTGGGCCCGCACATGGGGTTGGGGCCGGGGTTGCCGAAGGGGTCGCCCGCCATCTTGGGCGGGGAGCTGAAGCCCGCGGGGTAGTGCGGCATCCGCAGCATGCCGCCGGGCGCGCGCATGACGCCGCGCATGCCGCCGTCCATCTCCATGCCGCGGGGGAAGTACTGCACGCCCTTACTGCTGTCCATCTGCATGGGGTTGGTGACTCGCTGCAGAAAGTCCAGGCTCGGGGGCCCCCGGGGGCCCGAGTTGCAGGGCATCTGCGGCCGCGTCGGTAAATACTGTATCGTGTTTGGCGCGCTGGCTTTCACTTGTACGTTAGCGCCATTGAAGGGGGGCATTTTGCCGCCTCCCATGCGGGGCCCCATCATTGAGGCGTCAGGTCCCATGGGTCCCATGGGGCCGCCCATAGGTCCGCCGCCCATTTTCGGGCTGAGGTTCATGTCTGGTGGGAAGTCGCCGCCGCCCATCATTCCTTCCATGGGACCGCCCATGCCGGGGCCTCCCATGTTGTCCATATGGCACCCTATAAAACGAGATTTTTTTTTATTCATACAATAGTCGTCATTGATAACTAGAGTTTACAAAACATACACAATGTCTACGTTCATGCAAATAACAAAAAAAAACAAATTCACTGTTCTGTTAACCGAAAATTATTAAATTTAGACTTTTCTTCTTACCCAGTCCTGTAAAAACCCCACACTCACCTAAATCATTCATCATCATATGCGGATGTCCGTGCGGATGCATCGAGTGGTGGTGCTGCATGTGATGCGGCGCCGAACCAAACGGCCCCATGCCTCCCCCATTGGGCCCCATGGGTCCCTGGGGGCCGGAGCCCCCGCCGCCCCCGACAGTGTTTGTCAACTGCTGGGACATCTGGGTTAGCGAGGAGATGGGGTCGAAGGAGGCAGTGGAGGTTAGGGGCCCGTTGGGGCCTTGGTTGGGGTTGATGGGGATGTTGTCAGGCCGGTTCATGCTGCAGGGTCCGGGGAACTGGCCCGAGAGACTCGTGGGCGGGCCGCCTGATAACGATGACTGTGAAACGAAAACGAAGTGTTAAAAATGGTTCACCTCTCCGGATCTGGAGATCTCTCCAGGCAGATGGTACGTCTGGGGACCAAAATCCAAAGGATAGTTAGAAGTTGTATTTATGCATCCGATTTGAAAAATTTCGTTACCGCCATATAGAACAACTACCTTATGCCCCGCGGCTTTGCCCCCCGTGAAATATTTCAAAATAGCCCGGGACC
Organism: Clepsis dumicolana; assembly: GCA_963691665.1. NCBI lineage: Eukaryota > Metazoa > Arthropoda > Insecta > Lepidoptera > Tortricidae > Clepsis > Clepsis dumicolana. The sequence goes on along the minus strand of OY829528.1, from coordinate 5,055,051 downwards.
TCAAGCTCCATAGTCAGGGGTCTCTTACCACTAGGCTACCCGGTCGGTCGTCACAAAACAAAAGCAATTTTTTTGTCGATTGGTTTTTTGCGTTTTATTTAAATTTAAAAATAAACAAAAAAAAATTAAAAGCCACCCGATCTTCGTGATATTTCGTGTCTGGTTCCATAATTAATAGTTAGTTATACACGATTTTTGCCGTCGATTCGTATTTTTTAATAAAAAAAAAGAAAAAAGAAACAGAATATTTAATAGACATTGGAGGTCCCACGGCACTCACGTCGCCGGCGCCGGGCATGGCGTCGTCCTGCTGCGGCGGGCAGCCGGGCTTGGCGCAGGCGCCGGGCGCGTACGGGCCCTGCGCCAGCTGCTCGCGCTGCGGCGTCTTGGAGGGGTCCTGCGACCGGTTCGATGACGGACTCGGCCGAGACTTCTCGTCTGAGAGGACAAGTTTTTTTTTGTTAAAATTAAAACCATTAGTATAAGGATCATTCAACTTTTAAGAGATACTCGTTGCCATGGCGACGTCACCTTGGTCATTCATTAAAAGTATGATTTTGTAGGGTACAAATCCACTCAAAGTTGGGAGTTGTGACAGTTATAAACCTATTGCTTCATGCGTTACCTCGTAAGCATGCCAGTAGTATACAATGACAACTGTATCACTGTTGTCTCCTGAGTAAAAAGGACGGAATAACAACACTAAGAAGTTGATTGACCCAGAAACATCAGGATATGCCCTTTGGAGCATTTTGAAAAAGGAATGGTGTTGCCAGCCAGCGGGGCTGGGGCGCGGGTGCGGACGTGCGCGCTGCTCACATCGCTGGCACTAATTTTAGTTCGACCCAATTGACAACAAAAACGAAGTACCAAAGAGTCCGTCCATACGCTATAACATAGCATTTCTATCAACTTTTTATTAGTTCTGTGGTTACGCACATGCACAGACCAGTGTTTAGAGTCTGAGCAGCCAGTCGTGTCACTAGCATTCGTAGCTGGGGAAGTACACCCATCTCTATTTTACGCTTAACACTTTGCAACATAAGAATTACAAAAGCGCTTAGTTGATGCAACTTGTGACCAAAGGGCTGGCAGTTTTCTCTCTCAAAGAATCAGCATCGCTATTCAGCGAGGCAACGCTGCCAGCCTTTTGGGCACTATGCCACGGGGGCCTTATTTAGAATTAATTTAGTTTTAAGTTGTAGTTTATTTACTTTAAATTTAGATTTAATGTCATTGTAAATTGCTTTTATTATGTAAATATATTTGAAGAAAGAGATAGTTATAATTTGTAAATTGGTATTTTGTGACGCGACTGGTCAGACTCTAGTGTCAATCAGAATAAAATCATACATGAGTTAACACTCACCTTGTCCACACTTGTTACCCTGCGAGGTGGGCGTTTGAGGGTTAATGAACCCTGGACTCTGCTCCATAGAAAACCTGCCGGCCCGCTGTTCCGATAACGAAGAATGAGGTTCTGGCGTGCCGGGCATCATGCTGAGAAATAAAATACATTGTTATATGCAATAACTAGCTTATGCGCCGCGGCTTTGCCCCCGTGAAATATTTCAAAATGTTAGCTAGTTCCCTATCCCGTGGGAATTTCGTAAAATCCTTTCTCAGTGCACCTCCAGGATACTCAAGGTCACAAATATCAAGTACCTAGGTCCAGTGGTTTAGGCTGTGCGTTGTCTGTCTGTCAGTCAGTCGCGGTACTGTTTTATAGGTACAGATAGGATAAAGGATATAAACCCTCAGGATATGCCCTTTGGAACTAAATAATAAAAGTAGTTTTATTAGACAACACACAGCCATGTAGGTACCAGATCTCTTCAAGATGATCATCGACCTATTGACAGGACTTATTGATTCCAAAACTGAAATCAAAATAAGGCTATATTTCAGAAAAATCATGAGTCATGACATTTCTTCACGATGATTGGTTGAATGAATGTCCGGCTGTCCTCGTCTACAGGTCGCATTTCTCAACCGATTCTCGTGAAATTTTGTGAGCAGGTTCGCAAGTTGAATAATATTTTTTTGTCGATTCGTTTTTCGTGTTTTTTTTTATATATATAAAAAAAAAACGAAATATGCTCAAACATTTCATGGCATTTTGTGATCTGGTTCGATAATTAATAATTAATTACACAGGACTTTCTCTGCGGATTCATTAAAAAAAAAGAAAAAAAAACTGAAAATGTTCAAAAACGAGGTTGTGAGGTCAACAGCTCATAGAGCTACTAAAGATATATAATGGCAATTTTTTATACAATAAAAAAAACTTACCCCGCTGGTGATTTCTGATTAGAATTAGATTGTGGCGTTTGTCCACCGCTGTTCGAAGGCGGTCCGTTGTCTTTCAAAGATGTGTTTGGTTGTTTCTGTATCGTTAGCTCTTGACCTGGTTGAAAAAAAAAACGGTTCAACTTTTTTTTTCTTTTTAGAATACCACAGACCCAAACTAAAAGCAGGTATTTTCGAGTGGGAAAAGCCGAGATTTAAAAGAACACTTGTTCGCGGAAAAATTAAAATTATTGTATCCCCCTCGACCTATAGTCAACCGTAAAGGTGATTCAAAACATGATTTTAAGCGTGACAGAGATATTGGATTAATAATTGTAATCATAGCGCAGCGCAAGTTCCTGCGATAGTGGAGCGGTGCAGGAGGAAAAAATACAATATAAGAAAAATACTCTATTGATGGATCCCCCCTTCCCCCACATCGCAGGGAACCTACTGACTTAATGCGCTATGATTACAATTATGACTGAAACAATTAATACAGTGTGTTGATTGGCTGATAAAGTTTAGACAACAACTTGTAACTGGGAACCATAAGTTCAAAAGTACGGAAAAGGGCTCTACCACAAACCGCTGCCGCACTCGTTTTACCTTATCTAGTTCAGGTCCCAACACAGACAAACGTATGGAATGATAGAACAAATTAGCCATAGAATGAAAGTACACATGTTAGCACATTTTCACCAACCACCACCATAATGAAAACAAGGTGATTTAAAAACAAAAACAATAACATGACACACAACACACATTAAAACGAGCGAACTAAAACTAGGATGTTGTTTTAACACGACTATGCTAATTGTGAGTGATAGTAAAAAATAATGCTGAAGAAACATTTGAAGCCAGAGTTTAATCTCTATTGTTGCCGCAAACAGAAATATAGTTTCTCAAATAATGAAAAAACATCTTATTCTCTTTTCTAAATTATTCTGAAAAGGACAAATATTAGAAATGGCGTGTCGAATCTAGGCTTAGAACCGTCACAGTGAAAACATTGTTAAGTTTGTTTTCTTTTCTGTAGCAGCAGCAAAAATCATTTGAAGGCAGAAGGTAAGGCCATTGATATACAAAAACAGACAGTTACGCCACACCGCGCGCGGCCAAGCAATTACTAATGGGTGAGGGCCGCATTTTGTCAGCGCTGAACAGGTGCGTGGTCCATCTTTAATGTTTTATATATCGATGGATAAGGCCATTTCGCCTACGGCCTCAAATTTAACTAGAATTTCGGTGTGCGGTCGGCTTCACCTTTATTAAATACAGTATTCGATTATTTCTGTGTGCGGCCAACCGGACAAACGTTACCTTCGAACTGGTTGAGATACGATATCTGCTGCGGCGAAGGCACAGGCATCAGACTGGGCTCCTTCCCGTGCGAGCCCGTGTGCTGGTTCTTCTGCTGCTGCGCCGCCAAACATTGGAGGGTTCGCACAAACACACCATCGTCCAGTTTCTCTAGTATCTCTTTTGTGGCCAACGTTTGTTCCAACATTTGCCGTATTGTTAATTCGTTCACACGTTGGGATTTCAAGCGTCAAGCGTTTTGCGGGGGAGGGGGGAAACAAAAAAATACGCATTACAACTACAGAAAACAAAAAAAAAAAAGAATGCAAATTGAAAATAAACTCTGTCGTGGTTGGGAAAATGTCTAACAAAGTTAAAAACATGCTCTAGTTCTATGGCTCGTCTGTAACATGCGTCTGACTGCTAAACTTACCTATAGTTATAGCAGCGGTCAACAAATAATGAATTAAAAGATCAAACCTATAAAAGACACGTGTACCACACAGTACTATTCGTTTTTGACATTCAATTCGCTGTAACGTATGTAATTAAACTTTTACATTAAGCACAATGTTGAAAGCGAGGATTAAAATCGCTGTGACATATTAATGATAACATTAAAATTAATGAAATTAATTTCATTGGCGATCGAACAGTCTTTATCGCGGCTTGCAAGAAGCTATTAAAGGTTTGAGAGGCATTTCATCTTAGCTCTCTAGGTTGGCAACACATTTGCAAACCCCCCGGGGTTGCCAGTGTCTATGGACTGTGGTGATCACTTACCATTACGCGACCTACTTGCTCGTTTCCTTACCTTGTCGTAAAAAAAATATACGGGAGTTCCAGTGAGTGTGTTTGCGAGGTTAGAAATGCCCACCTTCTCCATACACTAACGCGCGGTGTCGCCAGATATTAATGAAAAAAAAAAAAAAAACCGGCCAAGTGCAAGTCGGACTCGAACACCGCGGGTTCTGTACAAATTTGTACGTATATAAACAGTTGGTCTATCACGGAAATTGAGTTCCTAAAAGTTTTTCTGCTTATCCCCGAATGTTTTAAGGTGCTCAGTGTTAGAGCCCTGCTGCTAAGCAAAACTGTACGCAGATTGGGGTCATCATCATCAAGACAGACGGACAACAAAGTGATCCTTATAATCTCAAAAGGAAAAACGGATCCCTAAAAACGACTTAGCTTGACATGTCGTCGACAGCACATTTGAACCCTAGCGAATGTCTCGCTTTTCGGTCCAAGTGTTCTTCGAGAGCAGCTTTCTCTCCCTTTCGACATTGTGCTAAATGTGCACACATAACTATATCAAGATGGAAGGAAAGAGTTTACCAATATGTATGGGAACGGAGCATGTAACCTTTTGCATGGATATTTTAGGACAAAGACTACTTCCCGATGAAAGGAAATATCTCGATTAACAGCTCAAATTTAGTCAACATTTAGTGATTAAACGAAAAACAGCCTTCTTTATCCTACTCGTATCCGATTCAAACTCGCGCTTGCGCGATACGCAGCGCAGTCTAGTTAGTTAGTCAGTAGTTGAACTGAGGCCGCGCCGCGCACCGGTACGTTTGCAAAATCTCAGGTTTTTTCTCCGGACTTTTAAATGTTCCATCTGGTGACCCCCCTGCATACACTCTTTCCTCGTATCTCGATATAGTTCTGTGCTCAACCCTATCCCTGCAGCGTAATTGCGTAACAACTTGACACTCGTCAGTTTTTGTAAGACTGTGACAGCACATGTAGCACGCGCGTCATTTACTCGCTTATAGCGCAGTGTGTCCCTGTCATAGTGATGGAATCAGTGAAGGACGCATTGAGCGGCAAGCTACAAAATGGCGCGCGTCCTAGCCCCCCAGCTAGCTGTTACCGATACCAATTGTCAATCCATACAAAATAAACGCGATTGTGATTCCGAACAAGTTAGACCATACGGCCGCATGTAGCTGTATCGTTATGTCGCCCACGAGTGAGACAGCGTACTGACCTGGCGCGTCCTGCTTGGGGCCGGGCTTGCAGTGCGCGGGGCTGTTGAGGCCCGAGCCGGCGCGGGAGGCCTCGGCCGACATCGGCATTTGGACGGGCCCGTGGCCTGGCGACTGCGTGGCTGTGAAGTGCGGACGGGTTATTGTGCCGACTACGGTACGTAGGAATTAAAACTAGTAGCCGTAAGCTTAACACTGCGTAACCATTATTTGTTAAAATCATGTACAGTGAAACTGAAACTGTTGTGTAAAACTTGCTTTAAGGAATCTGTATTGTCATTATTTAAATTTTAATTATTTTATTCGCAAAACGTTAACTTTACAGAAGATCACTCCTAATGTACAAACAAATTGGGTCTTCTCTCGTGATGAGAAAGAATGCTCCCTACGTTGGCCTAGTAGTTGAACGAATTGGCTTATTCTTGTTGTTATTTCATTAGAAACGAACGTGACGTTTTGCGAAAGTGGCGTAATTTTTGTGACGGGACATTTTGTGAAAGGGACATTATGCGAATGGGACTTTATGGGCCCTAAGGCCCTAACCATATATGGGCTTTGGTTCATCTAAAGAAAACTAATTAATGTTCATTGTTGAAAACTACAATGCCTTAGCTGAAGAAGCACATTATCAGCGGGCACTGGAGAGCTAGCACGACTGGCCGCGACTTTGGTTGTCGCGCGAGATTATATTACCCGTCCGGTTGCATTCTGAGTGACAGAAAAGGACGTGCAGTTGTTCTCGCGCGAGATAGAAGTCGCACTGTGAGTTGTATTGTACTGTATATACAAAGAGTTCAATGAATAATTCAGTAAGTTGTGTGTGTATGTTACTAACCTATAGGTACGGAGGCGGACCGGTGTAAGGGAGACGCTCCATAAGGCGGCGGCGGCAGGCACCCGCCCCGCTCCGAACATGGCGATTTTACTTGTGTACCTGCAATATTAAACAAAACGTTTATATTACAATCATTTGTCACATAGAGGACTTTTACCATTGGGTAAAAAAGTCATAAGTATCAACGAAGTCCACAGTAGCCATTTAGCTCTGAGACACAGTGTCAATCAACACACTTTGCGCTGAGCAAAGCTATTAATTTAACAGCGAGACGTGTGATGATAGGATTTCTATGATGTTGATTCTGATGTTGCAAAAGTTCTACACAAACTACAACTGATTATCATGATACTCGGGACTTAATCACGTAAATATTAATAAAAAAATTTACGTGATTAAGTCCCGAGTATCATGATAATGTGTGAAATCGCGGAAGTTTAAATCAAACTGCAACTCGTTGCATGAATATCAGTTCATAATAAGACAGCATCTTTTTTTTTTTGTGTCAATTGCTCTATCTAACTGGTAGATAAACTTTACGACAGATATTCTGGCAGATATTTGCCAGCTAACTGTCAGAAAGTTTTGACATAAAACTACCGCTCACGTATATAAAGTCCAGTTTAGCCCATGTTTGGACTAACTCGTTGAGTCGTGCGCTCCAAGAGGAATGGCTGCGACTTGCTCAACTCAACTTATATACGCGAGTGATCCGTTTATTTCGCTATCAGAAAGTTTATCAGCAGAAACAGACCATAAACAGAGTTATCCACTTAATTCACGAAATAGGAGGTTTAAATTCGATGGATACTCACGCCATTACAAAAAAAAAATAACTCACTCATTTCAGTATCCATAGACTTGGGGTCATCGAAGAACTGGTGGTGTATCTTCTGCCAGTCGATGTCGGCGGCGCTGGCGGGGCTCTTGGGGCTGCGCAGGCCGGCGCCCTTGGGCAGCCCCGGGCCCGGGCCCAGGCCCAGCCCGCCGCCGTCGCCCGGGCCCATCTGCGGGGGGGGACGGGGACTCTTACACTAGGGCCACAGCGGGCAACGGCAATGCCTCAACTGTGGTCCCAGCATTACGGTCACAGAACTATTATCAGGTCGGGGTAGAAGTAACTTCATCGATTTATATGAGAACCGAGCGTGTAACATCTATACCTATAAAACAGTACCGTGACTGACTGACTGACAGACAACGCACAGCCTAAACCACTAGACCTAGAGAGTTGAAATTTGGCATATACCTTGAGCATCCTAGACGTGCACTAAGAAGGGGCAAAGCCGCGTGGCATAAGCTAGTGTTGCATAGGTATTTTAACGTCACGGGTGTAATTTAGTGAGGAAATAGCTCGATTAACAGCTCCTACTTCTGTGATGATGTTTGGAAGGTTAATTGTTGACTAACAAGGCATTTTTTTTTCAACCTGACGTCGCACGCGGAAAATGATTGGGTGTTAGAACATTTTCAGACACTCTTTTCGGCACGCGAGATACATAATTTTTTTCTTTCTACCCTGATATAGTTCTGTGATTACGGCTAAGACTGCAAATCTATCGATCCTCACTTTTTTAGATACAATTTACACGAGTTTCGCAGTTCAACCGCGGTTCGTAGCGTCGGTGTACTAAAGCCGTAAGTTTACGTAAAAAGCGGGCATAAACAATTTAACAAAAAATAAAATAAAAAAATCATGTAGTCCCAAACTAGGCAAAGCCAGAGCTATGAGTACCTACTAGACAACGGATAATCATACTAATATAGATAAATACATACTTATATGTATTCATCACAAAAAACATCTGGGGGCCTACTACGAAATTCGAAAATCAAAGTTCGTATCGTATCGTCCAGCTCACTCTCGTATTAAATAATATGAGCTTGACCGGGACGGCACGACACGAAGTTCGAATTTTGCACTTCGTAGTATAAGGCCTGCCCAGGCCCCGATTTCACCAACTTTATAAATGTCAGTTTTCAATGACAATTCGGTGTCAACTGCTGACTTGAAGAGCTTTTGTTTTAGCGCGCTTCATATTGCCAAAGAAATGTAGTTCGATTTGTCATATAAAACTGACAATTGTAAAGATGGTGGAATAGGGGGCCAGAGCTCCCGACCGGGGATCGAACCCGGACCTCGAGCTTCATAGTCAGGGTCTCTAACCACTAGGCTGTCCGGTGGTTCGGTGGTAAGGCAACACTCACATTCCTGGCGCGTCCGTACTCGTCGCACTGCGGGCCGTTGGGCATGCCGTGATGCTCGGGCCCGCAATCGCCGTGGCCCATCATCATGCTGTCCATCATCATGCCACCTGCGATGACATAATCATCATCATCATCATCACTTGTAGTACCACTGCTGTGTAAAGTTTCAGATAGACGTGCGAGCAAGTACGCGAACTTGTGGCTCATATATCTTTTTTTTTATACAAGGAAGGCAAACTAGCAAAGTGGGTCACCTGATGGTAAGTGACGGGTAATATAATCTCATGCGATAAACAAAGTTGCGGCCAGTTGTGCTAGCCAGACTGAGTACGTTAATTTTAAATTATAAAGCAAGAACGATCAAGGTCGCCGAGCATAAGTACGCGTATACACATAATAGAAAAATGCCTTCCAACGTGCCAGGCAAAAATCAATCTTATGACAATGTCATAAACATTTTGTCAGGGAAAAGTTTTCTCACTTTTAACTATACTTGCTCGCATGTTTATCTGGAATTTAACAGATTTCATATAAATAATATTGCTCGATACATAGAGAATTTATGTTTGTATTTTCATAAAACATTTGATAACAGTGATACGGCGAAGAAACGTGTCACTTTCGTACGCGTAGAATATTCGTTTTTGACAGACGTACTACCATAATTTTAGAATTTAAATGCCAAAAATCATGTTTTTAAATGAAACGCGTCATTTTGCTACATCCAAGGGTTCTTTCTTTCGTTCTCCAAATATAGCAGATACTAAGTTAGCTTACCATTCATAGCGTTCATGTTAGGTCCAGGCATCATACGTGGCCCCATGTGAGGCCCGCCCATCATGCACGGTTTGGGCCCGCCCATGCCTCCCATGGGATTTGGCATACGCTACAAAGGAAAAAAATGGCTTGAAAAAGTTAGCGAAAAATACATGATATAATACCTAACATCGTATGACTGCAATACAGTCTATTCAAAAGATGAAATCATTTCATGGCGATATGAAACTTACCCCCATAGGACCGCCGCATCCCCTACCCATATGCATATCTGTGCACATTCCCGTCTTCATGTCAGGCCCACCGCATGGCCCTCTAATGCCCTTCATCCCGCACATCGGACCCATGGGCCCATTAGGCCCAAGCCCAGGCATCATAGGCCCATTGGGCCCCATCATGCCGTTCGGGCCCATGTTACCATGGCCCATGTGCCCCATGCCCATGGGACCCATAGGACCGTTAGGCCCCATGGGCCCCATAGGCCCGCCCATGGGTCCGTTGGGGCCCATAGGGCCAGCCATGGTACAGGAGGGGCCCGAGTTCATGCTGTTCGACATGGAGACCATAGGCCCGTTGGGTCCGGAGTTCATGGGTCCGTTGGGGCCCATGCCGGGGAAAGGCATGTTCATGTTGGCGGTGGAGTTGGGCGGGTTGATATCCCCGGACGGCTGAGAGGGGTCCCCGGGCTGGCCGGGGCCGCCGCTCTCGGGGAACAGCATCTGCTGCATCTTGCGGATGGTGGCCAGCTGTTCCTCGCGGTGCGCGCGCTGCTGCGGCGTTAGGTTCTCGTCTGGAATTTTAACACCTGTAATAGACAGATAGCATTGTAGATGTTTTACTGTTTAGTTGGATTTTATTAGGAGATTGAGATTTTTTTTATAAGGTTAGATGCTAGTTTTATCCAAAGTCAAAAATGTGTGAGTCCGTTCAGTAATCCCATACAACCCCATTATAAATGCAATTGGTAGAGCGAGTACTGTACAAAGATAGGAATTTTCGCGGCTAATGTCACTACTTTAGATTAAGGAAACACACTGGCACATGCATTTCCGATATTTTATATATTTTTTACATACTTTTCGTATGAAGCAGCGAGTTACGGGATTGTTATATTTGTGCTTTTGCATCTAAGCCCTAACAGTTTCAGTATAATTTACTATCATCATCAGCCTATTTATGTCCCACTGCTGGGCACAGGCCTCCACTCAGAATGAGAGGGCTTGGGCTAAAGTTCCCACGTTCCCAGCACATGATAAATTATAAACGTAATTTTAATTTACCACATTAAGCAATAAAGACCTCAAACATTTCTAGCATCAGGAAGATTGCAACAGTCTTATGTTTTGCCGCGAAAATTTCGTTCTCTGAGGGGCTAGCACGCGTGCCATTTTGTCGCTTGTCGCTCAGTGCGTCCTTCACAGATTCCATCACTATGGAAGGGATGCACTGCGCGACAAGCGACAAAATGGCGCGCTGTGCTACATGAGCTGGTAATTAGCGATGGCCGATTCGAGTTGTCTGATTCGGATGATACGAATCAGGCGCTATGCGAGTTGATTCGAATCAAGTTCCTTCGCAACTCGAATCAACTCGACTTGCCGGTTCCACTCGGCGGTTCGAATCGCGCAACCGCAACGTGCACCCAACTCGATTGACTCGGCTTGATACGAATGCGAATTATGCGAGTTATTCGGCGACTCGTATACGCCAACTCGAATACGCCGAACTCCACTCGACTCGCCGACTCGCGGACTGAGCGAACGCCATCCGGTTGATCAGAGTCGAGTCAACCCGTATTCTGATTCGGATCAACGTTCCGAATCAACTCGATTTATCCGAGTTGGAAAAGGGTCGACTCGTAACATCGTATAATGTAATGTAAGTACCAGTGGTAATGTCGTATAGAGCGAGCTTACCCTTAGGTCCGCCTTGGCAGTCGGAGGGCGTGGCGGGCGTGTCGGCCGCGGAGCTGGCGGGCGCGTCGCTCGCGCCGGCCTCAGAGCACGCGGGCAGGGCGCCGGGCCCGTTTGACATGCCGTTCGACATTACGGAGGGGTTTTTCTACAAAAAAAAATTATTTTAGTGAAAATGTTTGAATCTTGTACTTTTTGATTTTATATGGAGATATAATCATATATGGCATTATGTTCCAAATATGGGTACTTACTGAATAATGTAAGTCAGTTCAGTAGCTGTAAAACGTTACCTTCAGACTATGCTGGCATTTCATTTGGCCAAACATGTGCCAAATGTATGTCATTCTATCTCTGTCCTTCAGGTGAAAACGGAAGGAGAGGCGACACAAATAATTATGTCAAATATGTTCAAGTATTGGGCGAGTATTAGAATAAGTAAGGTTTTATACCAACAGGTAGTCATTGGGTACTTACGGTGTCCCAGGGCATTTCACCATCAGCACCGAGGCCGTCCATGACACCACAGGACGGGGTGCTCCCTGGAAACCCATCCATGGGACCCATGCCCGGGCCCATCTGTCCCATCTGCCCGGGGCCGCCTTTCATCATCATCATCTGATTGCCGGGCCCGCCCATCCTGTTCGGGCCCATCATGTTGGGCCCCATGTGGCCCATGCCGCCGTGGCCCATGGGTCCCATGGGTCCGCCCATCATGTGGCCCATTTGGTTGGGTCCGCCCATCATGTTCGGCCCGCCCCGCATGCCGCCCCTGGTTTTGGCCATTGCGAGATTGTTCAACCATTGCGCTGGGCTCTGTTTGTTGAATTGGCCCATTTTGAGCGGGTGTTTCTGTAAAAATAGTACAGGTTTAGTGACTTTCCCTAATACTCATAAACCTATTTGAACTAAAATGCCGTTAAAGTTCGTTTGTCCTTTTTTGTCACATTGACAGTTCCGTTAGTAAGAAGAAGACAAAACCTATTTGAAGTAATGGAGGCTTGAGTGACGTTTATGAATTTTTTACTAATATTATTGAGTAAAAAACGAAAAAGTCGTATACTGTAGCAGTCATGACCAGTCGTTTGGTTCGGTTTTAGTATGTAAAAAAGCTATAGATATGATCATATGACTATCCTATCGTGCAGTCGATATCTGATGCATCGGAGTAACTTATTTCCTAACTAGGGTCACAAAAACCTACTACTCTATTCTGAAGTGTTCTAGAGTGGTTTTTGATTCAGCCACCATCAAGCGGCCACATCGAAACGGATGCGCTAAAATGTACCAATAATTCACCACTTCATTTACCTCAAGCATAGGTACATGAATTCATTAAAAAAAACAATTTTCCATAATTCATTCAGATCCTAATCTATATAATTTCGATCACAGTGGGTTAGTGAGACAGCCTTGGGCCCGTCACACATATCCAGCCATTTACCACGGCAATTTACGTACGTTTGCTCAGGTGCCACGAGGTTGACAATACACTTACGTAATTTATATTTTGTTGTTACAACATCTCGTATTGATGAATGCTTTGTCTTTTGGGTCTTTTAAAGTTTTAGGCCGTGGGAACTTTATACCGCTGATAATAATGTAGGGTGCAAAGTCTGATAAAAAAAATGCAGAATCAGATTCTGCTGTTAATAATAAGTGATTGTTCAGTTTATTTCAACATAGTTGGAGAACGAATGGAGGGCCCCTGGGTCAAAACATAACGACACGTATTTTGCAACTAATAGTGATTTTGACAGGGGACTCTTTGTTACTTAAGAGGGTTTATTACTGCTGAGCTGGCAATGTCGCATTTTTTTTAGTTTTTCTCGATTATTCGATAGAAATTGAATGAAAACTTATTTTCGTATCAAACCAAAAAAAAAAAACCCGTTTAAATAAGAAAATAGAAGCCACTTTTAACATGAAACTACCGTGAGACTCAATCATAGTGAAATAGAACGGATCACTCACGTATACTATAAGTACAAGTTTAGCCAGACATGTTTCGCACTAACGGCTCGGAAAAGTCTCTGTATTACTTCTTTATTACTGTCTCGGATAAAAATTCAAGAAAGAATTAATTAATTAATCTTTGGAGTCATGTCTATCTACATTATTGCGAGTAATGACTGCAACTTGTCCGATCTCGGAATATCATTGAACTGAAATGATCATGAATTTAGATTATTATCATTACATATCAATGTGGCCAAATGTCACGTACCTCCAAATACTTTTTGGTGCCAGGCTGCGCGCAGTGGTAAGATATGATGGAGTGGTGTTGTCCGGCTATGACAGCCTCCGCGCCTTTGTTCGCCATCATTGTGGAGAACACGAAGATTTGGCTCTGCTGCTGGGACAAGCAATAGTGTTATGGTTTGTTCAACTTGGTTTACTCGTTCATGAACGACACCACTTTATTAATCCCCGACGTAGACGTGCTATAACGACTTACTGTCATTCGTAACAAATGGAAATTGGAAATTCAGCACAAATGGAAATTCATCAACTTTAAATGACCATTCTGAAGTTGGCTCAAAAGTAATAGTTCCAAAGTGAATTTACTCAAAGTGTAATTGTGCTGAAAAACTCGAATGGAATTTTGTCCATTATAAACTATGAGCAAAATTAAATACGCACAAAGTGAATAATATAGTCTAATATGAATTAAGACCAAAACATAAATTATTGTCCTGATACGGATCCACTGAACAGTTGCATTTAGACGATTATACGATGTACATATTTAAAATGGGACATATTTACAATTGGTCATATTTCTGAGTGTACGTAAATGGGTAAATAAAAATATCACTAAACATTACCTCCATGCTTCCAGCCTGTTTGCTGATCACATTTGACGGCAGAGTCTGGGCCTCACTCGACATGCCCATGGAAACCCCTGGGCCCATGGGCCCGCCACCCATGCGGCACGAGCCCATCTCGGGCCCGCCGTTGGGATTGCGGCAATTCTGATTGCCATCCTGGAGAGGGCATTAATAGAAATGATGATTTCGATACCTGTAGCGATCACTTTTTTTATAGGACAATGAAGGCAAATGGGCAAGTGGATCACGTGATGGTCAGTCATCATTACCGCCTATAGACAACTGCCTCGTGTCTTTAATTACTCTCCACAACAGAACACAACAGTGAACGTACTGTGCATTGTACTGTGGATTAGCGAATAAGACGGTGGTAACGATCCGGACGGACCTTGCATAAGAAAATATTTTTTAGTACAAAAACTAATCTTACATTCACATTAAAGCTCAAGATCGAATGACAGGCAGTATGAGGAAATATTAGAAATATGCACACGGAAGTTATTAGGAAGAAATCATAACATAACATTAATACCTATCTATGTATATCAACAGGACTGAGAAAGTGTCAGCATCAGTAGTAACGACATGGACCCTTGTTCCAACAGTGGACACGTTGTCCCTTACCTGCATATTGCCTGAGGATCCCCTTAGCCCAGTTTGAGGGTCCAGCACGTCGTTCGAGTCTGAAGACAAACGCTCCGATTTAAGCGAACCAGGCCCGCCCATCTCACACGACGGGGACTTTGTTGGGTCACCTGGAGAAATACTGAATGTCAATCTTTATTTCAAAGAAAATTCGGAGCAAAGATTACAGTTTGTTTTTTAAAGTAGTTGTTCGCAAATGTATGGCTGGATTAGTGAACAGGTACTTTGAATACAGAGCTTTCGAGACAGTTTGTCCGTGAGAGAAATTTTGTGTGGTTCGTAGACGAGAAAATTTAAAATCTCCAAACTCCAAGGAAACATCATCTGACGGTTCTTAGGCTATTGTTACGTACGTGTGCTGGCTGGCTTGCTAGGTGGAACCGAACTGGGGGTACCCGCAGATCTTCTTATCTACCCACATGTCTGTTTGTTAGTGATGTTTTACCATGATCTATTAGTGTGTGTGTAATGGTCTAGCACGTTGGGGACCCTTGGAGCTTTCTAATATCCCATGAGGGCCATCAATCAGTCTTGATGGCGTCCCGAAGACATTGCACAAATCTCCAGAGCGCTGGAACCTATACTTTTGTATCATGGGACACTCTAGAATCTTTACCAGCTGTATTTAGCTCTTACCATCGTTCATGATCTCAGTAGGAGTATCTTTTTGTATTTTTTCTCCCATTTTTTTATTTTTACGGTTTTCCCGTGTATATCATATTTTTTATAAACTCACTGAAACATGAATACACAGAAAAAAACCAGAAAAATGCCAACCCCGGGAATGTCGACCCAGAGTGTCGAGGATCCGGGTTCGATTCCCGGGGTTGGCATTTTTCTGGTTTTTTTCTGTGTATTCATGTTTCAGTGAGTTTATAAAAAATACAATTCTTACCATCGTTGTCCATGAGGCCATCAATAGTCTTGATGCCGTCCCGAAGACACTGCACAGTTCTCTAGAGCGCTGGAACCTATACTTTTGTATCATGGGACACTGTAGAATCTTTACCAGCTGTATAATATCTCTTACTATCGTTGTCCATGAGGCAATCAATAGTCTTGATGCCGTCCCAAAGACACTGCACAGTTCTCTACAGCGTGAAACCCTATACTTTTGCATCATGGGACACACTAGAATCTTTACCAGCTGTATTATAATCTCGCACCATCGTTTTCACGGGGCCATCATTCTCAGTCTAGATGCTGTCCTGAAGACATTGCACAGTTCTCCTGAGCATAGAACCCTATACTTTTACATCATAAGACACTCTAGAATCTTTACCAGCTGTATAATATCTCTTACTATCGTTGTCCATGAGGCAATCAATAGTCTTGATGCCGTCCCAAAGACACTGCACAGTTCTCTAGAGCGTGAAACCCTATACTTTTACATCATGGGACACTCCAGAATCTTTACCAGCCGTATTTAGCTCTTATCATCGTTGTCCATGAGGCCATCAATAGTCTTCATGCCGTCCCGAAGACACTGCACAGTTCTCTACAGCGTGAAACCCTACACTTTTGCATCATGGGACACTCTAGAATCTTTACCAGCTGTATTATAATCTCTTACCATAATTTCCATGAGGCCATCAATCTCAATATTAATGTCGTCCCGACGACACTGCAGAGTTCTCCAGAGCGTGGGAACCTCTACTTTTGCATCATCGGACACTCTAGAATCTTTACCAGCCGTATTATAATCTCTTACCATCGTTTTCATGAGGCCATCAATCTCAATCTTGATGTCGTCCCGCCGACACTGCACAGTTCTCCAGAGCGTGGGAACCTATACTTTTGCATCATGGGACACTCTAGAATCTTTACCAGCTGTATTATGGCTCTTACCGTCGTTGTCCATGAGGCCATCAATCTCGGTCTTGATGCCGTCGACGCCTAGGTCGCCCGCAGAGTCCTCCTGGGAGTGGGGCTCCATTTTGACCCTGTGTGCCGGTTCGTCGGGCTCTTTCTTCAGCGCCGCCGGGGTCGGCAGCGACGCTGACGGCGGGCGGGAGCCGTGGCCTGTTAGGCGATGACAATGGGTTGACAACAGCGATATTAGGTGGAATAATAGACGGTGTTATAAAAGGTATCTATTTATTTGGCCAAAAAATGTTTGCTAAACTGATTCATTTCCCAAAACGCTCATTTTCAGAAACTGCAAATATTACAGGATTTTTAAAAGTGTAGTTGGGTCATTATTTTGTCACATAGACAGAGTTTGTTTTAATAACATAAGCTATGCAGATGACATGGTACTGCTGAGGCCATCGGTTGGCGGTTTGAGAATTTTGCTTGAAAAGTGTGAGTCCTATGCCCTAAAACATTGTTTGAAATATAATGTGCTTAAGAGTGAATATATGATTTTTAAGGCGGGAAGCAAGTGCCCCTCATATGTCCCACCCATTCGTTTGAATGGTGTGCAGCTTAGAAGGGTCCATTCATTTAAATATCTGGGGCACTTGGTTACCGATGACTTGAGTGATGACGAATACATAGAAAGGGAGCGCCGGGCATTAGCCGTCAGGGCCAATATGATAGCCCGCAGGTTCAGTCGATGTGCAGGGCAAGTTAAAATAACACTTTTTCCGTGCGTACTGTACGTCACTGTACACCTGCAGCTTGTGGACGAAGTACACGCAGCGAGCCATGAATGCTATTCGTGTACAGTACAACGATGCGTTCAGGATTTTGTTGCGGCTGCCGCGGTACTGCAGTGCGTCGGGTATATTCGCGGACGCACGCGTGGACGGTTTCCACGCGACGTTGCGCAGGCGCTGCGCCGCGACGCTCTGCAGGGTGCGAGCCAGCCGCCACAGTCTCCTGACCGTTGTTGCTGAGAGGTGGGACAGTGGCCTGATCAGGCGCTGGTCCTCTCTTCATTTAAGTTTAAGTTCTAACATAGCTATTTAAGTCTTTAAGTATCACATTACTAACAATATATGGATTCTGTTGTCCGAAATAATTTTTTTTTTTTTATTATTTGGGCGTTTGTTCCGAATCACTTCGTTGTCAATATTTTGTCGAAATGGATAAAGATTATGATGACGTTTTCGGTTAATTAGTGGAAGTACAGGACCGCTACCAGCTAACTCAGAAATGCCATCAAAATCTGCAGCCAATTCGTCAAAAACGTGTCCACGAAATGACCAAGTTAGGTAAGTCCGAATGAACGCCCATAAAGCTTTTTTATCGAGTTTTCTTTCAAGATGACTGAATTAATATATCCATGTCAAATTACAGATTTATAGTACCAAGTCTTTGAGCTAAGCCGCGGACAGACGGATGGAGTGACCATGGCGAAACTATAAGGGTTCTTTGTGGACTTCGGAACCCTAAAATCAACAAAGATATTACTACAAAATACCTGTTCCTTTTATTATCAGGATATCCTGTCTATTACAATTGCAAAACTCCATGTGTTCGTTTCCCGACAGTACCTAATCGATGGAAATGAAATCGAGCGAAACTGTAATTATCTAATTATATTTTTAAACCACACCTTTAGCAAATTATTGAAAAGTATTACATGTGCAACGTCCGTGGAATAACTGGTAACAAGTTGATCGGTGGTTCAATTATTCAATTTATTATCGTCATCATCATCACCAGCCTATTTTTACGTCCTACTGGTGGGTACCGTACTCCTCCCACAATGAGAGGGCTCGGGTTATAGTTCCCACGCGGGACATAGCTGATTGGGAACTTCAACTTCACACAGTCTGAATACATCAACAGTTGAAGTACTTCACAAGTGTGTGCAGGTTTCCTCACAATGTTTTCCTTCACCGAAAATCTCGTAATAAATTACCACGGACCAACCGCCCTCTGGACACCGCATCTTCTACAATTTACTTGGAAAGTCATTACGAAAAACGTCGTGGTGAGCGGGCCGGGGAACGCGTCGTGATTGGTTCACAGCTTGTCATCTGGTCGAAAGTGAGCCGCGAATGGTGGCTAAAGAGATTTATAGGTGCTCATTTGCACCTATGAGTTTCGGAAACGTTCGCCCTGACATTTGGTGTCCAGAGGGTGGTAGGTCCGTGTAAATTACAAACGTAATTTCGCACATTAATTCCGAAAAACTCAAGAGGTGTTCCCGCCCCTCTACTTGAGAGGCCATAGGTCAAACCATTAGGCTATCGCGGCTTAGTAAAAACTAATGAATATCTGTATTTATATCTACACCTACTCACACATTGGACTCCTAGATTAATTCTCTACATGCGTTCACGATCCTTACCACAAATAAGACGAATCAATTACACGCATGGGCGACACGATACCGGCCTTTCACCGCAGCATGCCTATTGTTCTATTATTCAATACGATTACGATTCTGTTTAGATACTTGCGTTCTTAGATTATCATCAGTCGTCTTTAGGGTTCCGAAACAAAAACCTACCTCATACATACCTCAAAAGGAAAAAACGGAACCCTTATAGGATCACTTTGTTGTCCGTCTGTTTGTCTGTCTGTCTGTCAAGACCCTTTTTCTCTGGAACGCGTGGAGGTAGCATGCTTAAATTAATATCAAATACTCAAGCCTGCGGTCCCTTGAAGCTGTGAAAAAATCATACTTCTAAGTCAACGCAATCAAAAGATAGTCATTAAAAAGGCTATTTCCATGCAAACTGTCGAAATCCGAAAACCTAAAGGGTACTTCCAGTTCTTCTAGAAACTTGAAATTTGGTATGAAGGTAGCTCTTATAGCACAACCACTCAGAAAATTCTCAAAATCGTAAATTTTTATGCCTGTCTGTAGATTTCGCAGACCAATATAAGTTGACCCCACGCTGCGTACATTTTGCTTAGGAGCAGGTCTCTGCTAACACTGGACTTCTTAAAACACTGGGGAAAAGCCTTAAAATCTTTCTACGGAACCCTCGTGCGCGAATCCGACTCGCACTTGGCCGGTTTTTCTCTTAAACCGTATTTATTTCAGGAATTGTGGAATTGTTATCTTGTAAAACTCTATAGGTAAGGTTAGGTTAGGTTTATTTTATAACAATTGAGAATAATTATTAATAGTTTAGGAGAAAAAAGAGTTATGGCAAATGACCATTATTAATTTATGATAAACATTACACAATGACTTTCAATATGTATGGATCCCAATATTAGAAACATATCACAGGCATCAAACGTAGTCGTTATGAACACTAGACCTTATTTGGCGTCAAAGGCACAAGATTTCCATGCATTTAACTACCTAAAACATATGCAGCTGTTTTAAACAATCAATGGTTCCAACATTTTTTTTATATTTCACGCATAACAGGTAGTAAATATAATCATTCACATATCAAATTGCATATTTTTTATCATGGAAACTGACTTTGATAAAGTTTGTGTAGGTTGTTAGGGATCACACGGAAATTTATAGCAATTTGTAGCCAGCAGTTAATCATGTTGTATATGCAACTAACTGAACGTTTGTCAAGTTTGACTCACTTTACCAAAAGGTCAGATTTGTACAGCAATTGTTTTTTTGCAAATGCTTCTGATAATAATTCAGTTACTTTTATAAATGAGGCCGAGAGAATGGGTAACGGCAGGTGCATCTGATCAATTGTCAGTTGTCACCGTCGAATTAACATACCTACATAAGTTGTCTTTAAACTAAGTCATGAAAATAAACGATATTATGCATTGTATGTATAATAGCTGCGTAGCTCTAAGGACTTCCTTAGCTACGCAACTTAGTACATCTGTTGTGGGATGAGAAAAGTTGAAAAAACCCTGACATTTTAATTTCAAAGTTCAATATCTTAAAAACTGCTGAAACGACTTTTATGAAAGCAATTAACCTAGCTTTAGATTAAAAAAAGCCGCGTCCAAATCTGTTCTTGAGCTACGATGCCACAAACAGATAGATACACAGGTCAAACTTATAACACCCCTCTTTGTGCATCGGGGGTTAAAAACCGCCTAACGCCTCACTGTTATTGTCTGACCTTGAATGCGTTAGCTTAGCTGTATAAATAGATGACTTGGCCTATTTTCTCTTTTATTTGGGCTGTATTGGTGGCAATAAATTCCGCGATAAGCAGCAATCCGGTAGACTAGTCAGACAATTATACTTCGTCTGGCTGGACATGGATTCGAAAAAAAAAATGCACACAAATAAAACAACTAGTAGCTGTAGTGTGACCTCGCGACGCGACCACATTTTTGAACATTTTTTTTTTCCAAAAAAGGAATTGCCAAAAAAAAATCTATACCTATAGCTAATTAGCGAACCTGCTCATACACGAAAATCGGTTGAGAAATGCGACCTGTAGAAGTGAACAGACGGACAGCTGGCTGGACAGACGGCGGACATAAAAAAAAAACTGTTCAAGCCGAAACTGAGACGCTTCGCTCATTTCGTTCGCTCGGTCAATTAGGTGCTGCAATTTTTACCGACACGGTGTATAGCAACAATAGCTTGCCATAAAAAAAAACATACATACAGTGGAACGTAGAACCTCCTCCTTTTTTGAAGTCGGTTAAAAATGCACGAGTAAGCTTTATACCTGGCGCGTAAGTCACACACAGAACAGTAGCGGGTCGGTCGCGGGTCGGCGGCGGTTCTATTCAGCTATTGCTTTACGACCTACAACGGCATGACACAGAAAGTGGGCACGGGTCGGTCGGAATCGGAATAGTAGTTTAAGTTTCAGGGTCCTTAAAACACGAGTGCGTTTTTATGAAACGAGGCGAAGTTGAGTTTCATAATAGGATCACACGAGTGTTTTAAGGCCTAATTACGTAGAGTTGTACATTAACATTACTTAATCTACACACATATTATAAGTACTCTAACATGGGTTTAGAAGCTGAAGGCATAATAAACCTGTCACGAAATTGACTGTTTTTAACCCCCGACGAAAAAGAGTATCTGGGTGTCAGTGTATCTGTCTGTGGCATCATAGCTTCCAAACGGATGAACAGATTTGAAGCCGAATAATTGAGCCACACTGGAGGAGTGTCCGTGAACGGTCACGTGCGGATTGCACTGCGTTGTGTATGAATCCTCATTAGAGATGTCACATGTTTTGTGTAGTGGGAGAGCCATACTGTAGCTATTTGCTGCCGTACGAATGGGCCCGCTCGTCCGGGGAAGTACTACCCTCTCGTAGAAAATCGGCATGAAACATCAGCGCCCCTGTTGCGTTTCGTTCGGTCAGTGAGTGCCGGAAGCCCGATACCCCCCCTGACTTTCCTCTATCCCTGTGATCTCTGTGTATGGCACCATTGGCACCATAACTCCTACACGGATGAATGGATTTGGACAAGGCCTTTTAAATCGAAAGCCGAAAGAAGTTTAATAAAGAACCGATCAAGTGCGAGCTGGACTCGCGCACCGAAGGTTTCGTACAAAGATTTTTACCGCTTTTCCCCAGTGTTTTAATATGTCCAGTGTTAGCAGAGCCCTGCTCTTAAGCAAAATGTACGAAGTGTGGGGTCATTTTATATTGGTTTGTGACATTACACAGATATACAGACAAATAAAAATTTATGTATGGACTGTGTCTTTTGATTGTGTTGACCTAGAAGTTTGTTTTTTTCACAGCTTCTAGGGAGTGCAGGATTCCAGAGAAAAAGAGTCTTGACAGACAGACGGACAACAAAGTGATCCTATACGAGTTCCGTTTTTCTTTTTGAGGTGTGGAACCCTAATAATTAAATAAAATTAAATAAAAAAGACAGATGAATGTTACCAGGCTCAGCAGGGTCGCTGGGCTCGTCTTTAAGGCGGGCGCCGCCGCCTTTCTCCTTCTCCTTTATCATGCCCCTGCGTGCCTTCGCCAACTTGACTGTATACAAACAAACATACAATTAAAATATTATACAGTTAAATATGTAATTCAGGTTATACAAAGAAAAATAGTAGAAAACGCAGTAGACATCGGATTTATTTTGACTCATGGATTTGATAATTTTGGTGGAATGGACTAGATTGTGGACTGGTCAGTTTGGTGGTTTAGGCCCTAAATCACCAAACTGACCACCACCACAAAAACACCAAACTCTCCCCAAACTTTAGGGATAATGATGATTTGACCCACAAGGGTTTCATCAAATAATGGATTAGATCAGATTTGTAAGTTTCATCAGATTGTAAATTTGATCAACAGTTTTGTGAACTTGGTCATGATTTGGTTGGTAGGTACAATCAATTTGGTGGATTTCATTAGTTTGGTGTATTTTAACAGTTTGTGGATTTTATGAAAATTTATTTTGATCTGATTTGGTAAAATTTGTTGTATCTCATAATGGATCTATCGAACAGTGTAATAAAAATCAGCCACTATTTGTACTATATGTATATCCCATGTTACAATACTTTTTAACCCAATTATAGAATACTACATAAGGATTATGATTATAGGGTCATCTGTTTCCTTCTATTACATGTTTGCTACAAACTTGCTGAAAAGTGAAAAGTTCAACTCCACTTTAACATTGTCACATACACTTGAAATTCTATAGGTTTTACAGGCTCATATGTCATTGACAACACTGTAAAATCAGTAAAGAAGTCCGGTAAAGAAGAACGGTATTTTGAACCCAGTCTCGGCAGTTTGACGAGGGGATCTATTCTAATTAACTAAATATTCAGACACTGTTATAATGTCCTGCGAGGCTAACATGGTCACACCAGGTGTACCAAAGCCTGAATAAAATATAAGATATAAAAAAGTAATGTCTCCCACGGTTTATCTGTCAATGGCAAACCCTTCCGCAACCTTTATTATTATATGGATATCTAATGCACTTATAGACTTCAGTTTATGGGAACTCCTGAATTGATAAGACAAATTTCTAATGAAGTTTAATGCCACTTAGGCACTAAAGAAGTGGTTTTTTTTTCACCTTTAGAATGAGAATAATAAATAAGAATGCACAAGGCCGGTGCTCACTATTGACATTAAAAAGCAAAGGATTTTTGCAAACAGAAATTATTTTGAATCTATTTGCATACTATTTGCAGCTCAGTAGAATTTTTGGCAAAAACAGGTTCATACTTATCAGTGGGTTTTACAAACAGCTCAGCTAACTAATATAAATAAATAACAATAAGTTTAATGACTGCCTAAAAATGGTAGCATACCTAATTATAAAAAAAGTCATATGTAAATGAACCAATAGAAGTCTCAAAAAGTGAATTTATAAATTATGGAACAATGTAAAAAGTCATGAATTAAGACAAGGAGGATTATAATATAACTTTCTCATCTAAATCACAAATTGACAAATCAAAAGCACTTACCCAGTCAGCGCATTTAAGTTTCAGTTATAACAAAATTTTCTCTGAGAATTATTATTACAATATCCTGAAAATACTTCCAGTCCAGTTTCTTGTAAATGTTTTTGGATAATTGGGGCAGATATTCTGATATCAGACATT
Organism: Clepsis dumicolana; assembly: GCA_963691665.1. NCBI lineage: Eukaryota > Metazoa > Arthropoda > Insecta > Lepidoptera > Tortricidae > Clepsis > Clepsis dumicolana. The sequence continues at coordinate 5,030,857 of OY829528.1, read as the reverse complement.
CCTGTAATATGCAATATTTGGATTGCCTGTCACAAAATATAGGTTAAATAGTGATAATGTTCACCACACAGATCTATTTCATGATAAATAGACTAGGTCTCATGGTTTAAAATAGATTTTTGTCCAGTTTGTCATTCACAAATCTGTAAACGAAACCATTTGTGATCAACTCTAATTCTAGGTACAGAGTATCACTTTGTAAATTGAAGATGGAATCAATAATTATTTAATCTTCTTAAGTGTCACAGACATTCAACATTAAAGGGAATAAGTGGTTGAATATTGTCCAACATTTGGCATTATTTCCAAGGAGTGATCACTGTATTTGCACTTTCATGTTATAAACAGTCAATATTTACACTGCACCAAGTGGTATGTGCATTTGTAATGAGCGAGAGGGCACTTCCTGAACGTTTTGGGGGCAGGAACTTGGACAGATGATGATGGTTTGAGAGTAAACAGTCTAAACGCGTTTGTATACATACGATACGACAGTGCCTTTCGTCACGGGCACCGTAATTGGCACATGGCCCGCAAATCCACCGAACGGCACTTCATTACGAGTATTTCATTATGCACTCAACGATCCAGAGATTATTAAAAATAGAGATATGTAAAAACCTTGACGGACGGAACGACGCTGGCGGTCGTGGCACGGCCTGCGCCGCCGCCAGCTACCAACAACCCCTGATCGTATCCAGATATTCAATTAAAACGGGAATACACCGCAAAATCCCATAAAAATTCCTCGTTTATACTCCATACATAAACAATGAGATCGGGTGTAGACTGTCGCGAGCACACCAAACGCACGTTTATTATGGCCGATTTATTGCCTCAGGTACGCCGTCCCGACGCAACGACACCTCCGGAGAAAGCGTCTAACATTATTTTATATCATTCGTGTGATCTAATTAAGGTATAACGATGGGTATGCAGCGAGAAGCAAAAAATCGGGATCGCTGACATTTTTGTTTATGGTACATCGAGTCGACGAGATCCAGAATCCACAAATAGCGAATAAACGTACACGATTACCGCCTCCCGACGGATTCACTAGCACTTGATAACACCAAACACTGCGTTTCTTCACATTTATGAAAGTTTCATTGTTAAAATATACCTGATTTTTAATTTCTTTCTATCAGCATTTAACACAAATCACCACGCACACACAACATAACACATATATGTGCACACATGGATACTTGAGACAATTTTCCTTCACAAAACAACAAAAAATGTTCAAGATTGCTCAGCGATTCACAAATGTTTGGCGCTAGTGTCGTATCGTCCAAGAAAAAGATTGTAAGGCTAGCTGCTCACTGGAATTCAAGTAACGGGAAATTGACTTTTTTGCCTTTTTTGTTTGCTTTTGACAGTATTTGTGTACCACACTGACACAAGCTGTTGGGATGTTTGACATCACTGTCAATAATAAAAATATGGTTTGTTTTTCATTTTAGACATGTTCCTCATAACAGTGTAAAGTAACACAAAAATAAGTAAGTATACAAAAATGCCAAAACACGCTAAAATCAATGTAACGTAACTACCGAAGGCTGCACTACTGCATGGAACATGGGAAGAATTGTTATAATTTTGATTACGTGATGAATTTTTCTATTTTTGTTTACGTACATATTTTTTTTCACATTTATGTTATTTTTAGTCAGTTTAACTTTAGGTATGCAAACCCTTTTTTTTATCCATCTTTAACGTTTCCATATTTCAGACAACATCTTTGCAAGCTAGTGTTTCAACGAAAATAAATAAACAGTGGTTAATTTGCATTGTTCATCTCAATCATCTCTGAGACTCATCTGTAAATCAATTATTTTTAAATAAAAAATAAATAGCGTAATTGCAAGCTAGAACGTAGCAGAATTATTGCCACGTATAAAATACCACTTACATTCTACGTTATCTATGATCGACGTAGCAAATTGTCTATGATATGATGTACGGTGAAGGGAGGAGGGACGGACGGATATCGCTTCGTTGACGCCTAACATAATTATTTCATGGTGTTTTGTGATAAAATCCATATATGCGGATTACAGTTACTGAAATTATTAATTACTTAGTTTGTGTTCGTGTGCAGCTGTGTAATTAGGTGGCTTATTAGTTAATCTCCACTGATTACATTCCGACCGCTCCCTCGCGCAAAGTACGTCAGTCGTTGAGTATTTTTCGTACTGTTTGTACTACTTGCGATAGTAGGCCGTAATAGTAAAAGCTGTTGGAAAGTGCATTTGTACGGGAAACTGTCCGTGTAAAAACTATCACACGTTCTATTTAATTGAAAGCGCTATGAGTTGATCGTTCAAGTTTGTGAGATTTTGTCGCTTGTAGCCATTTTTCGGTAAGTATTCACGCATTTGTATTTACATCTCGTAAGCCGATAGTACCGTGCTAAGCTTTGTAACACGCTGGCTATACTATTTGCTGCTTAGCCTAACATTTTCGACGCCGATACTTTAGGCCTCAATGAACCACTATAGATCTACTTACTACTGCTACTACTCGAGTCACGTTTTGTGAATAAGCGGATAGATTTTCTATAGAAGTAGATTTTCGCGCATTTTTCGTTTGTGACCTACCTTTACAGTGCAGTTTGGTGAAGTGTTCATACAGAAATTCATCAGACATTCACATTCACATTATAGTATGTATTATGTGATTTATGTGGTTGTATGGAATTCAAGTGTCAAGTCAACAAATCCGCTTTTTCCAAGAAGATCGTTTTCCTTGTGCAATAAGTAAACTCATAAATTCTGAGATTATAATCCACACTATGCATTACCTATTCATTCATTTGTTATTCACATTGTCAATGATTGGTTGTTTACAGACTGTGAACTTGCTATTTTGTTTAGGTACCTATAGCTCGTGATTGTGTGCTATTGCCCGGCAAGATCATTTAGTTTCTAGGAATTTTCAGGAAATTCCCAGTTATCACTGCAAACCGGTACTGCTACTGCAACATCCTGCCTATCTGCAGTAATCTTTGATTAGCCAATACATCATTATAATGTTTTTAAATCAAAAGCTGTGTAAAGGATCTGGGTTCTTGAATGTTAAGAAATGGGTAATCCCGTTTAAATTATATTCTATGGAAGTGTAAATTATTCTTATTAGTAGTACAGGGTGAATTTGTATTAGTGTTACTATTACAGAAGCAATTTTTCTTACCCTGTGATCAATGGCAATTTTTTTTAATCTCCAAAATTGGTACTTGTTAATAAAGAAGAAAGTCCTTTGTTGAACACCCTTGGATGCCGAGATGTAAAAAAGTAAAAGTAAAAGTTTTATTTGTTAACAAAAAATCTTACAACAATATTACAAAACAGTACATACAAACCAATACAAGTTTTACCCTGTACTGCTCCTTCACCTTCATACGCATAATAAAGTTGTTGATTTTGTACAACAACCTTATTATTTGTAGATTGTAGGTAGCATGAGCACGAGCACAGCAAAATACAAGCTACTGGCCGCTGGCCACGCGCGGCGCGTCGGCACACGGGCCGACGCACCGATAAGTGAAGTATTATTTTAAAGAGATTTATTATTTGTATTATACAAGAGTTCTGTAAACACTAGTTCACCATTCATTCATTTCAATAATTCAATTAATTTGGCTGAATAATTGTCAAAACATTTAAAATACTCTATTAACTGGGTTCTGCCATACAAATGCAATCACCAGCACTCCTAATTGACCATTCATAAATCTTATTAGTTTCACACAATTGCACTTAATAGTGAGTAACAGGCAGGTATTATACATAGATTCTTACCTTTTTACATCCCACTGCTGGGCACAGGCTTCTTAGTACCCATGAGTGGGCTTGGGCTGTAGTTTCCAATTTCCATGCGGACCCAGTACATATTGAAAACTTCACACACACCATTGAAATGCTTCATAGTCTATGCAGGTTTTCTCACAATGTTTTCTTTCACCGAAAATATCTTAGTCTCAAAAAAAAGTAGCAAAAAGATGTAACAAGATTCCTTAATAGTTGTTTAAAATCAAGGAACCTAATCCAGCAAAAAAAATTTAACCAGCTATGGTATTCACAATATACTAAAAATACCTACATTAAGTATTCATTTGCATGCAACCTCCAATGCCCTCCATTCATAAATACCTACGCACAATTGATGATTCAAGTGTACAGAATTGTTAAGTTACGACAATGTAACCTATCTGTGCTTAGTAAGTAAGTAGATATTTTGGTTTGCTAGTATTTGCATCGGTGTAGGTAGGTGTATACCTACATACTTCTTCATAGAACTGTTTAGGCTTCGCAGGTCATGATTGACTACATTTTGATGTCCACTAATCAAGCTTACAATTCAACGCATACCTACCGACCTAGCCTAGAGGGCTTGGGTTATAGTTCCCACGCGGGCCCAGTGCAGATTGGGAACTTCACACATACCATTGAATTGCTTCGCAGAAGTGTGCAGCTTTCCTCGCGATGTTTTCCTTCACCGAAAAACTCATAGGTGCGAGCTGGGGTTCGAACCCACGACCTTCTGCTTGAGAAGCCATATATCGTACCACTAGGCTACCACGTGTAGTGAGAATCACTACAACCTAACCTAATTCTTAGCTCCAATTTTGACACGTTAATATCTCAATGAATAACATGTTCTGGTGTAAGACATGGGTACTCACGGATAGCTGGTCTCCTGATCTAACGAGTGGCAGGCACATTTCAGGCCTGCAATAATCACAGACGCTGTATTTTCAGCGGAAACACCATGTGTTATTGTCGAACTTCAAACTGACATTGCCACTAGAATAACACGTGCCCAGACACATATCAGGTACCAAATTAACCGCCCAAAGCCACGCTATCGCCCTGTAGTCTCGGTTTTACACGACAAAGCATATTTCAGCAACTTTCAGTCACACAAACGTCAGAAATTTAATTATAACAACAGTAGGTAGTTGTTTTGAGAGAAAAACTTTGACACCTTGTCAGAGCGTTCCGTTTCACGGAACCTACGTTTCGTTTCATCGCACACTAACCGCGACTCGTTGTACAAGCTCGAAACTTCGTCTTACCACGAATTGTCAGGGACACCCGCCGCGTGCTCGTATACAATTAAAACACGTCTGCGCGTAGCGCCGTGGTAGTTTGTTAAATTTGGAAGTTACTAAGCGGCTGACGAGAGTTTAACATCCCGTCAAACGAAACGCGTTCCTGAATTCCCTGGCCGTGATCTGTCACACTGACAGTCTGGCGGCGATCCCCTTCCTGGGTGGGCGCATGTCACTCGTGCGCGTAATTTGACGTAAAAACGCCGCGTAAATAAGCGCAAACGCGGTACCGCGATGTAATTCCAACCACCCACGCGTCCGCGTAAGCGCGTCGCACCAGACCCGATGCATTGGCAGGCTGTGAACATTTTTGTGACGTCCTCTGAGACGCAGTGTCAGTAGGGTTTGTGAGGAGTGCGTATATGTGTCGCGGAGTGACGTGTGTGCATCGAGGAGCGCTGCCGTTCTCACCTTCCCCGTAGGCCTAAGCTAGCTGGCGGCTTAGTGTGCTCGCACTGATGCCAAGGACTTCAAAGCCTTCTAGTTTTTGACGCCGCGCGCCGTGCGCCACCGCGTCCGATTTCCCGCAGGCCTGGGCCAGTGGGCGGCCCAGTGCATTCGTGCTGAAGCCAAGGGTTTAATAGCCCTCCATCATCGACTACGCGCCTCGCCGAGACAGCGCGAGCCTTTCCCGTAGGACCAGAGTTCCGGCGGGCGGACTCTGTGGCAATTCTGCGATGCCAAGGGTTCCACGCCCGCCCGCGCACCTGCGCGCTGTGCCGCGTCTGCACCACCAGGGGCTACGTCTGACTGTCCCCCGGGCCTCACCTTGCTGTTGCCAGTAGGGTTTGACGGCCTGAGGGTCTCCGAACATACTCGTGCCGGCTACGACTTCCGTAGCCTGATACGACACACCAACACCGAGGTAGACCGAGGAGTCCCGTAAGTGCACAGACAATTTTTCTTTACCGCTGGCCAGCGCGCGTGTGGACTTTTCACCACGTTATAGATTCAGTGCGCGTCGACCGGTTTAGATAAGGTTTAGTTAGTCCCAAGCGTGCCGGCTTGGCTTATAATTGAATTCTTCAATAAATGTCGTGTTCAATTAATTGGCCTTCTTATCATTCTGTCGCTCCCACTAACCACACCAATAGAAGTTAAACCGGCTACGGCTCTTGAAACAAAAGTTCATTAGGAAGCCGCTGTGCCTGTCCGAGCACCCTTCTATTCTTAGATAACCTATATCAGTAGGCTGTAGCGTAGCGAATCAACTCTCCCCAAGTTGGATTGTCAACTTGTCCTATCTCCCCAACATTCTATTTTTTTTTTCGCATCACTACAGATGGCGCCCGAACAATTATTACTAATGCAAATATGGGCATGGCCACAATTAGATTAGCAACTCAATTTAAATTAAGCAACTTTAATATTATTGTTCTTCCTCTCAGACAAACAAGTGAACTTCATTAATGTAACTCAATAAAACATTGAACTTGAACAGTTGCTAGTAATTAAAATTTTGACATAAATTTACTCAACATAAAATTAGAAACTTCGATTTTCAAAAACTTAATTGGTGTGATTTGTGGACAGCTGTTTGTCAAGGATACCTACATTGTTCTGTAGCATGGCCATATTGTTGAGAAAAATGAATCTTTTTGTGCCACAAATTGATAATTTGCCTATGTCTATAAGTTATTATTGTATGTGCATCTGTGTGTACCCGACCAAGTAAAAATAAATTTAATGTATCATTTCAGTTACACTATGGAAACTTAGCATAGTGTCAACAAACAATTTATCAACATTATTATAATTCCAAATATTTCACTGCACATCATAATAGATGTTTTAGCAGTCAATTAAATTATTATTATAACTTCTCAGTTAAGAAGAAGTATAAGCCTTATTATTATTATTGTGCTTGTTCGGGACCACACAGACAATAACAAGCTGCCAACATGTCGGATCGTGAAGACGAAATATATCACGACATTGAAGTTTCAAAGCGCTTTCCACCGACTTCGACCTCGAACCCCGACCTAAGGCCGGGGCCTTCTTTCGTAAATACTCGACCGCGCGGAAATCAAACCATACCTGAACCGACCCCAGGTCCGTCTAACCAACCCGTCGCGCCAACCGCAACTACTGGACAATATCGTCCCATTACCAACTTAGAAGCACCGAAGCTAGTGTCCAAGATCTTAGATCAACCTCAGTACAAACGCGAACCGTACCAACCGCCGACGGCAGATCCGGATGAACGCGTTATACACGTGATACGCGAAGATAGCTTACGGTCATGGAACTTAAAGTTTACAGGCGACTCGGACGTCGCAGACTTTTTTCTTAGGTTGGATGATTATATGCGCAGTCGTGACGCGTCGGAGCGCAAAATCATAAAATGTTTTCCCGACTTCTTAAGTGGCAAAGCTTTGGATTATTATAGGCAGATACGCGATGACGTCACCACCTTATCAGAGTTACAACTTAAATTCAAAACTTTTTTCACCCCCATTGACAGTGATTACACATTAGAAAAGAAAGTTAGAGACCACCGACAACTACCAGGCCAGCCGTTACACTTATACATACTAGAAATGCAGACAATGAATTCGAGGTTAGTGTCCCCACTAATGGAGGCTAACCTTATCGAGATCATTAAGCATAACATCCTGCCAACATATGCGCACCTGCTAGCCGTCGGTGACACTAACAGTATCCAAAATTTGATTACTTTAGGCAAGCGATTTGACGCTTACGCCGGCCCATCCACTGTCAGTTCGGGATCCAAATCGTCTAAACAATCAAGTCACGTGACTGTCGTCAACACACAGCACAATAGAAAATTTATTTCAAATAATTTAGTGACCTGTAAAAAATGTAAAAAATCAGGCCACTCTTACAGGCAATGTCGAACAGTGCCTGGCATTGTTTGCTTCCAGTGCGGAGAGAGAGGGGTCCTATCTAGTACCTGCCCAAAATGTAACCCCCCCAAGAGCAAGCCACACCAGGAAACAAGCAATAGCCCTTAATCTTATTTAAATAGCACAGTCAACATTGCATTGCATTGCAACAGGCTATACACCATTTTTCTTGGCAAAAGGCCGCGAGTTCGTCGCGGATGGCGCGCTGCACTGCATACGCGGCAACGCACCAGATTCCCCAGACGACCTCCAGCTCCCTACTCGGCCTGAAAAAGCTGACACGCTAAATGACTTGGCAAATATTTTCCTCCGTGTGACAGACGCCTTGACCAAAGCGTACAAAGAGAACGCAAACCGATACAATCTGCGCCGCCGAGAGCTCCGGCTAAGCGTGGGTGATATCGTGTGGAGGCGTAACTTTGTACAGTCAAGCGCGCCACACTTCTTCTCAGCGAAACTCGCTCCGCGGTTCGTCAAAAGCAGAGTCACGAAGAAGTACTCAGATGTCGTTTATGACCTACAAGACGTCGACACGGGTAAAACGGGAAAATACCATGCCAAGGACATCATAAAGGTACCATAAGGTGTATACCAACTCGCAACCTCGACTGTGCAAAATTTTTAGTACACAAATTTTTTTTGACAAAAGTGTCAAACTAGACTAAAACCTTGTGTACTTGTGCCACCCTAGGATTCAGGGAGTACAATCCGGATCAAAATCTGACCGGTAGTTTTCGAGAAAAAATTAAAATTAAGTTTTTTTTCTTCAATACAGTGGGTAGCTACCACAATTATTTGACTTTAAAAACTCTGTGTGAAGTCTCAATATCACTTCACACAACAAGGACTTTACCATAGCCACCGCGATAAGGTGCGCTAATATACCTATCTAGAGTGTAACAGTTGGCGCCGACTGTCACACTCCTCTTGTATATATATATATATATATAATATATAATTCAGTAAGTTATAATATAGTAATACATTAACTCATAATTCATAGTTTAAAGTCGAGATAGGCAAACTAAAGCTAATGGGAATGCTTTGGGCAAACCAAGCATGCTTAGATTAAATGTACCTTATAGTCCAGGAACCGGACATAATATAGTTCGAGATCCAACTGTTATTTACTAAGGGCCATAGAAAATGGTATGCATGCCTAGCCTATAGGATCGTATACTTGTTAGGTTAACTTTAGCGGATCCTAAGTTATTCATAAGTTCAACGGTTCGCATGCACAATTTTTTTTTCTTCCGGCTACACCGGCTGTTGCGGTTAAGCCCGGCTTAACCTTTTTCCTAACAAGGGGGGTATTGTAGTGAGAATCACTACAACCTAACCTAATTCTTAGCTCCAATTTTGACACGTTAATATCTCAATGAATAACATGTTCTGGTGTAAGACATGGGTACTCACGGATAGCTGGTCTCCTGATCTAACGAGTGGCAGGCACATTTCAGGCCTGCAATAATCACAGACGCTGTATTTTCAGCGGAAACACCATGTGTTATTGTCGAACTTCAAACTGACATTGCCACTAGAATAACACGTGCCCAGACACATATCAGGTACCAAATTAACCGCCCAAAGCCACGCTATCGCCCTGTAGTCTCGGTTTTACACGACAAAGCATATTTCAGCAACTTTCAGTCACACAAACGTCAGAAATTTAATTATAACAACAGTAGGTAGTTGTTTTGAGAGAAAAACTTTGACACCTTGTCAGAGCGTTCCGTTTCACGGAACCTACGTTTCGTTTCATCGCACACTAACCGCGACTCGTTGTACAAGCTCGAAACTTCGTCTTACCACGAATTGTCAGGGACACCCGCCGCGTGCTCGTATACAATTAAAACACGTCTGCGCGTAGCGCCGTGGTAGTTTGTTAAATTTGGAAGTTACTAAGCGGCTGACGAGAGTTTAACATCCCGTCAAACGAAACGCGTTCCTGAATTCCCTGGCCGTGATCTGTCACACTGACAGTCTGGCGGCGATCCCCTTCCTGGGTGGGCGCATGTCACTCGTGCGCGTAATTTGACGTAAAAACGCCGCGTAAATAAGCGCAAACGCGGTACCGCGATGTAATTCCAACCACCCACGCGTCCGCGTAAGCGCGTCGCACCAGACCCGATGCATTGGCAGGCTGTGAACATTTTTGTGACGTCCTCTGAGACGCAGTGTCAGTAGGGTTTGTGAGGAGTGCGTATATGTGTCGCGGAGTGACGTGTGTGCATCGAGGAGCGCTGCCGTTCTCACCTTCCCCGTAGGCCTAAGCTAGCTGGCGGCTTAGTGTGCTCGCACTGATGCCAAGGACTTCAAAGCCTTCTAGTTTTTGACGCCGCGCGCCGTGCGCCACCGCGTCCGATTTCCCGCAGGCCTGGGCCAGTGGGCGGCCCAGTGCATTCGTGCTGAAGCCAAGGGTTTAATAGCCCTCCATCATCGACTACGCGCCTCGCCGAGACAGCGCGAGCCTTTCCCGTAGGACCAGAGTTCCGGCGGGCGGACTCTGTGGCAATTCTGCGATGCCAAGGGTTCCACGCCCGCCCGCGCACCTGCGCGCTGTGCCGCGTCTGCACCACCAGGGGCTACGTCTGACTGTCCCCCGGGCCTCACCTTGCTGTTGCCAGTAGGGTTTGACGGCCTGAGGGTCTCCGAACATACTCGTGCCGGCTACGACTTCCGTAGCCTGATACGACACACCAACACCGAGGTAGACCGAGGAGTCCCGTAAGTGCACAGACAATTTTTCTTTACCGCTGGCCAGCGCGCGTGTGGACTTTTCACCACGTTATAGATTCAGTGCGCGTCGACCGGTTTAGATAAGGTTTAGTTAGTCCCAAGCGTGCCGGCTTGGCTTATAATTGAATTCTTCAATAAATGTCGTGTTCAATTAATTGGCCTTCTTATCATTCTGTCGCTCCCACTAACCACACCAATAGAAGTTAAACCGGCTACGGCTCTTGAAACAAAAGTTCATTAGGAAGCCGCTGTGCCTGTCCGAGCACCCTTCTATTCTTAGATAACCTATATCAGTAGGCTGTAGCGTAGCGAATCAACTCTCCCCAAGTTGGATTGTCAACTTGTCCTATCTCCCCAACATTCTATTTTTTTTTCGCATCACTACACACGGCTGCTCCGCGTTCAAAGTAGCAATAGCGCTTATCTAGCATAATAAACTCTGCCCATGGGCATAATCACCACTCACATAATAAATATTCTATACCTACCTATAAAACAGTACCTATAAGACAGATAACGCACAGCTTAAACTACTGGACCTTGAGACTTGAAATTTGGCAAACATGTAGGTACCTTGAGTAACCTAGAGGTGCACTAAGAAGGGATTTTTCGAAATTCCAATAGGATAGGGAACTAGCCCATTTTGAAATATCTCACGGGGGCAAAGCCGCAGGCCATAAGCTAGTATTATCTATAAATGAGATTATGTATCCAAAATATTAATCCCTATTCCCTTGAAATACCCGTCTAAGACGATGCAGCACTTCAAGCATTTTCACTGTTCATTGCTTGGTCGAAACATTTACGACGCAGTGGTTGACGTCCAATACGTGAAACGTATTAGCAAGTCGCTCGCCGCGCTCGACGCGCGTTGTCGTAACGTGCCCGCTGCGTTTTTCCGACCGCAATTATGCACCATCTCCATATTTCTCTACTAATTGCAACGGCAATTAACCTGGTTATCAATGGCGGTGTGAATGCGCCAAACATTGTTACTCTGCACAGACAATAGCCCGAGCCTTTCTTTTAAAGTAAAAACAAGTCGTTCTATAGTTTCTTCAATGTTTAGTAGGTACTTTTACTTTTTTTGTTGTCATTTATTAAAAATCGACAGTCTGATTAACAACCGTAAAGCAATCTTAGCTGATTATAGAGGTAAGGACGAAGATTAGGTATAAATATTATAAAGAGTGCTGCAGTTGCTTTGTTACATAGATCGACATAATAGGTAGTAGTAGGTACTTCTTGATAAATTTAGAGCTACGCTCTCGTCGGTGAAGTAGGTCTAACTTAACCATTCTGTTCGGTGTACTGTCAGCTTTTTTACTTCTACCAATTTCGCCATTACCTTGTCAAAATAGGTCAATGCCACGCTTTCGTTTAATCTTGCCCTCCAGTTTAAAAAAAATGTCGTTATGTTTACAGTTGAAAATTGTTTCAGATAATCTCAAATTCTCGTCAGTTTCACCGTACGCCCGTCATGGCGTCACTCGACAGTCCGCCGATCAGCCACTAGGGCTCCGAGACATGGTAGCAGCGCCACATCAGATATGGACGGCGTAAAGAAAATACACTCGGGGACTTTGTATCGGTGAGTACCAATCATCTAGCTCCAACTGGAGGGTTAAGTTGAGATTAAGCATCCATTCTATGGATCAAAAACTTTAGCCCTTTGGATAGTCATAAGAGTCATAAGATGTTTTTCCAGGCCCAAACATGCTAGTTGCAGTCTGTACTTGTTTAGTCGTGGTCCTTACTTCATTTTTTTTTCTAACCGAAACCCACGTGAGACTCGATTAAGGATCAATGAAGACTATCGGCGATGAACGCTTGTACATACATTGAAGGCATCAAGGTGATTGGATTGGAGTTTCACGATTCACGAATGGGATATGACCTCAAAACCCTGTGAACCTAGCCAATTGGTGCACGATAGACGTGGGCAAAGTTCTATCCTTCTCTTACGCGAAAGTCTTGACGTAGAGGTTCGGGAATATTCTGATCTGACCCCCGAAGATCATGCTTTTCAATCACAAAAATAACATCGTAGATGCGACATTTCCGCAATAAATTTGCAAACGGCAAACATGTTTGTTATACCCCGCCGCAATAGTTGTTACACGTGAAATCGATTTATTGGAGTCTCAGAGGTCTCAAAATGTCCTTATAGTCCATACAATAAAAGGGTTTCGACTTGAAAATTCTGAACCAACTTCTTCGTTTCGATCGCATTGTATTCTCTGCTAACCTATAACAGGCTATAACATTATAACGATGCCGGAACAATACCGCTCTGAGAACGGAACCGAAACTACAGGACAGTTTAATTTTGTTACCATCCTTTAATTAGTAACTTCTCGTTCTATGGAGCTCGTTGGCTAAAGTTCAGCTAACTATCCTGCTTTTTAACGACGAAAGTGAACCTCGGGAAATATTATTTCCAACATTATCATGCGATGTTTTGCGAACGAAACATTGTGTAGCTAAGAGCTAAGAAACATCGTTTTAAAATTCGTGTCATGCTCATGACAAACGTCTCAGGCAAAGTCTCTCAACGCGGCTTTTGGATACAAATCTTTACGAGGTTTTATACAGGCTTATCTTAGCACTTTCCCGCATGAAGCTATTCAGAACATGCTAAACGGCTCAGGAAGTTTTTGCTAGGCGCTAACAGGTGTGTAAAGATACTTCTAAATCTATTTTGTCGCACGAGATGTGCCTGTCAATCAAATGCTTAGTAGTCGCACAAACAAGCAAAATGAAGACGGATTACTTTCGAGTTACCTCACAGATGGGCCGTCATCTTTAAGGCGTATCGAATTCTCGAAAGGCACCGTAGAATTTTGGTCCCGCTGCTTACACTATTAGTGCATCATTATCATTAGATATCATGGTTAAGTGTTCATTTTCATAATTTCGCATCCTGACCCTCGGTTTGACCTTATCTGAGCTTACTGTTGTTGAATTTGCAAATATTTAGAATTGATGACGGGAATCCCTTGCAAAAGTTGTATGCAATGGCTGAGGAACGTTACAATTAGAATGATTTCAGGACTGACTCAGGTGATTTTATATAGTTGTTTTATAAAAAAATAAAGGGCTTCTGTCTATGAACTGTGGTGGTCAAAAGTATGGAATATCAGCAAACGAAACGTAATTTAGACCAAACGCGTACAGTTGGAAGTACCTATCTGATTGGCGTACCTACCACTGTGCGTACCTTTTGCAGAAAATGTCATACACGTTACATTACATCTGCCAAAGGAAACATCGTGCGAACGGGTTCCACAGAGGTAGGTACGTAATTCAGTTTCTTCGACTGTATATTAATAAATCTGCCCATGAATAGCATAAAGTAGTTATCTATTATTTGTGCTATTTTAATCAAAGCAAACCTCTAAGTTTAGGGCTTCAACTTCAACAGCCGCTATGCCACCAGTGCTTGTCAGAAGTTGCCCCGTGACTAGGAAACACTAAGTATAATAGCAGTATAGCAGTTTAGTTATTAAGGTCTGGGGTAGTTTTAATTCAAGTCGAACTTATAATGAGGGGGGTTTTATTAATTGCGATCGATTGCGGTTTCGACATTTGATTGTCGTACTGTTTAATCGATTTTTGTTGAGAAATTGTTTGGTAAACCTAAAGGATTGTGTTAAATAGAGAAGACGCCATTTTAGGAAGTCGTCGTCCGTTGGTGACTGCTGGTTTTTTTAGGCCTGAAATGTATACTAAGTTAGGTTTGATGCATGTCTGGTGACAGCGAATATTGTTTGTTAGGACGCCCTGGATTAATATGTAAGTTAGCTTACATCCCGGAAAATGCGAATTTCCCTAGAGATTGCTTATGCGATATTACTCATTTTATGGGCAAAGCCTGGGTGAGTTTGCGGTTAGGTGTCCTAGGTTTGCTAAGTACTAAAATGTTAAAAGGTTAAAACTCAGGAGGTCCTTCTTATTAACCTTTTCGACGCTAAGACAAATGTAAAAACCCTCATTCATTACATGATCTCAATACACATGGAAAAAATTCATCGTGATTCCCTATGCTAATCGTGGTGTACTGGTGTAGGTTATAGCACGCGACACGGAATGTCGAGGATCCTGGTTCGATTCCCGGGGTTAGCATTTTCTGTTTTTTTTTTCGGTGTATTCATGTTTCAGTGAGTATTTGAAAAGTATAATTTACTCATTCATACGCCAAACCGTTTTCTTGCAAGAAAACAAAAAATATCCTTGTGATCCATGCATATCAGTCGTTGGCGGCAGCTGCGGTGCTGATATATGAGTTGTTGACGTCGAAAAGATTAATAGTTATCGTCCATCCTCGTGCTTTGTCTATTGGAAAAAATAACTGTACCTTATATGTATTGTGTACACAAAATGAATGCATAAAAATACATCTACTCGTACTATCACGCCCGTTTGTCATTCAACTCAACAATACCAAAGCTCTGTAAATACGCGTACAAAAACAATAACTGGGTACCGAGATAGCCAGCGTCCTATTTCCTGTAGGGTTGCTAGCTCAAGCTTTTGTTTAGATTTTAGGGATGACTCTAACAGCGGGTCTAGCACAACTCACAGTGCGACTTCTATCTCGCGCGAGAACAACTGCCCGCCCTTTTTTGTCACTCAGAATGCAACGGGACGGGTAATGTAATCTCGCGCGACGAACAAAGTCGCGGCCAGTCGTGCTAGCCCTACAGGTGCTTTTTAGGGATACTAAGTATGAGAGTTTTATCACGATTTGCGAGCGAGTGATTCATGCTAATATCGCTCGCAGCGAACACGTTGCGTGATCGCCTCAATTCAAAACTCGCTAGCAAATCGCCAGTGTGATAAGGCTGGAAGAAATAATATCTTATTGGTGTCATTGACCTGAGTTGTATAATATTTAATAAATTGTAGTATTTTAAATAAATTTATCAGGTTACTACAATGCAAACTACGACAAGAAGTAAACAAACAAATGAACACTGGTCACAAGTATGTAGCTTTGCGGGTACCAGCGGGTACCTACCTACATAATTTTCGATTGACCTTGGTGGTATTAAATATGTCAAAGCTGGCCTGATTTTCCAGGTCACTATGGGAAGGCTAACTCGTCAAATATAACTAGTTGAATCTAGAAATATAACTAGTTGGTAGAATTTGTAGATCAAGTAGAGTACCTACATACGTTATTATTTATTATATTATTCACGGGTTAGATAAAACGTTGAATTTCTTAAATTACGTTATTCTCTTTGGTCGAGTAAATAGTACAAAGCGATTGGGATCCTTTGTCTTGTCTTATGTATTATTTAAAATGGCACGTTTCTTTTCTTATTACCTTCAAATATTAGCAAGGGATTAGCACGTCCAGGTTTTTTTAAACAGCCCTCTCGCTCTGAGTGGAGGCCTGGGCCTAGCAGTTGGACAAAAATAGTTTAGATTATTATTATTCGCTTTCGTAGGAGTCTTCCTAAAAAATACAACAGTGAAGCTCTGCAAATTCTAACTGTTATAACACTATAGGTACCAACAACTTCTTTTAATTTAATATGTGCCTTCCGCAGTGTCAGCCATAACTATAAGCACCAAGTTGTTGTCAGACCTTTACCAAGTTTACACGTATTTACATAAATAAACACCGCTCATCGAGGAGTACATAGCCACAGTATAAACTCAGTACGTAATCTACAAACAACGCCCTGAATTTGCACTCGCACCCGTCCAGTCACTGCCACAGACTTAGCATATATTACAGATCGGCTTTGAAGTAACTGATACGAGGCCAAGAAATAATGACATCTGACAGCATGTATGCAAGGAACGTATTCCTTCCATTTACGATCGTTACTGGGTCTTTACAGGCTCATTGAACGTGTAAAAAATTATAACGTCTATCTATCTCGCCTTAACATACCCATATAATGCTATTATTTATTGATTTGATGATCTATTTTACGGAAGTTTAAGCTAAACCGACTATCCCGCTACCGCTACTTGTATTCTTGCCAGCTGTCACTTGCAAGAGTGCTTGGACGACTACAAATTCAGCGCTTGTTTGTAGATGACTGACTGCTTTTATAATATATCGTAGTTTACTGTCGAATTGTGATTCATTGATTTATGCTCGGGAAAGTGGCGAGTAACGACGAGGTACAGATAATACTGACCTTATAAGTACAATATACGTTAACGGGCAACGGTAAATACTTCTACTATCTTCAATTGCGTGTATTGGTTTGTTTACTTTGTGTTAAATTATACCTATGTGTAATAATTAAATGATCAAACGAACTTACCTGAAGTGAAGTTCGATCATAATTGTCCTGTCTTCGACGAAAGATTTAGATAATTAAAACAAAGGGTAGTTGCCCTGCAACGTTCGGACATATTCGCACCCAGTTCATCGGTAACGTAGAAAGAGAAAACGATACTACCTCTCCTCTACGGCACCGGTCGCTGCTCATCTCATTATTTTTAGAGGATATTTCAACAATGATAACGTAAAAGGGCTAGTGTAAACGGGAAGGGAGGGAAAATAAATCTTTCGTCGAAGACAGGACAATTATGATCGAACTTCACTTCAGGTAAGTTCGTTTGATCATTTAATTGTCCTGTCTTCGCCTCAAGATTTAGATAATTAAAACAAAGGTAGATGTTTAGAGCAGGTCGGTGTTGAAATATCAAACAAACAAAATGCGTGATTATGATTGTATTAGATACAATACACTTAACATTTTACAATCAAAATCAGTCTGATGATTAATAGCAGTCTTTAACAAATTATGATATTTAAATGACTTAATCAAAAAGAACACTGATAAAGTTAGAGTTAGGTTTTACAATCGGCCGTTTATAAAAATTTGCGAAAACTAACGATTGTTCAGACCATCCCGCTGTCTGTCTAATAGTATCGATACTAACGCCAGCTCTTTGAGCAGCTGAGGTGGCAGCGTGGCGGGTGCTGTGCGCACTGAACACGCTAGTGTCGATACCACTAGACGACATTGTTTGCTTAATCCATCGTGCGATGGTCTGCGATGATACCCCATGATATGGATTTTTAGAGGTTAGTATAAGCTTGTCTTCATTGATTGGCCTAATCAAAGTAGTTTTATTTATATGATTCACTAAAACCTTAGCTGGACATACGGCAGGACGCTGCCGGAAAAAGGGTAAGTCCAAAGAAGGTTGTTTTTTACCAACACGCGACGTCTTAACTAGATCTGTAATAATAATTACTATACGATCATTAGAAATATTGATATTGGACATTCTAATCAAAGAAAGTGTTTGACATCTTTGGCCTGTAGCTAAAGCCAACAAGGTAACTAATGTTTTGCTTATTACATCAAGGGTTAATGTCTCATTAGGGTAAAGATTACCAAGGTAATCTAGAACAACAGCGGGGTCCCACGTATAGGAATACTTGGGGAAGGTTGGTCTTATTTTAAATACGCCTTTAAAAAACCTTTTGATTAGATCATCTTGAGTCAAATTATTTCTAGAAATAAGTGATAAAGCTGATCGATGGCTATTAAGAGTACCGTATGATGACCCCTTCCGCAAGCATTCCGCTAAAAAATCCAACACATCGTGTGTTTGTATTTCTAGTGCATCAATGCCTTTTCGACTGCAGTAATGCCACCAAAGTTTTAAGCTCGACGCGTATTGCGATTTAGTATTTTGAGACAAGGATGAGAGCATAACCGTCAGCGCTGACTCCGGGACTTTCCTTCTGGCGAAGGCCTCCCGGACAACACGCTCGCAGCCAGGGAAAGATGTTGATGCATTGGATGTACCTCCCTGAAATTAGAAATAAGTAACTTTTTACTGGGTTTGAAAATCATAATTTCACTTATACTGAGGGACTTAAACAACGGGAACCATGGCTGTGAGGGCCATAATGGCACCACAACAATTCCCGTGGCTTGGTCCGCAATGATCTTTTTTAGCACTTTCAAAGTTAATGAAAATGGTGGAAATGCGTAAAATTTTAATTTATTCCAATTAACCGTGAAAGCATCGATATTGAATGCAAACGGATCTCTTTTCCACGAAATGTATTTAGTACATTTAGCATTAATCCTTGAAGCAAAGAGGTCAATTTCAGGACTGCCAAACTTCTCTACGATTTGCGTGAAGACATTCTGATCGAGTTGATATTCAATATCGACATTTCTAGATTCTCGGTCTGCATCAGTATTTTCGCAAGATTTGATATACGACGCAAATACATGTATTTTTCGTTCCTCACACCATGTCCATATCTTCCTTGTGATATCATTTAAATGTGGGTACTGCACTCCACCCATTTTATTGATATACACAATGGCAGTTGTGTTATCTATGCGTAGTAACACATTACAATTGTTCAAATCCTTTGCAAAAGATTGAAGACCTAAGAACGCAGCCAGTAATTCCAAGAAATTTATATGATGAGCAGATTCATCTGCATTCCATGAACCACCAGTGCTTTCACTATTACAATAGGATCCCCAGCCGTCCAATGAAGCATCTGTGAAGATCTCTAGTCGATAATCATCGGTCTTTAATGACTTGTATGAGGTTAATACTTCTTTTTTCCACCACTGTAAATCATCATATAAATTTCTTGAAATATTCATTATACTATCGTAATTTTCGTTACTATTCAGTAAAGCGATATATCTTGCCCTTTCTAAATATTTCGTGTGTAACCAGCCGTAAGAAACAGCGGGACAGGCAGCTGTAAGCGTACCCAAGTAACGAGCAAAACAGCGGATGGTCATCGCTTTGCTAGCCAGCATCGCCTCAGTGCGTGACATTATGTCATTTTTCTTTTTGGCAGGGAGTTCTAAAATCATATTTTTTGAATTTAAAATGAAACCTAAGAACTGGCAGGTTTTTGAGGGAGTTAATGAACTCTTTGAGTAATTTATTACGAATCCTAAGCGTGTTAAAGAATTGATAGTTTCGTTTAAGTTAATTAAACAATCTTCAAAAGTGGCTCCAAAGAGCAAACTGTCATCTAAATACTGAACTGAGCTATAACCACGTGACCTTAAATCGGCAGACACTGGTTTCATTATTTTGCTAAAGATGTGAGGAGCAGAACACAATCCGAAAGGTAGTGCTAAAAACTCGTAAAGTACCCCATCAAAGTAAAATCTTAGATATTTTCTATGTTCCTCATGAATACGAACTGAAAAATATGCTTCTTTCAGATCCAAGTTCACCATGTAACAGTTAGGTGTTAATAATTTAGCCGCGGTTCTTATGTCTTCCATCTTAAAATGATTTGGAATAATAAATTTATTCAAATTTTTAAGATTTAAAATGAACCGTTTCTCGCCGTTACTCTTAGGTACGAGGAAAATGCTAGAAATAAACTGCTTAGCCGTCGGCTCACAGCGCCTAATAGCTTGTATTTTAGTTAGACGTCTAAGCTCGCTTTCAATAAAACTATGATCATTTTTCGTTACTGTCAATTTAGGCTGTACGTTCTGACACTGATACGGTGTGCTGGTGAAGGGAATTTTATAACCTAAAACAGCATTTATAACAACCTTGTCGTTGGTTATAGATCTCCAACTATCAACAAAACAGCTTAAACGACCAGCGAGTACCTCTGTGTCTAACGTCGGCGAGCCGTGGGCGCCGTGTAGGAGCGGCGCGCTGGCGGCGCCAGAGGGGCCGGCGCGGGGCGCGACGCCGCTGCCGCCCGGCGGCGCGCAGGCGCTTGCGGCGGGGGGAAGGCTCGCGGCCCACCGTTGCGGTTCAGCGGCGTTCTCGGGTTGCGCTGAAATTGCCGGGCTGGTGGGCCCCTCCAGTTTAAATTGGAGGTTGACGTAGAGGGGGCCTGTATTAACTGTCCAGTTTTCTTGATCCCTCTAGAAGATTTAATAAACTCTCCTAATTTATCGCCAAAAAGATGGGAATCTCGTTTACGGTCTTTAAAGGGTTCCACAAAGCTCTTCTCAAGCACTGGTGTAATTAGGGCACGCCTTGTCTCAGATTCTGTGAAATGAGAATCAGAGATCAGTTTAGACGCGTCGCTTAACAATTTAAGCGCGCCCGGTGTATCTAAAGACTTTGTTAGCATACCCGTAATTATTTTTCCTAATATTGCCAAAGTGCAACCTAACTGGTTTTGTTTTTTAAGTATTCGCAAATCTCTATTTTTTGCGTTTTCAGTTAAGACTGCAGCAATTTCGGGGTTTAGAATTGGCGATTTTACCAACGGACAATTTTTAGGCAGTAAATATTTCTTGAGCATTTCCTCTTTCGATTCCTTTTTTATCCCGTCTCTTAAAATCGGTTCCCATATTTTAGCTAAATTGTCGTTGATATCATCGCCCCACTCCACCGCCTCGGGGATGAAATCCCCTAATGCTTGCAAAAAAGCCGGGTCTATTGCATCGAGATCGAGGTTTTCTTGCGCTGGAGCTATCTCCGCTTGCTGCGCAGGCTCCAAAGGCTCTCTCGGTGATGCCGCCATCTCTGGAACTGGCTCCTCATTCCGCACGGCTGGCTGAACGGCTGCTGGTACGGCCTCCTCCAAAATCCCCACATGTTCGTCAGATCCCGGTATATTTTGCACTAGCGGCGGTTCATCTTTGAAAAAAAGGAAAAATAAAAATAGGTTAAAGCCTATTTTGAATATTAACGGTTAACATCTCGTGTTAACTCAGCAATTTGCTACTGGTCATTATCGCGTAATGACTCTGAGCCTTGTATTTCCACTGTCTAACATCTCGTGTTAGATCGGGGATTACATTTAACTTATGTAACTGCTTACCTTGTTCAATTTCGTCGTCACTAGAATATATTATTCTTGCATGTTTTTTCCTTAATTTGGCCTCGTATTTTTTTATTTTATTTCTCCATCGTTCTTCCTCGGCACGTTCTGATTTTCTTTTAGGCATTTCTTTTTTTTTTTTTTTTTTTATATATATATATATATAATGAGGGTAGGCAAT
The DNA here is from genome assembly GCA_963691665.1 of Clepsis dumicolana. Taxonomy (NCBI): domain Eukaryota; kingdom Metazoa; phylum Arthropoda; class Insecta; order Lepidoptera; family Tortricidae; genus Clepsis; species Clepsis dumicolana. The sequence goes on along the minus strand of OY829528.1, from coordinate 5,009,183 downwards.
AAGAGCACTTTTAAACACTTTTATAATCAGGTGCGAACGCCTTGCGCGCAAAGACAATAATGAGATGAGCAGCGACCGGTGCCGTAGAGGAGAGGTAGTATCGTTTTCTCTTTCTACGTTACCGATGAACTGGGTGCGAATATGTCCGAACGTTGCAGGGCAACTACCCTTTGTTTTAATTATCTAAATCTTGAGGCGAAGACAGGACAATATGTGTATACTTATGTGATTGTGTTTTGATTACTAGTGTAGAACAAATTTTACCAAGTATCTATTGTACATATACCTAGTAGGAAATAGAATGGCCCTGACCCAAAGCTAAATGACACTTATTATACGGCTAATAGAGACTTTGACAGGGGCCTTCCTTTTATTTCCCTGTTTTGTTCAGTAATTGACAAATGACTACTGCACTTATATACGTCAATGATGATTTATAATAGATCCTGACTCGAGCCACCAAAAACACGGAGAACCGCCGCTAATAGGGTATACTACCCTGATGTAGGTACCTCCCAATGCTAGGCATCTTCACTCTTAATATCAAAGCAAATTAAAGCGCCGATAATAGGGTAGTTTGCCATCTACGATTAAGAGAATTCTTGATACTGAAATTTTGACCAACATCGAAAATTATAAATTCCGACATGCAATCCAATAAAAACATAGCAAACAAAACATCTCGCATTCGCATGCACAAAAAGACCAAGACAATGAAACGTAATTAAATACTCAGGTATCGCCAATAACATCGGCGATTTGTCTTTGTAAGTGCCACTTTCGGACGTGGCAGTGCACTACACATTGAAAAAAGAATGGCTAGCAGTGCAGTGCCCCTAGAACCAACATTTGAATACTACGTAACATAATCAATTAGTAACGTTATTGTTTATTTTGTCGCGATCGAGAAAATTCATATGAAATTTTGGTACCTACCAAATACGCTCACGGGGGGCAAAATACTCTCTAAGCGACAAACGACAAAACGCTACACGTTACCGACAGATCAGACATCAAATATTTGTGTTAATGTAAATAAATACAAATAGCATGTTGTGTTCATGCCAATCGATTCGTTATTATGGTCCGGGGTGATATGGCAAAATTTTTTATGATCAAAATTCTTATAACGGGGTGTCGTTAGATTTAAGTGAATATTTGAGGAGTTATGAGCTCTGAAAGTTGTCATGATCATAGTTGTGTTCCCGTAGTCTGGTTTTAGTTAATAGCTTTCCAGCTCGGCTCGTTTGCATGTGAAGTTGTGGAAAGCAGTAATTATCTATTATGTTCTCAGCTACCACGTACGGCTGTCCGAAGGATACTTTGCGGCCCTTCGTGTACTGCGCGTCGTCAGTTGCTGATTATTGGCACCGACCATCAGTTCTGTTTGTTCAGTCGGCAAGGAACACCTGAAAGAGTTTCAAAATGTGGAACAATCATAAATGACGCAGGCTTATTGTCTAACGCCCACGATCATTATTTCAGTCTGTTACACTGTGTAAAATGGGGGTTGAAAGAAGTTAGGGGTGCTCATTACACAATAAGTTTTCTATTGTGTTCACGTTTATACTCGGCAGTGTGTAACTCGCTCAAGTTGAGCTTTGTCCCAAGTCCCGTTCAAAGGTCATTCTCACAAGATTTTATTGGGTAAATACCAATAATAATATTTGTTTGTTTTGCGGTTTGTTCATAGTCGCTGAACTTTAGAAGTAGAAATTTGTAGCTATATTTACTTTGCCATCAAAGCGACTTTCCAGTTTTCGAACTGTTTTAAAACGCAAACGAATTAATATTAAGAAATAGGTTAAAATTCCGTCATTCGAATGTGTCCATGCAGTTGTTATCTACTGAAATTCTGTGGCTTATCGTACCACGTTCTTTCATGAGTAACATTACTATAGAAAATAAAATAATCAGTAGCGTAAAGATAAGCTATGTGATTAAATAGCGTAGCAATAGCGACACTTTAAGTCTTACTATATATTTGAGTTAATTTTGTCAATTCGTTTGGATTAATACGCACTCGTCTTGTCTCTATGAAATCTATATACCTACCAGCCACAAGCATTTTTGTCTTCTTTGATTTTTAATGTAATGTTCCAACGAAGAAATTGCTAATGAAAACGAAAGTATTACGACTAAACTAAGGCCTAATGCAGACAGAGGCGTAGTTGCATAGACGCTACATTTTACGCTTGGTGTACGCTTACGCAGCCTCCATACAAAACCTGGTGACTATGCACACGAAACGGCAACGTCGTCATGCCGGCAGGCGTACTGTGTGGCCTGTGTGTTATACGCCGGGCTACAATGCACAACAAGCGTAAAGTGTAGCGTACACGTCTATACGGTAGGGCTAGCACGACTGGCCGCGACTTTGTTTGTCGCGCGAGATTATACTACCCGTCCCGTTGCATTCTTAGCGACAGAAAATTACGGGTAGTTGTTCTCGAACGAGATAAATGTCGCACTGTGAGTTGTGCTAGACCGTACAGTTACTCCTCCGTCTACATTAGCTTAGGCCTAAGTAACCACAAAACCAAGTAAGTGGAAAACTAAGCAGGCCTCATCGACTTTTATTGTTCTACAAGAGCGCATCGTAACATAATATCTTGTCAACCGAGCACTGAAAGAAACTGAGACGCCTCTTTCGAAATTACCATAATGTCATAATAACTAGTAAAAGTTGTAGGTATCAGTAGTATCGTGTTCATTGAGCTAAAAGCCAATGAATGGCAGGGCGTGACCTCGCCAGCAAATTAACGCGAACGAGAGTACCAGTAGTTTCTCTTCATTCATTGAAAAAGTCAATAACCACCTATAGGTGTTTTTCAGAAGTGCGTCACAGCGTATTTGAATGGAACCTCGATAGCAGACCAAATAAGGTCAGTTCAATATAATTCTCGTCGAACGCCCCATTTTACTCAACTTGTTTACTACTAGTGTTACAAACCAAATGTGACATAGTAAACAAATAAGGGGCGCCAAAATATATGTTTGCTTAGTGCTAGCTTACCATTATAAGAAGCAAATAAAGTATCGGTTCGATAGCTTAATCTATACCTATAAAACAGTACCGTGACTGACTGACTGTCTGACTGACTGACAGACAACGCACAGCCTAAACCACTGGACCTAGAGACTTGAAATTTGGCAAACATATACCTTGAGTATCCTAGAGGTGCACTAAGAAAGGATTTTACGAAACTCCCACGGGATAGGGAACTAGCCCATTTTGAAATATTTCACGGGAGCAAAGCCGCGGGGCATAAGCTAGTTGCAAATAGGACTTGTCGCTGTTGACTCATTGATAATTTTGTATAATGAAAATACATTCCTCTGAAAAATATTTGGATTCAAACGCGTTGGTGAGTTTCTGCGTTGAAAGTTACATGTAAAAAACTTTAGATCGTCAGCTGTTCCATTCGTGAATTTCAAAAACTCATAATTGTGGATTATAAATTCGTATTTCCTATTCCCTTCCTACCCCAGTCAGTAGGATATTTTACTGTTTGCCTTTCAATGTATCCGATGATATACTTACTCGTAGGTAGTTAATCCAAACTTGATCTTTCGACCTCATCTATAAAAAAAATAGAAGAGTGAAAGCAAAGGACGTGTGTCGGTCAAACCCTGCCAGACTACGTTTAATTTTGCTTTGTGCTTCACATTTTTATTCCCGAGACTGAAACAACAATGATACTTCACCTAATTCGCATTCAAGAGTCAACAAACATCCCGCACCAGCAAGCACACGAATTTTAATCTCAACCACTTGGCCTGAATAAGTTGTCGTTCACCTTGCACGCAAAGAACTACATAAATCTTATATACCACAGCTGTAACTAATCGGATTCTTTGCGAATGCTTGTGCATCAATTTGCATTGCACGCGCTCTTGACTCGCTTAATTGCTGTTACGTAAAGCAATGCAACGGTGCAATATAATATATCAGCTTATAACTTGAGTGACACATAACCTGGTTTCCTTTCAATGGCTTATTCATCCATTCCTACACCTCTAGACTGACAGGTTTAGTAAAATCGGTAATCTGGGTAAGATTTCTATTAGGATCGATTTTTAACCCCCGACGAAAAAGAGGGGTGTTATAAGTTTGACCTGTGTATCTGTGTATCTGTCTGTGGCTCGCAAGCGGATCGTAGCTCGCAAGCGGATGTACCGATTTCGATGCGGTTTTTTTTGTTCAAAAGCTAGATTAAACGAGAAGGTTCTTAGCTAATTTTTATTAAATTCAGTTCACCCGTTTATAAACATGAACTTTGAAATGACAATGTCGGGGGGTTTTTCAACTTTTCTAATAAGTTGGTTATTGATCAACATGTCAATCATCATCATCAGTCTTGTTTTACGTCCCATTGCTTGGCACAGACCTCTCAGAATTAATCCTACGCGGGCCGACGCGGATTGGAAACAGGAGTGTGCAAACTTTGTCAGTTTCTTTTGGTTATGACAATGGCGAAATATACGGTTTATCATTATAAGTCTTGTTTCATCGGTCTGACTTACCTTACACAGTATCTCCTTATTGAACTTCTCAGAAAGAATAAACAGCGACACATTATTCCAGGTCATTTGTTGTACGACATGCTAGAGCTAGACCTTCAACTAACCACTAGAGTATTATTATGTGCGGTGTCATTACCGTCATTGGTATACGGAAAAGATTCTGATCTGTATTCCTAACATGAACATCCATTGTTCTCATTTTCAGTCGATCTGTTACCAATGTTCCCCTTCGGGATTTGAAATTGATTAGGTATTCCGCTTTTTAAGTTATTTTATTATTCTACAAGTCTCACCAATCTAACTGTCATAAGCTGTACTGTTTCATGGTCACAAAACCACAAGAGCTATCAAGTAAATAAACGAGAAAATTGCCCGATTACGTTGAATTTTTATCCGATCATGAATCTTGCATAAGTTTGATTCAGGTAACTTAACCGAACGCCTATAATACGGGTATTTCAAACCAAGGAAGGTCCTCCCACAGGAAAATTTTGGCTTGCCAAAAACGTCCCTGAGGCACACCAGGGGTTTCCTGAGCTGAGTTGTATATAGTGTTTCAATGTTTAAGGAGGACATTTTTAAGCGAAAATATTTGACATTTTAAATTTTGCGTGGGATTCAATAAAATACTTATTTGATTGAATCGTTTTATGCTACATATTAAAATTATCTTATTTTCTTAAATAGTCATAACGAACGGAAATATCGTCTAAGTAGTCGCATTTATTGCCTTTTAGTATAAAGAAGTAGGTAACAAACGTACATACACATTCACTCACAAACTTTCGCATTCATTTTAGTAGGATTTCTCGTCTCCACGTGCCTGCCATAAGTAGCAGTGAAATATTTGAAGGTTTCATCAGAACTGTTTCGGACTTCGTTGTCGACTGTTTGGTTTATTAATAAAACAAATAAGATTTAAGTTACGAGGGCATATTTGTTGGCATATTCTATTATTTGTCATAACGCTAATACCATACAATATAAATAACGTTTTCATTGTAATAAGTAGGTACAGTAATGCAGAGATAATCGAGTAATCCCATTGTTGTATGCATTACAATAGACGTGTATGTATTGTTGCGCATCCGACTAAAGGTCGAGACCCTATGTGCTCTATCTATCGCTAAGCAAAGGATATGTTAACAAATTCACTCTTTGCCCTGAAGCTCTTCAATCCGTAGTAAACGCTTATGAAGCAACTACTGTGTGAGAAAGGGTATAGGTATATATACTAACGTAAAATGAATCGACATTGACGCATGTGTGCAGTAAGCACCTCGCGGCTGTGTGCGTTTCGGGACGCGAGCGGGGATGAGCGCGGGTCGCCCGGGGTGTGGACAGGCGGACCGCGGGTCGCCACGGCACGGCGCAGTGACGCGCCAGTGTGTGTGACACAGTCAAATACTACAAAATGTATATGCAATGTGGGTTTTATGCAGTAAATGCGTAAATTTCAAATATTTGACACACATACGCAAGTGATATGGTTTTAATCTCGAGGAAATCTTACCTGGGTGGTGGTTGCTTTTCTTTAGATTTGATGTAAGTACCTACCCTGCCTGCCTTATTTCAGATTTTTTAGGGCAGAAATATAAGAAGTTAAAAAAGATTTAATCTCTATTGATTGGTTCCAACTAACTAATTCATTCGTCATTGAAATTACATTATTTATCTAGTTGTTTTTGTTATCGTCATCACTCTCGCAATTAGTAGATCAATTATTAATTGCTGTTTCATGTAAGGGATAATAAAATAAATCTAGTGACCGACGACCTGTTCAACATGTCGTCAACGTAGATTAAATTATTTTTAATGAATATACCAATCATGTCTGATGAATGCAGTGGTAATTTCAGTGATCCCCCGTAAATATATTTTTAATAAACTCACCGAAACATGAATACACAGAAAAAAAACAGAAAAATACCAACCCCGGGAATACGCCAATTCCCAATGATTCTCATAAACAAAATGTCGCCCACTTGCTTGATCATCCTAACTAATATTATAAATGCGAAAGTAACTCTGTCTCTCTGTCTGTCTGTTTGTTACCTCTTCACGGGAAAACCGCTGCACCAATCTAGATGAAATTTGGTAAGAAGATAGTTTGAATATTGAGGAATAACATAGGCTACTTTTTATTCGGGAAAATTATATAGTTCCCGCCGGATAGCGATAACCGAAACCTACGCGGACGAAGTCGCGGGCAACAGCTAGTAATTATATAACGGGTTGACACAATTCGTGTTATCTGCAAGTTCAACATCTTACTTGTGTTCTTACATCTTCGCTCACCATCAGGCGTGATTGTGGTCAAACGCAAGCCTATAGTGTATAAAAAATGTATGAAAATAACGTCAAAAATAAAATTCTGCGACAGTACAACGTATGTATTTGTATAGTTTTTGTCCTTCACGGCTACGATGTGATATGAATCTTGACACCCTCAATTGCTTGCATCCGTCACTTCGCCCAGTGTAAACAAACTTTTATCTCCAAGCTCATAAAGATGCGTTATGCTTTTAATAGTTCAGCTTAAGGCGATGGAGTGGACTCCCAAGTTCCCAACGCCCTCCAGACACGTCTATCAGCAGTTTGTCTGCGTTAAGGTCGTTCATCTCTGCACTATCTGGATTACTCTAGATAATCGCTATGGGATCCTTTTCAGATAAAGCCAGTATTACATTACTGCTATTGGAATGGAAGCTAAGGAAATTGCAATGGGGTAGTTTTGAAAAATATCATTGGACGCAGCAATTCCGACTTCACGTCTAAGTTGTTTCGGATTGGATAATTTGTTTGTGTCTACCGCGTGATTGGCGGAATTACTTGTCAGGATCGTCCGACCGACAACTTTTAGAGTTGTTTGATTAACGCAAAGCGTTAATTGAATTTCAGATTACGCAACGACATCGGCAATTGCTTTCTTGAAATGTTTGTCTTTGTCATGTTCTTCGTTAATTTCTCGAGTAAAATGGACTTATTTTCAATTTCGATTACACTTTTAAACTCTTAGTCTGCATTTTAAGTGCCACCGAATCTTTTAAAATCGTTTTTTTTCTCTTATTCCCCAACTTGTGCTTATCGATTTCTTCCTTCAGATAACCTTCTGAGATCTGAGTTCGCCATCTACGTCCTTGTCTAAGCAAATGAACAATTTCGTTATCACAATAACAACTGGGTTCTTCAGTAGAAATGAAAGCGTCTTGAGATGGTTGAGTAAATTAAAACGGACGTGCGTGTCTTAACTAATTCAGAACCTAAATAATCGAAGTGGAAATATTGAGTGTTGTCACTAGAGATTTAAACATGATCAACCTTTAATACGTAGGTATACTGCAATATATGTATACCTAGTATAGAAAATATAAGGTAAAGGTAAAGGAAAATATAGGTTGATTATTGAGGACAATAGCAGTAACAATGTTGCTATTTTAACAAAAACTTATCTGTTATTAATTTTGAAAAGAAATAATAATAACTAGTACTTAAATAGATTTATATTATGAGTTAGTTTAAGCCAGCCAGCATTTACATTGCTCTGTAATCCTAATCGGGGCTTATCAGATGTTATAATTATCCTAATCGTAATCCCCAAACAAGGAATCGGTGTATCATCAGTGGTATGTGCTCGTATGTATTTCAGAAATACTTAATTCCTTGCCATCGTTACGAATGTCCACAGTACAGTTTGTAATCTCGACAAAGAATATACTCTGGTTCGGTCATACCAACTGAAACTGCGCTTTCTCGCTCTTTTACTCAGTTGTAAACGAGACGGTGCATTCTTGTAGCGTCTGGGCGTTGTAGTTACAATTTACAAGCGAAAGTGTCTTAGAGACTTCCGTTTGTAAATTGTAACTTGTAGCTTTATGAAACACGGCCCTGGCTGTAATAAAGCCATTAGATGTAGATAAGATGAGTATCAGAGATTTAGACGACTTGAGGTTTAGAGAGACTGTAAGTTCTACTAAAAGTCACAGTGAGATTAAGTTTTATAAGCTAAAGAAAGACACGAAAAAACTGCTTTAAGCGAACAATATTATTATCTAGGGAAAAGTTAATGATATATATATATATATAGCATCTACTGATTTCATTTGTTGTTTCAAGACTACAACTAGTATACAGGATGTTCAGTTTGCCTATGATAATTTCATCACCTGCATCCATCGTGTTACTTTACTTCAACGCTCAATTACGCAGCAAAAGAGTACGCAACTCGAGCGACTTGAGGAACGCTGAATGGAGAATCATAGAGCAAATGAGCAAGATTGTCATTATCATAATCTGTGTTAAAGATTCAGGAAGTGGCAAAAAGGGAAACGAGCCGCTTTTGTATGGAGTGGAGTGGCTTTATTATTATATTCTGGCTTCGCCATTTAGAGTTTGAAGTGTAAAGTTTGGGATTTATGCTGGAATTTAAACTGTTTGGATTTGATTGTTAGACTTTACACAACTAGCACAGTGATTCAAATGCTTTTGTATATGAGACACAGACTTATTTATTCCTGTGTAGCTCGACTAAAATAGACGCAATTCTAACGCATAATTAGGTATTAAGCTTCGCAAAAACTGGCTTGCTCTATATTCGAATGGAGCTTCCAAACCCCGTTTCTCTTAGTTCGTTTTAAATAAATGATTCACTGATCGAACAGTAGCAATGGCCTAAAAAATTATAAATAGAAAAAAATAGGCGAATGGAAGCCCAGCCGACATTTTAGTCTATATAACCTGTTTTAATAATACACCTACCTGACTTATCCGTATTTAGTTTGTTTGTTCACCTACTAACTTCGTCTGCGACTTCGTCTGCGTAGAATTCGGTTATGGCTATCCCGCGAAAACTATGAAATTGCCGACATAAAAAAAAGTCTAATGTTTTTATCCATACCAAATTTTATCCAAATCCGTCCAGCCGTTCTTGTGTGTTTGGTAAATACATACAAATTTTCCTATTTATAATATTAGTAGGATCTACACGACGAAATAGTCTCCATCTCCACGACTGGTATCATTTATCAGACCTACTACATTTATTTTGGTAAACAAAAATGATCGATTATCATTTCGAAGTGAACGTATCAAGATTAGGGCAGGCAGTTTGTTCAGATTAAGAATCTTATTACCTAAGGACGGTTGCTTATCTAACCTTTAAATAACTGGCTTACGAGTGTAATCCGCGAGTTCTTAAAAATAATTTGTAAAGAACGGTTAGACGTTTTAAGATTATGAGATGTTTCTAACTAAATGACTCCGCCAAGTTTGTATACCCTTCGCTAATCCATTTTCAAATTATCGCTGTGTATACAGTTTTAAAGTCGAGCCTCCTTGTGACTTTCCGAAAATTATTTGCACTCTGCAAAACGATTTTGTCCGTCGCATTTCTAAAGAATGTTAGCTTATGCTATCCTGTGAACGTACCAACGCTAGATAAAAGTACTTAGACTAAGCTCACCGTTACACTAGTAAGAACAATTGTGTAGGTACATGTCACTCTTGATTGATTACTTCTAATTCACTTGTTTCAAGGACTGGGGTAATGCAACTTACACAATTTTCCTTCCTAGTGTAAATCCTGAGTTAGGGTAGTTCCTAAACGAATGCAATTACGCACAAATCTCGAACAGAGCGCCTAGTGTAATCGCCGACCAGGCCAAGAAATACGTCTCGATCGCGTTCGCGTTAAACAATTCTCATACTATTTAACACTTTAATGCAAACGGACATATTTTATGCTTTTTGATTACACTAAGGGCACTGGGCACAGGTGTCCTAATTGACGTTCGCGCGATAGGATGCGAATGGCACTAGAAACGTGCGATGCGATAATCGCATCGTTGATTCACACGATGATCGCGTGTCGTGTTCGCTACGCCTTAGGCACCTAGGTGTTTGAGTAGCCAACATTGAAATCTAGATTAGTACAGCTAGTCGGCCGTTTGTGAAACTTTAATGATCTGTTAATTAGACGGACCGTGTGAGAGTTTCTTGTGGAATTTGTTATGGCTCCGAGATGAATCACGGCGGTATGTCCGGATTGAGATCGTTTCAAGGAACTGGGAACTATTTTTATGGTGAATCCAGGCGGACTAATATGGGCGTAATTTTGTCGCTTCTACCTCAGGGCATTCTTCACTGATTCAATCATTAAGAAAAGGACGCACTAAGCGACATGTTAGAAAACGGCACGCGTTCTAGACGTTCTAAATAAACACAATAAAAGCAATTTACAATGACATTAAATCTAAGCTAAAACTAAATAAATTAAAACTTTAAAATAATTAAATCTAAATATGTGGCATGGTGCCCAAAAGGCTGACAGCGTTGCCTCGCTGAATAGCAATGCTGATTCTTTGAGCGAGAAAACTGCCAGCCCTTTGGTCACAAGTTGCATCGACTAAGCGCTTTTTCAACTCTGAAATAAGCTTGTAAATAGATTAGTGCAAGTATCCGAAAATCTTAAATTCACTTCTGTAACTTCAATGAAAAAGAGATATACAGCTACGTATAGTAAAAATAAAATTCATAACTGTTAATACCAACCAGTTGCTGGTAGGCGTCGGTGAAAAATTGCAAAGGCCTCCTAACTCGACAATGTTATATGGAAATGCACTTTCGATAAGATAACTGGGCGCCGATACAGAATCGATTTGTCATCTGATACTGTCGACGCCTTTGTCCTCCATTCACCTCCCCTTTCTGTGCTCGACTGGCATTATGATACCAAGAATTATATTCTTAAGGCGTATCTTGAAAAGGATTCGCTTATCATTATCACCTTTCTTACATTCTTCGGCCGCTACAATCAGAGCTGGTTATTGATTGTACTGACTAAAAATGTTACGGAAGGTAATGGTTGGGAAATTCCGAAACATGTGTAGTTGGAATTGTTCTACTCAATGTTACAATAAGGTACCACGAAACCGAATTCTCCTATTGGACCTTACGTGTGACTGATTATAGAAACACCAGAACCAGTGTGTTTCGTCTAGCTCTAGCTGATGGCATTATCCACGTATTCTTCTACGAAATTATTTTGTAGGTACGAACATACCGTTCAGCTAGACCGTTACTGTAAGGTGTGAATTCGGTCGTTGCTAGCTAATCGGTCGAACGATCCTGGAGGCTCTCGCGTATGATTACACTGGCTTATTACATATGTAGAAGTGGACAATTAACACAGCCCCAGCCATGCGGATAATTCCAACCCGTACCGTACACAAACCATAGACTCTATTATTAAATATGTAAAGGTAACTTTCGTGCGATATCAAATCAAGTCACGGTGACTATTGTCACAGGTTCAGGTTCAGTTAGCAACTTGTTACTTAACAGTTATGGCGGCCAAGTTAAACTCGCTCCGGCATTTTGGTTGGCAAATTTATTCCGTTTAATTTGTTAATAGACTGAAACACAACTTGGTTAGAGTTGAATTTGTAAATGTATCGGAATGCGTTTGAATATTTCGGTATAATTTTAACAGTACCTCAAGCGCTGGTGGGATGCAAATTTATTTGACATCTCCGGTACCTGTAGATTGGAACAAAAAATTTTGTACCAAAGGTCCAAGCCTTTTAGATTAGATCTCTTGGTCATGCGGAGTAATTTTTATGTCCAGTGGTGGTTTCACGCAAATGATACCAAGTCAATAGTCATCGTCATCCCTTGTGAAATTCGCAGCTGCACTAAAGTCCATTACGATTATTATAAAGCGCTATATTTAGCGATGCGAACACTTTGGTAATGACTGCTCACAAATTGATCTTAATAAAGATGTTCGGAGTCGCAACGCGCGAGCGGGAGTGCCTGCCTTTGTAATTTTGTGTTAGTTGATGAATGTAGCTAATAAACGATGTACGAGATCGTCTTGATTATTCAGAAGTTGACATGTATTCGGATCCACTCCAGTCCAGAAAACCTCAGGCCCCTATTTGAGCAACTTTACAAATGTCACTTTACAATGACAATTCGATTTACATTTCCTTGTCAATATGTAGCGCGCTAAAACAAAAGCTTTTCTGGTCACCATTTGACACCTAATCGTCGTTGTAACCTGTCATTTTGTAAAGTTGGTGAAAATTAATATAGGTGTCGATATCCGAAAAGAATGCATTTTTTTTTCGGGATGAAAAGTATTCATTCTACTTCTAACCTCCAGGCTCGTAAATTACCTTCGTGTCAAAAACTTACATTGATCTTTTACAAGGACAAACCTTTTGAAAAATCAAAAGATTACGTGGTACACTATTGAATTCCGTTATACCGTCGGGTGAAAAAAGCTTCTTTGAATTTAAATATGTCGTGCAGTAAAGCAGTGGAAAGCATTTTGCTTGAAACACAAATCCGTCCCTCAAAATTAAAATTGAGCAAGCAGGTAAATTCGATTGGTTCGCAATCGCAATAGAAAGAGATTTAATCTAGCATGAAATATCATCCACTTATTTAGCTATAGGACTACGATTCGACTATAAAGATTGCAGTTTTTGTCAGTAAACGAACACCCAGTCTTCGCAACTTTGTTCGGTTTTACGGCCGCAAAAGTTCTTATACTAAGCTTAATCGGCTTAGTGGCTTTCGCAAAAACGCCCAACTAAACTTTCCCTCTTCATTATATTAATGTACGGGCCATGCATGTCGTGATCTGAAGCCCTCCATGGCAATGTTTTTGACTACAGATTATTTGCACAGTTTACACATTTATTATTCATCGTTCAAGAAGCATTACACTGTGGAGAAGAGGAGCCAACGAAATTTAAGCTGTCTATCGTACGCCGTAATGCTATGCTACTTGCAGGATTTTTCATGCTGGTTTATAACAGGCTTAACCATCCCGTAGTCGCGTAATCTCGCGTATGTCAATGCTCCCATAAATTAAATCTCTCGAGTTTAGCCTTGCGTACCGAATTCGAACTGAATTATCCCAAACTTCTAAGTCCTGCCAAAGTTATTTTCGGATTGTATAAAACATGGAGTAGGCGAAATTGATTACCTGCCTGCGCAAAGTCGTTTTATTTTTACTAATAAATTATAAACCGGATTCAATTACGGAATCCCGCCCGCGACCGCCGCAAGCCGTAAATATTTAACTTTTGCTACTTTTAATTGTCGCATTGTTGTCATGCTGGTAACAGCGAAAAATAAAGGTTTCGTCGTTGTTCGCGAATGTAAAGAATTTAAATATAGAAATTGGCTAATTAACAAAAGTCTGGCACTTAGGCAACTCTTGAAGCCTTACGAAAAGGTACGCTATTCAGTACTTCTGATTTACCAGTAACAATCTACTTGGTTAGCTGCCATTTTCTTTCAGGTCGGTTTGTTGTTTTTATCTTTTCATGCAGCCCAAACTTACGTCATCGACGCAGTATTCTAGAATGACTAAACTTTATTTGGCATCAAATGCATTTTACATTCGGTGACCTCTCAAAGCCAGCCAAAACACGACATTTTTCGAATGTTGCGGGTGGTAGGACTTTGTGCCGCTAAGCAGCAGTGTTTGCACTGTTGTGTTCCGGTGTGGAGAGTAAGACGGCCAGGGAAATTACTGACACAAGAGGCAATCTTACCCTCTAGGTTGGCAACGCAGTGGACAGCGGAGATCACTTACCAACACGTGACCGCTTGCTCGTTTGCTTTTCATTTCCTATACAAAAAAGTCTATTGGTAATACAGTAATGTAGAGCTGTGCTAACTTCGTCCTGTATTCAAGACACGGCATATATCAACTAATTTACTCGTGCTCAGAAGCTTCTGAGTATAAAGTTTTGCGTGTAGAACAATACTGTGTTGCCTGCAGTTGGAGATACATACCGACTAAGTTTGGTGAATGGTCAGCCTCACCCCAGTTTCCTTATGTATATCTTATTATTGAAATTAGGAAAACTAGGGTTAATTTTTTTGTAGCAATGAAACTAGCTTGTCCCCACTGCTGGGCACAGGCCTCCTCCCGCAATGAGAGAGGGCTTGGGCTATAGTTCCCACGTGGGCCCAGTGCGTATTGGGAACTTTACACACACCATTGAATTGCTTCGCAGAAGTGTGCAAATTTCCTCACGGTGATTTCCTTCACGGAACAGCTCATGACAAATTACAATAATGTAAAGTCGCACATGAATTCCAAAAAGCTAAAAGGTGCGAGTCCGGATTTGAACCTACAGCCGGTTTGAGAGGCCATAGGTCAAACCACTAGGCTACCACGGCTTTCTTTCAGTTTATGTATGTCGTGCAGTACATTGCTCGCTACGAAACGACACAAGCTTCGCCCTTCATTGTGCAGCACGCAATGCTCTCGTTAATCAAATAGACTAGTAACATTTTCTGAATCCACCTAAAAGGACACTTGCCCGCATTCCGAAGTCCCGAGGTCCCTCTCGAATCAATACGACTCATCCCGGTGTTTCCGTAAAAAGATTCCAATCGATTAAACGTCACATTTTGTATTTTTAGCCCCTGAAATATCCTAATGGCCATCTCGCTGTTCGCTGCGAACACGATTTGGTCCGCAAAAACCGGAAGCGCCCCGTGAAATATAGGTGACCCCCGCCGTGTATTGCAATTTCATTTAAATTAGGTTAGGTCTCGGTTTGGGGTCACGTGCTCGCTATTGTTATTAGTGTTTTGTTCCTCCCCCTGCATATTCGTCGTGTGCCAGTTTCAATCAATTTACAACCTTTTTTTTCTGCCCCAATTGTAGCTTGTGTATGTATACGGGCTGCTAACAAGTTGACATTTTAATTCGCTATGTAATTGGCCCATGATTCGCCCGATGTTGCCGTCCTCTACAGAAATCCATGATTAGTCGATATTTCTCCAGGAAAAACATCATTACCGACTACAAGCCTCGTTCCTTTAAATTAAATTACTATTTTTCCTCCACTGTCAGTCTTAAGTCTTAAGAGGTAATATTTTTCCGTTAAAACAAATCTCCCGATTCCTTGAAGGCATCTTAAGGAAAAGTTCCATCCACTCAATGAAGCCACCCACAATAAGCTGAAAACATTTGATACATGCAATCACTATGTTAATCTGGACGTTCTGTATAATAAGTCCTATAACATTTACGCGCCTGCGCGGTTGCTGGAGTAGTGCTTTTCTTGCGTATATTCCTTTGTTTCAATTTGGGGATTTAGCAGACTGGGCGGTACTTGACGGACAGGGTAGTAAAAGAATGTTAATAACGTTGGTACAACGCAATAAAATTATTACTTACATATCAACAATTAAAGTACATTTAGATGAATTTAACTAACTGGCTTTAAAAGCCTTCGGAAGCTAGTGGTTTGATCTCTGAAGCAGAGAGACGTGGGTTCGAGCCCCGGCTCGCACCTCTTGAGTTTTCAGACTTGCGAAAACGTTTGTAATTTAACAGGAGCTTTTCGGTGAAGGAAAACATTTGTGAGGAAACGTGCACACTCCTGCGAAGCAATTCAATGGTGTGTGGACATGGCGCGCCACAACAGTCTTCGGCCTGTCTTCGGCCAGTAGTCCTCTTAAGGCCGTCCGTCCATCGTCCCGTCCGTGGTCTCCATACGAGGACTCGTTTGGTCCACTGTTAATTATTCCTTCGACATACGTAGCCAGCCCAAAGCTACATCAGTCACGCCACTTTATATACTTATTAAAAATAATATAAGCAAAAATAACTCTGTCTCTCTGTTTTTTTCTGCAAAACCGTCGAACCGGCCATGATCATGATAAAATTTGGCGAGAAGATATAGATAGGTATGGTTTGGACATTGAGGAATAAAGTAACGTAAAGCTCATTTTTAACCCCCGACGAAAAAGAGGGGTGTTATAAGTTTGACATGTGTATCTGTGTATCTGTCTGTGGCATCATAGCTCCCAAGCGGATTGACCGATTTCGATGCGGTTTTTTTTAATCGAAAGCTAGTGTAATCGAGATGGTTTTTAGCTAAGTTTCATTAAAATCGGTTCACCCGTTTTTGAAATATTGAACTTTGAAATGACAATGTCGGGGGTTTTTCAACTTTTGTAATTATCTCGAAAAATTGCATACTTCTCGCAGAATAGCGATAACTGAATTGTACGAAAAGTCGCGGGCAACAGCTATTATACAGTAAATATGTATACACTTCCACGTCAGCTGAAGCGCTTTAACCATGTGATGTGACTTAATTACCTCACTCACGTGCTTAACCCGTCATAAATCAACGTTTACCGATCTACATTATTCTCAAATTGAAAGCATGGCGCGTCGCCGATGCGGCGGCCGATACGGAGCGCCCGGACAACTTCATTAAACGAGACTCAATTTAGCTATTAAAATGCATAATTGATATTAATTGAACGAGTGTGTTAATTCTGGTACGGTAGCTGTTCACAAATTGCTATTTTGGCATAATGTATGGTTGTAATTTTTTATGCCCCGGTTATTGCTATGTTTGAGCTTGCTGTTAAAAATTATGGTTTGTCTTTATTTTCGCCTGTTTTGTTATTTTGTCCTTAGCTCTGTCCTTCTAGCTGTTCTCGCTCGGTGGTAAGCCGCATCAACAGTACCTGTTACTCTTTTTTACGACCTACTGCTGAACACAGTAGGCCTCCTCATAATGAGAGGGCTTGGGCTATAGTGCGGATTGGAACTTCACACACATTGCTTCGCAGGAGTGTGCAGGTTGCTCGTTACATATTATAAATGTAATTTTACACCGGTGTGCAATGTGCGAGCCGGGTTCTTTTGATGGAACTATAATTTAACTAATAAATAATAAATAAATAAATATCATGGGACAATTTGACACCAATTGACCTAGTCCCAAACTAGGCAAAGCTTGTACTATGGGTACTAGACAACGGATAAACACACTTATATAGATAAATACATACTTATATACATATTAAACACGAGACACGAGAATAAACATTCGTATTCATCATGCAAACATCTGCCCCGACCGGGATTTGAACCCGGGACCTCAAGCTTCATAGTCAGGGTCTCTAACCACTACGCTATTCGGTCGTCAATATATACGAGGGCTGTTTGATAAGTACCCGTTTTCTAAATATATTAATATCACTAGCCGCAAATAAGTATACCACCTTTTTAAGCCATTTTTCAGAGGCGGGAAAATTAAAAAAAAAATGGCATTCTTTTGTTTTTTTTCTCATTTGGCAACGATTCAGTGAAGGCGTGAACTTAAAATTGTTAAAATGGAGAAAGAACAGTATCGGTCTGTAATTAGATTCTTATTTTTGGAAGGAAAAACATGTGATGAAATAAGAGTAAGAATGCAAGCGGTTTACCATGAATGTGCTCCTTCTATGACAATCGTCAGATATTGGTATAACGAGTTTAAGCGGGGGAGAACAACCGTCTTTGATGAGGATCGCCCAGGCCGGCCAGTTGAGGTGCCTACAGACGATATGGTTAAGAAAATTGAAAATATCGTTTTAGCCGACCGCCGAATTAAGCTTCGAGAAATCGTTGATGCTGTAAACGTTTCAATCGAGAGGGTACAACACATATTAGATGAAAAATTGGGTATGAAGAAAGTATCGGCGAGGTGGGTGCCGCGTTTACTCACGGAGGAGCAAAAACGGAACCGACTGACTACTTCGGAGCAGTGTTTGGCCGTGTTCAAACGTAACCCGAAAGAGTTTCTGCGTCGTTTCGTGACCGTGGACGAAACGTGGGTCCACCACTACACCCCGGAAATGAAAGAGCAGTCGAAGCAGTGGATTTTACCGGGTGAACCTGCTCCAAAGAAAGCAAAAACCGTCCCATCGGCTGGAAAGGTCATGGCGACCGTTTTTTGGGATTCGCAGGGTATTATACATGTTGACTATTTAGAAAAGGGAAAAACAATAACAGGGCAGTACTATGCCAATTTATTGGATGAATTTGGCGCCGTGTTGAAGGACAAACGACCCCATTTAAAAAAGAAAAAAAGTACTGTTTCATCACGACAACGCCCCGGCTCATTCGTCCAGAGTTGTGACGGCTAAATTAGCACAGTTACGCTACGAACTATTGTCTCACCCCCCGTATTCTCCAGATTTGGCCCCATGCGATTTCTTTTTGTTTCCCAACCTAAAAAAATGGCTCGGTGGCAAGCGATTTGGATCAAATGACGAAGTCATTGCCGCCACAGAGGCCTATTTTAATGACTTTCCAAAATCATACTTTTTGGATGGTTTATTGAAGCTTGAGTATAGGTGGAACAAATGTATAGAGTTGAAAGGTGACTACGTAGAAAAATAAATGCATATATACAAAAAAACATTTTTTTCCATAAACGGGTACTTATCAAACAGGCCTCGTATATATATATATATATATATATGTATATTTAGAATATATAATAGCCTTGTATGATCCCGCAGAGTAATAAAACAATGTGTATGTTTGTTGCAGCAACGGGCCGGTGGAGGGCGCGTACGGTCCGCAACACAGCCCCGTGTCGCGCTCGGACGCGTCCACGGAGGACGCGGAGCTGTCCGCTGCGCTCGCGCACCAGCATCACCTCGCCATGCAGGTACGAGTTATGCCCCGTTCACACCTCCAGTAGAATTCCAGTCCAGTGATCGAATCCAGCACTGGAATAATGGTAACCGGCACTGGAATATACTCATTCTAGTGAGCATTCCAGTCCAGTGACTGGAATGACGGTCTACTTTTTGATGAAATCTTCGGGAAGGCTTATAACCAGCAGTGGTAGTCTTCCGGTTGATATAGTTATAATTTATTGTATAAGGCGTTACTTTGCGGAGGTCCATATTTATGAACTAAAAACAATTACTTTGCTCACCCGCGATCAAAGTTGCGGTCATAGTCAAAGTCGGTTTGGTCGCGGGTGAGCAAAGTAATTGTTTTTAGTTCATGTTATGATGATGCTGGATGACATTATTGCGGGAGTTTTGGCGCGAGACCGTACAATTTTGTACAGACGTAGAAGAATTGTTGTAGTGGATATTATCAGTATAATTATGACACGGTTACATTAGGACAATCAATATGTATGCGAGACAATAGGTCTAGACCCGTAAGAAAGGCATCGTGCTAAGCCGCACACTGCTAGCCTCACAATTGCGAAGGCACATTCCTTTTCCCTCTTACAGCCTCAGCTCTCAGCTGTATTCATATCCACTGACCGACTGTTAACACCTGACCTAAATCATACAAAATATGAGTAGCAAGTTTGTAGATAGGTTTCCATACGAAAACACGAAAAACCCTTTCCTTGATAGCACGTAACACGTGTGTTCTATGATGAATTATGACAAAAAATACATAAATAGCTGCCATACTAAATGCTGAAGTTAATATGCTGCCTGTAAAAGATTATTTTATTATATAATTTTATTTTATTATGTTACGAAGAGAAATAGAAGTTATTTCTTAAAAAAAAGTCAATTGATTAATAATCTCTGCTGTTTCAAGCATGCCACAGGCTGCGGTATTAGCCAACCAATCTAATGCATCAAATGAGCCGGTGTTTAGAAAACTTTACTTGATTGGCCAACATAAATTAACTTAAATAGTTACAACCGGCGCGGCGTTGGCTGCACCGCCATCGAATCGTATCGACCGGAGGCGTCATCGTCATTCCGCCAAGTGAAAAGACCCTTTCCTGGGCCATAACAAGTTTTATTCCCCCTTTTATAGCGTAGGGGTACGAGGGAAAGCACGCTGCAATGTTGCTTTTTTTCTGTGCCTTTAATTCTTCGTCTAATAAACTATACTTATAGTTAACTACAACATTACATACATTCACGTTCTGTTTACTTTACGAGTCATTTTTAGGGTTCCGAAGCCAAAACGGCAAAAAGGAACCCTTATTGTTTCGTCATATCCGTCTGTCTGTCTGTCCGCGGCATAGCTCAGAGACTGCTGGTACTAGAAAGCTGTAATTTTCCATAGATATACATATTAATTAGGCCGAAAAAATGCTGTAATAAAATCTTGAAAAATGTTTTTTTTTTTGGGGTAGGTACACGAAAGTGGGGATGTTTTTTTTATATCTCGCCCACCCCAAAGTGTGGGGTATCGTTGAATAGGTCTTTCAAAAATATTAGGGGTGCTCGAAGGTCATTTTTCGATAAAGTTATTAGTTTGCGAAATATTTAGCTTTGAAGTGCTTATTTTGTATATGTATTGTTGTTGTGTTGTTGTTGTTATTGTTTGTTGTTTTGTTTTGTGTTTATGTTGTTTATTTGTTAAATTACTTACCGCTTCCCTTTTCACCGTCATGTGTACACTGTTTTTGTCTTCGTTTTAAGTTTAGTTATAAATCGGGGTCCCTCTGAAAACCAGCGCCGTGGCCCCTGCCGCGGCACAATGCTGTGAGGGACCCTGTTCAACGTCTTTGTTTACTTTTTAATTGTTTTTTATTATACTTGTTGTGTACGTTGAATAAATATTTTTCTATTTCTATTTTTGTTGGAGTCCAGTGTCCGCCCCCCTCTACCAGAGAAACTGTTATATTTGGAAATGTGAAAAAAATCGAGCAGTAGTGCATATAGTGAATTTAAAAGGAAAACTCAAATATAAGTAGGCTTTACAGGTTCGGGAGTAATAGTTAATTATGTGTGTCTATGTCAGTAACCGATATAAATTGACCCCACACTGCGTAAAGTTTGCTTTGAAGTAGGGCTCTACTAACACTGGTTTCGAATAGGTGTGATGAAAATACCTTTAAATTAGGTATCTATGCCAGGACTTTTTCGTAATGGCGTAGGAACTCTATCCTGGGTGTGTCCGACACGCTCTTGCCCGGTTTTGTGTCTGTATTTCAATCAAATCAACCAACAAGTCTTACATAAAATAATGTTTTAGCTTTTCCGGCCCTGTGCCAGTCTCATTCTCAACTTTCCAGCAGTCTAGCTCGCCAGCCAGCAGTCCATTTTTCACAATTTTTGTTCGTTCTTTTTTTTCATTTCTTCTATGCGAAAACATAATTCATCGTACAATCATTATAATTTCACAATCTCCTGCATTCGCTCGCGCTCGCATACCTAATGACAAGTTACATCCACTATTTATTTTTACAAGCTTTCTTTTGCGCAACATTTCTGTGCAACTTGATTGCTCTCTCGACTTTCTCTCGTCTAATGAGCGAATGAACCTTTAAACTAAGTGTCGTTTACGTTTGGTTTTAATTGTATAACTGGTTGTCATCTGTAAAAGGTTTTTCCTACCTGTTGATGTTTGGTTGCAATCGTATCCACATGCAACGTAACCTCGAATTTTCACCAGTATCTTGTGTCAGTTACATTACATTGCGAGGCCATGAAGCGAACGAGTTACAAGTAGTCGATAGAACGCAGCTATGTAATGGAACTTACACGTAATGAGCTACGAGTCGTCGACATTTTTAAGATGTATTATTAAGATTCCCGCGGTCCTCTGTGCTAGGTACATAGTCCACATATATAAATAGATGCTGAATCCACGTGAAAAATTGCATCGGCAATTTTGACGCGAAGAAATAGGTACATACTTTTACTTACACACTTTTAGATCTAGATATTAGTAGGGATGCGTCAAAGTGTGTCGTTAAATGTGTTTTGTCTTTATTTGCCAAGTTATAAATATCAGGAAGGACGTTGACATAAAATAACATACGCGGGTTTGCTTCGAAGGAAGTCGTAATTAAACTAACAAACGACCATAAACAACCCTTCGCTGATCATTTTATGCGATTGTGCGAATGAGGTCGACCTAGCTTCAGCTAAATAAGCATCTTTCTCCCCATTTGTAAGTGTAGGTTATCTTCTAACGTTTTTTTTCCTAGGCCGGAGATTATCAGGGTGTCGGCGCGGGCGTCGACCCCGACTACGGCCAATATGTGTCGTCCCCGGCGGCCCACTATAACCACATGGGGCATCTCACCATGGCACCCTCGCAGAAGTATCCGCACGTGAGTATCACAGCCGGGACCCAATCGAAAGGGTGAGTCGAGAAAGAGACGAGCTTGTGCACAGCGTGAGGGGGTTTGCGAGATCGTCACTACAACCGTTTCTTGAAGCATCTTTCTGTGACGTATGTGTCTTTGCGTAGGCTATTATGCCGGCATCAAAACAAGTGTATTACCAGAGTAGTATTCAACCGCGGCGATGAAAAAGTGTGAACAGAACTATATAACGCAAGTTTCATCCATAAAAGCTACACTGGCTGTCGCATACCTATCCAGCAAGACGACAGCGGGGGGCGGTTAGATCTTTGGACACTGGACTACTTGTCGTACGACCGCGGTAGACATACTTTCTAACAAATTCCTGTATAAGTGGCTATTAATCTCATTGTACCAGTCCAGTAGTTTCTCTCAGCATCCACAAACTCAGGACATCTCCGAAACACTGGCCTCCTTTGAAAACTCTCGACTTTGGCTCAGATATTTATCTGATTCATCTCAGATGACTTACTATAATATACCTACCACTTGTTCCCAGGTGATGGACTCAGTGTCGGTCTCGGGCGGCGGCTCGTACGGCGCGCCGGGCGGCCTCTACGGCACGTACGGCCATTACGGCGCGGCCGCGTACCCCGCGCAGCCCGCCTACATGGTGGAGCCGCCGTCGCAGGTGCCGCAGTACATCGGACAGGCGAGTGTGGACATAGCCTAATAGCTCGCTTAATCTAGCCTAATAACTGTGGTGGCCGAATCATCATAGATTTTGGAATCTTTCGTTTCTACGGCTTTCCACGTTCTCTCTCAGGCTGCGAACTAAATGCCAGCGGCCGGCGGGGCGACGGGTGGTTACGTTGTTCATTGCACGGTCATCACGCTTACCGCACAACGGTTATGACAACACACGCAATGCATTAGAAAATCGCTCACCGCCTCGCCGATCGCTGGCGTCACGTCCAGCCCGCGTCCACATGTCACATTCATCCTGTTAGCCATACAGCAGGGAAACTTTGTGTTTCGTTTGTCTACTGATCCAATTCCTTTGTTCCATCCCTGCTACTTTATGTGTCTGACTTTTTGTATTGTTCGTAAATGTTGCTATTGTCTTGATTACAGGAGTACGTAGAAGGAGGCGGCAGCGCGTCACCTAGAAGCGCCTCGCCCGGCGCCTTACCACCGCAACACAATTTACACCTACAACAGAGGTAAGCCGACCAATAAGGAGACATTCATCTATTTAAGAAAATAGCGACTACTAAACATACTTGATCTTTATCGATAGCTAAACTCAGTTATTCAACCACCCTTTCAGGTACGACTCGGCGTCATTAGAACAAATCGGGCGGCATTACTGCGTGACGTCACCGCGCGGCGAGTACGCGGCCGACGCGTACGGCTACCAACACTACCCCGCGGCGTACGACCCCGCACCGCACCAGCCGCCGCAGTTCAAAGTGAGTGCGCTACTGCAGCACCGGGACAGGCGGGCGGCGCACTGCGTGACGTCATCGCGCGGCGAGTACGCGGCCAACGCGTACGGCTACCAACACTACCCCGCGGCGTACGACCCCGCACCGCACCAGCCGCCGCAGTTCAAAGTGAGTGCGCTACTGCAGCACCGGGACAGGCGGGCGGCGCACTGCGTGACGTCATCGCGCGGCGAGTACGCGGCCGACGCGTACGGCTACCAACACTACCCCGCGGCGTACGACCCCGCACCGCACCAGCCGCCGCAGTTCAAAGTGAGTGCGCTACTGCAGCACCGGGACAGGCGGGCGGCGCACTGCGTGACGTCATCGCGCGGCGAGTACGCGGCCGACGCGTACGGCTACCAACACTACCCCGCGGCGTACGAGCAAAACATACCTCGATGTGACACACTTGCTTTTATGTGGGACCCATATAAAACAACTCACACAATCACACTAAACGCTGACGCCTTTCTAACTCAAATGCAAGGTATCTTCAGTGTAAAGAGTTTGACCGTTGTATATTTAGTTCAAATTGATTATAATGAATGAAACTTTCTATTTTTATAAATTTTCAGGACTCGCAGAATGGACTCAGTTTAGGCAGCGCCGGCGGTCAGTCGATGTATGGCGATGAAGAGGAATTACAAAAACAAATGGCTGGAATGGCGTTAGGTAAAAAAATCATTAAATTGTCTTCTGTCCAAACTAAGTTTTTGGGACATTTTTTTATATAAAAAAGTAAAACCGCCTTCAAAAAAAAAAACCTTCAAAAAAAACGTAAAATAATCCTCTAAAATAATGATAAATAAATAAAATAAAAAAATAAATGCGGTGCGAGCGGAATATTCTTTGAATGAAGCACCGACTTCATATATCTGCTGTTTAGTGCTAGGCCATAAAACTTTAGGCTTTCGTTTCTGTTGTCCGAAATAAACGCATTTTATTTTATTTTATTTATTTATCATTATTTTAGAGGATTATTTTACGTTTTTTTCTAAGGTTTTTTTTGAAGGTGGTTTTACTTTTTTGTTAAAAGATTTTTATTCCACAATTTTACGTCGATTTAACATTTTCAGAATTATCCTCCCAACTCCTAACCGTTAAGGAGTTTACCTTCCATCATCAGCTCATCAACATAAGATGATGACTACCGGACGCAAATACTTGAATAGCCTTAGAAAATATATGAAACACATGATACGTACCTATAAAATTTGAGGGTTGCTCTCGATTTCCCTGAGATCCCATCATTAGATCATGACTTGGTGACAGTGGGACCACCTCAGGAGTATACCCTTTCGAATAAAAAAAAAAAATTTGAAAATCGGTCTACAATTGACGTTTTTGAAGTCGGTTAAAAAAAGGAAGGCAACCAATTAAATGGGTCACCAAATAGTAAATGATTGTTGATGCTAATAGAGGGATCAGATGAATTTCAATTCAAATGCTTTGACAATCTATATTAGGTTTTTTTTTTAACATTTGACTTAACAATCATAGTTTGATAGTCAGTCAGTGTATTTTTTCATGACGAATAAAGTTGTCTATTGTCTATAGTGTCCTTCTATGGAGCTTGCTAACTATGTAAACAAACCGCTATACTGAAATTGTCTCTGAATTCCATAGAATGACACTTCGTCAATATCCTCCCGTTTTCATAATGTCCAGCACTGATTGCGTTTTTCTGTCCAATCGAAACTATTTTATGATCCTTAAAACCGCCTTAAAACACTCGTGTGATGTTATTATAAAAGTCGACTTTTAACCCCGTTTTATAAAACCACAGTCGTGTTTTAAGGACCCTCATGTAGCAGTGGCATAAACCAGTACTGTGCGACGCCCGCAGTGCACGGCGGCGCGGACGGGCGCCCGGACGCCGGCGGGCTGCAGTGGCGCGACCCCAACCTGCCGGAGGTCATCGGGTTCCTCAACTCGCCCTCCGACGTCGTCAAGGCCAACGCCGCCGCCTACCTGCAGCATCTCACCTACATGGACGACCCCAACAAGCAGAAGACGAGGAGTTTAGGTCGCTTACACTGTTCTAACTGACCAACCACCCTCTGGACACCAAATGTCAGGGCGAACGTTTCCGAAACGCATATGCTCATTTGCACCTATAAATCTCTAGCTTCGAATCGCGGCTCACTTTCGACCAGGTGGCAAGCGAGATGACAAGCTATGAACCAATCGCGACGCATTCCCCCGGCCCGCTCACCGCGGCTTTTTTCGTACTAATGACTTTCCAAGTAAGTTGTAAGAGATGCGGTGTCTAGAGGGTGGTTGGTCCGTGAGTAATAGCAATGGGCATTTGCTAGGCAAGCGTGCGCCATCGTAGAGCACATCTGCGCGTACCGTCAGGCGTGACTGGTCAAATGCAAGTGTTTGCCCCCACGAGATGGGGTCAACCAATCGGCTGCGATTCGCAGCTCTGTTTATCTTAACTTAAACTTACAGTTCATCGGAAAGGTTGGGTCTTCTGGCTCCGGTTCTTCGAGGCTTAGACAACCTAGGTTACCTAAGGGCCCTTGTATAGTTACCTGGTGTTCTATCTGTCCCACCGTGTGCGAAGCGAAGAAACGCACGCGGATTCCGTCTCTTATAAACTAACACAAAAATAGTCCTTATTTCGTTCCCACACGCGAGCCCAGCCGTGGGCTATCCAATCGAGCACAAAATTCCGCTAAGATTATTTAAATACAGTCGGTTTACAAATCTCTCCTCAAAACAGCGCCTTTCGCTTGGAGGTTAGAAACAAGACCCCCTAGAACAATGTCCGACCACAAGTGTCAGTCAAAAACGTCAAAACTGACAGTTGAGATTAACCTTTTAAAACTAACATAGCAAGGCGTGTTCGGGTACATGGAAAAAACGGCCCTGGGCCAGAACAGCAAGCCTATAGCGTATAAAAAAAAAATCTAATCGTTATCATTATCAGTTTAGGTCATTTAGACTGTCCTAATCACTATAATCTGGCCGTCTTCAAGTCTAGTAATAGTAACTTCATAGCTATGCAATGTGTCAGGATGACCTTCATAGCGGCAGGCCACTATAGACGTATTTGGGTAGTTCTATGAGCGTTTCAACCAGTATCACTTTCCTATCGCTTACATTGAAGAAACGAGACAATTAGCACGAAATTTTAATAAATTGAAATGGTATCGCAAGCACACTGTATCGATTTACAAAACCTCGCTCAGTGTGGCCCATGTCTTAAAAACATGCGACAGGACAGTGATAGTGGTTGAAAAGTTAGTAGCCTAGCACGCGCACCACTTTGTCGCTTGTCGCGCAGTGCGTCCCTTTCATAGTGATTGCATCGGTGAAGGACGCACTAAGCGAGAAGCGACAAAATGGCGCGCCTGCTAACCCCCCTGACGTATTCTTAACCCCTGGCCCCTGTTTCACCATCGTCACAATTGTGAGTTTTCAATGACAATTCGATGTCAACTGCTGACTTGAAGAGCTTTTGTTTTAACGCGCTTCATTTTGTCAAAGGAATGTAGTTCGATTGTCATATAAAACTGTCAATTGTAAAGATGGTGACATAGGGGCCTGGTTAGCGTGTATCTCGGGTCGCTGCTAAGCCTAATAAGCGTCGTGTTGCAGGCGGCATCCCCCCGCTGGTGCGGCTGGTGTCGCACGAGAACCCGGAGGTGTGCCGCAACGCGTGCGGCGCGCTGCGCAACCTGTCCTACGGCCGGCAGAACGACGAGAACAAGCGCGCCATCCGCGACGCCGGCGGCATCCCCGCGCTCATGGCGCTGTTGTGCCGCGCCACCGACATGGAGGTGAACCTCGACGCAGCCATAAGGCTTACCCTCACTTGAACCCCCCGCTGGTGATACGTGGGGTTTTCTTTGCTTACGCATAATCTTGTTACGCCTATTGTTAACTACATCTTGACCTAACTAATCTAACCAAGCTATGCCATAGTTGTTGTGTTGTTGTTGTTGTTGTAGTTGTGTTGTTGTTGTAGTTGTAGTTGTGTTGTTGTTTATTTATGTAGTATATTCATCTGTAGTTATTAATTTAATTTAAGTTGTTGTTAATTTTAAGTTTCTCCTTTCTGTTCATTTCTGCCACCTAATTTAGCTTCTTCATCTTGGTTTCTGTATTTTGGTTGTCTGTAAGAGATAGCTTTTAAGCGATAAGACCGCCTATTGTCTACCATACCTGTTTTCTGTAATCTCTTTGTACTATTTTGTGGTTTTCAATAAAGAATATTTGTATTGTATTGTATTGTTGTACTGGAAAATTTACGGCTTAAGCAAAAAATCGATTGTGTGAAATTAGGATTATGCGTAAACATACATTATGCGTAAAAAGATTATGCTATATAGAAGGTTCCGATACGTGGTGAGATTTTAGACTAATACCCGCCCTTACCCAAAATCACATGTACTATCTTGGTACAAAATATCGTTTGACATATATAATCTAAATTAATTCAGAAAAAACACATGATACCTCACTATACCCCTCCTCTCCCCTTGTGATATTTCGTGATTTCTTCCGAACCCCCAAAGCTACGATCTCTACATTACATCAACATCGTATTAAAGCATTTCGTAAAACTGCATCTATTTATAACCTTTGTACATTACCCTCGAACAGGTAAAGGAGCTGGTGACGGGCGTGATATGGAACATGTCGTCCTGCGAAGACCTGAAACAGTCGATCATAGACGACGCGGCGCAAGTGATCGTCAACAAAGTCATCATACCGCACTCCGGCTGGCATCCCACCAACCCCGGAGACACGTATTGGTCTACGGGTAAGCGAAGCGACTAACGATGTGTTATTTTTTACCGACAAAATTTTGTACGCCACCTGGCAAAACATATGGTCTACTGTGTTCTTGTTTTTTATTTGTATCTGTTTTTGTACCTATGTTTTGCAAATAAATAAAATGATTGATTGAACAATAAAAGTTGAGAGTGATCATAGTGTCCGCAATGTGGTTCCATCCCGTAAAATGTCACTGCGACTTGCTGTAAGTTGTGTGACTTAATACCATTTTTTTACCGCTGAATCGAATCACATTGTTGTGTGGTGTTGTGGCGACTGGTACTACTTGCTTCATATTGCTGTGTATATGAAATGCAAGGCAAGGTTTTGAGAGCAGACTCCTATTTCACCACCATTACAATTGTCAGTTTACTCTGACAATTCGATCTACATTTCACTGTCTATCGCATTAAAACAGAAACTCTTCAAGTAATTGTCAACTCGGCCATGTTATCTAACGCGTCTACTTCCGAAGGATTTAAAATTCTTAGGTGTAATGAATTGTAATTGTCCTTTTTCTGTAAATATTCTTAAGAGTGTGATAGACCAGCTTTACCGCGATATTATAGACTCGCTGGAACACGGTAAAACTGCGGTACTGTGAGAGACCGGCTGGTCTTGCGGTAATCTTCACCGCGTTAAAGCTCGCCCTTCTATCTTAATTTTAAATACGGAATAAAGGATATTATTATTATTATTATTATCACTCCCTGCAACTGTGTTGCTCGTCGTGCAGTATTCCGCAACGCGTCCGGGGTGCTCCGCAACGCGTCGTCGGCGGGCGAGTACGCGCGGCGGCGGCTGCGCTGCCTGCCCGGGCTGGCCGAGGCGCTGCTGCACGCCGTGCGCGCCGCCATCCAGTGCAACGCCATCGGCACCAAGATCGTCGAGAACTGCGTCTGCGTGCTAAGGAACCTGTCCTACAGGTTAGAGGCCATGTTCAAATAGGACTAGCGGGCCATAGGCCGTAGACAAGGCGACGCTGCTTGTGTAAAGCAGAGATCCCTTTAAGGTTCGCCTTTGTACATTTGCTTTTGTTTTGTGTTGTTACCTGGTTCTTTGTGTTTTATGTACAGTAAACAGGATATACATACATAAATATATAACATACATAAACGTCACACGCGAGCAAAAAAAGCAAAAAAAAAAAAAAAACCTCCTACGAGTGTCAAGACAGTAACCGATGTAGGCTGGGTACTAAAGCTAGGCACTGCAGGCGTGTTACGGTTACGAGCAGATACGACCAAGAAAGGAAATGAAAATTGTGGAAATATGTTGTGTCATGTCATGTGATATATTGATTTATATTTCTTTGTATACAGATGTCAAGAAATAGAAGATCCCCTTTACGACACTAGAGCACCGCCGACTCAGTCGTCTGGACAGGCGAGGATACAGGCCAGCGCGTCCAAAGGTACATTTCTTACTTCTTATTACAATACTGTATCTTTAACTCTTCTCTCATTAAGTATAACAAAAATTAATTTAAATCTCCATTGACTTACTAACACCAGGGACTTTAAGTCAAGTACAAAAGTCACGAAAAATGCGTCCCAGTACAACACGGCATTTTTCGATGACAGCCAGACGTCATAGCGCTGTCGTTCGACCAATCTTAAGACTGACTGACGTTCGATTAGTGGTCTTTTTTTGCAAATGAATGGTCTATTGGGCTAGCCCGCAGGGTTATTGCGTATTTATTTTGACACTCCTCATTGGATTGAAATGTATTTTTTAGTATATGACTATGCTGTTTGCGAGCGAGTTAGACAATAAGCATGCCGAAGTCCATGGTGTTGGTAAGTCAATGTAAATCTGTCTTCTTTCCTAGGAGAGAACCTAGGCTGTTTTGGCGGTAGTAAAAAGAAGAAGGAAGGCTCTTCATCTTCCAACTCCACCAGCCCGCTGGGCAAGAGCGACCCCGACACGCAGCCGCTCGACACGCCCTCTGCCACGCAGCTGGGGTACAGCGTGCCCAAGGGCACCGAGATGCTCTGGTCGCCGGAGGTGAGTGCGGGGGACTTGTGCTGACGAGGGTACAACTGTACATGTACAAAGGTGCGTTATGGGGCTAGTGAGGTTGGACTACTGGGTCCCGTAAACGAGACACCAGAAACAGCTACAAGTTTCAAGGCTGTACAACGCGAACAAAATTATATCCCTTGGTGTTCTTTTTGTTTCTTCGGGGATAGTTCCAATTAAAATCAATTTTTTGCACACGTTGAAACTGATTTATTATTAATTAGAAAATATAAACTAAGGAGCGCGGCCCCAGCTACGCTAACGATTTGAAAGCCGGTGTGAGAGAGAGGAAGAAATAGTTTCTGTCTGTTCGGAACACTTGTTCAGCGCAAACCAAAAACAGAAAATTCACTAGGAGACACGAAGTCCTGCTATACGTGCCGACAACACAGCGAACTCAAACAAATTCACTCTAAGTTGCCAGTCACCTCAAGCATACTCTGGCGGTTTGATCTGACGTCGCTTACGACATTCGTCGCGAAACTTTTCCGTCTCTTTTATGCACGAGGCTTCATGCGTTAGAAATTAGAGAACTCTCTGTCAATCTTGTAGGTTCGGATCCTACCGGCTGCGTCATGTTTACAAGCGAGAGGACGCAAGGGCAGGATGCAGACTGGTTTAATGTTCCAACAGCTGATGATTTGTTTCTGATTCGTCGTATTCCTGTTTCGCCGGATTCTTGTTTCGTGGGATTTTCAATATCAAATGAAACTATGTAATTACCGTGCGTGACTCTTAGAGCAGGAAAGGAATGGAGATGTTGACGCGCGATTTCGCCTCTGCCAAATCTCTAACATTAAGTTTGATCAAGATAATCAGGGTCTGTTGATTGTGTGCGTGTTTTTGCATTTATGTGACAGTTTTTGTAAGAACGTAACAAATTTTGACAGGAGCGTAGACGTGTGCTGTACGTGTGTGTTCCTCGTCCCCTCAAAAACACGTAGATGAAACTCATAAGAAAACCCGTTTGTCCCAGGTGGTGCCTCTGTACATGGCGCTGCTGCAGACGTGCTCCAACCCGGAGACGCTGGAGGCGGCGGCGGGCGCGCTGCAGAACCTCGCCGCCTGCTACTGGCAGCCCTCCATCGACATCAGGGCCGCTGTCAGAAAAGAAAAAGGTTCAAGGACAACTTTACAGATATGAGGCTGCTAGATCTACAGCTCAGAGACACTAGTTTTTATGATTTTCAATTGTAGGATAGCACTCTCTTCTAATCATTAAATTTCTCTTGTAACTTTTCTCTTTTCTCTTCTTCTGGGATAATATTTTTAGGTTTCCGTACCCAAAGGGTAAAAAAGGGACCCTATTACTAAGACTTCGCTGTCCGTCCGTCCGTCTGTCTGTCTGTCTGTCACCAGGCTGTATCTCATGAACCGTGATAGTTAGGCAGTTGAAATTTTCACAAATGATGTATTTTCTGTTGCCGCTATAACAACAAACACTAAAAACAATAAAATAAATATTGAAGTGGGGCTCCCATACAACAGACATGGATTATTTTGCCGTTTTCATAGATAGTCGAACTCGTGCACCAAGGGTTCCGTGCACCCTTAGTGCACGAGTCCGACTCACACTTGGCTGTTTTTTTTGTGTCGTTGCCCTGACCCTGGGTGCGTGTGTGCGGGCAGGGCTGCCGATCCTGGTGGAGCTCCTGCGCATGGAGGTGGACCGCGTGGTGTGCGCGGTGGCCACGGCGCTGCGCAACCTGGCCATCGACCAGCGGAACAAGGAGCTCATCGGGAAGTACGCTATGCGCGACCTGGTGCAGAAGCTGCCCAGCGGCACGCAGCACCACGACCAGGTCAGTGGGGACACATTTATGGCCATTTTCATTTAACAATACAAATATTATTTATTGAAAACCACAAAACAGTACAAGGAGGTTACAGAAAAAAAGGTATGGTAGACAATAGGCGGTCTAACATGACTGTGCTGTCAAGCGTTACTCAAGTTACGTTTAAATCACGTCTTAATGGTCAGCTCTTCAAGGTTAGAGTGAATAGGCTGTTACTGAACCAGTGAGTTACAACTTGGGCCTCATAATCTGCACCTTCCATCAAGTGAGATAGGGGTCAATCACTGATCAGTTTATAGTAAAAAAAAAAGCTTTGTGACGAAATGTATGTGTTAGAGTTGAAATTTATAAAAAAAATGGTGTTTATAAAGCAACAAATAATTCACTATTTAGTGCCTAAGAAATACTCGAGAAGTACAAAGGGTAGCTTGATGACGGCTGCACGCATGCGTGGTACGGCCTACAGTCTCTAAGCAACGCCTAACAATAATAGAGCTGTCAACTATTTATAATACTTTATTTTTAAGTTAAATTGTAACTACACTCATGAGTAGATAGTGTGCCACCACCACATATCGACGGTAAGATTTGTACGCCTTTAAACAAGATGGCAGAGGACTTTTCTTTATTTATTTTGGTACACAATCTTAACTTATATATGTATCACAAATAAATAGGTCAACCAACTTTTAAGTACTGTTATCCTGCATGTACTGTGGATCAGGAGACAACAGTTTACTACTAACATGCTGTCACAAATCAGCTTTTAATGAGTGACCCAGGGGACATCACGATCCACACTAAAAAGTCCTGACCCAAATACATTATATTCTATTAGATAGTATTCTAACCCACCTATCCCCTTCCAGCAAGGCACGTCCGACGACACGATAGCAGCGGTGCTAGCGACCCTCAACGAAGTCATAAAGAAGAGCGGCGAGTTCTCGCGCTCGCTGCTGGAGGCCGGCGGCGTGGAGCGGCTGCTGAGCCTGACCAAGCAGCGCCACCGCCACACGCCGCGCGTGCTCAAGTTTGCAGGTCGGTATACGGGTGTCCGTAAAACCACCAGAACTATAAGCTGTAACTCATCCTTCTATTCCGATATAACAGTCAGCAGCAAAGGTAGTCGCAATCATCTGCACAAGCTCTATGTCTGTAAAAATAGAGCCGTGCTTAGGTCATTGTGAAGGCTTCGGTTGCTTAGCAACTATTGCTGTTGACTACTGTGCCTAAACCCAACGTCAAAGATCAGACGGTTGGTAGAGCAGCTTAGAAGTCCGCCTTTGTACTTGTATCTCATTGTTTGTAACTTGTCTTTATTTCTGTATTTTCTGTGCAATAAAACGTTTACTTACTTATAAGCATAAGATTAAGTAAAAATTATCTTAGGCGATGTATCATAGTTTTCGAGATATTTTTCACTTATAAAACTCGTGACTTTAGCCCGTTTTGTAAGTTACAGACGGCACAGCTCATTTTGGAATTTCGTAAATGTAACTAATTATTGCACAATTTTGCGAAAGAGGTCGTCGAATAAAATATTTTTGTTTTGAACCATCATCAATATCTGTAGATATTTTTGTATTTTTACTTGATTACACATTTTTAGTAAATATTAAAACAGATGAGACTAGAATTCAGGATTCCTATTTTTGGTTCTGCCAAATACTGGGTTAAATAAATAGTGTGGTTCCCAAAATAGTACAGC
The DNA here is from genome assembly GCA_963691665.1 of Clepsis dumicolana. Lineage (NCBI taxonomy): Eukaryota > Metazoa > Arthropoda > Insecta > Lepidoptera > Tortricidae > Clepsis > Clepsis dumicolana. Next base: position 4,975,000 of record OY829528.1, on the reverse strand, counting down.
AGTTACTAATTTATAGCAGTAAAATGCTCTCGATCGGGCACCGAAAATGTTGTGCATACGGCCAGGGCTCCTCGCCGGCGCGGGGCCTAATTCCCACGCGTATGCTTAGTGTACTCAAGCAAGCTGCCTGTACAGGTCAAGTGCTGATGACGATGTGGTCGCACGCGGAGCTTCGCGAGGTGTACCGCAAGCACGGCTGGCGTGAGGCGGACTTCCTCACGCCGGCGCGCGGCGCGCAGCCCCGGGCCTCCTCCAACACCAGCGGTCAGTACCTTAGCAGCACGCAGACGAAGTGATACAACTTATGCCCGTTTTCACCAACGACTCCTAAAATTTAAGGGATCCCTTAGCTCTTTTAGGGGACACCTAAGATCAATTTCCGTTTCACCAACGCTTAAGTAACACCTAACTGCTTAGGGGGTCCCGTAAGTTTAGGGGGTCGAATATTGACCCCCTAGCGCTAAGTGACAGTTCGCGCAGTCGCAGATGCGTTTTAATTTTTATAGGTTATCGTGCATTTGTTATGCAATAATTAACTTGATTGATAATATTTATATAAAATGGAAGGCTATTTAAATGATTTTGTAGAGGTTGGAAGCTGTTGAATAAATATATTCACATCAAAGTTATTTAGATCAGACTGAAGATCAGATGATTTATCAAAGTATGATAGGTACTAAAGATTTTTCATAAGATATACCTACTCGCAGAATGTCGAAAGAAAACGTGCTTTTCATACTTGAAAAAATTTAACATTAGAGGTATTTGGAATATAAGAATAACCCAAAACAGAAGAAGAATAGTTCTGTATAAAGGAAGGCCTCATCGCAGTTGGACGAATGCCTAATACTAATTATCCATCATCAGTCTATTCTTGACTCTCAGAATACAAAACAAACCAGAAACCGAGTTCAATCATAACGCCGCGTACTGTGTCAATTTGTTATTGATTTCGCTATCCGTTTACACTTAAAATAATAATCCTATGCTGTTTTTTTATAAACCCAACGGCATTTCTGCATGTAGGAACCACATGAGAAGCGATTAATTAACATGCGCGCTTGCGGGTTCTGGTCTGTTCTGTATTATACGGGTTTCAATGAAGTCGAATAACACAATACTTTGAAAATATGTACAGTTCATGAATAAATTATCAGATAACTAATCATTCCAGTTTCAGTCAATGAATGCTCGCTAATATACTACAATCATCGCACCGAAAGTTCGAAAAAAAATTGATAGTTATAAACTGTTCTGATTTTTCTGGATGGCAAAGACCATACAGCCTAGTCAACATTTAAAAATAAGAAATAAGACGTCAATTTAGTATTAATTATATATCTGTATAGTTTTTCTATGTTTTTATAATGTTGGTTTATTTTTTTTCAGACGATTTTTGAAGTTATTTCTCTTAAAAAAATTATCGATACAAAACCGGTTTTAGAAATCACTATAGCTAAAACAAACCGTCACTTAGTTAAGTAACCCCTATTAAGGCGTTACCTAAGATGGTGAAAACGAAATTAGGTTAGGGAGAGATATAAGGGGCCACTTAGGATAGGGGTCCCCTGACTAGGTGATGACTTAAGTATCGTTGGTGAAAACGGGCATTAGTCTAGCTACCAATTTGGCTCTTCCTCACGAGCTGTCGGAACGCGCGGGCAGTATAGCTTGGGGATGTTAAGTTGATGTGAATGGATGGGCGCGCACACAGCGTCATGTCATATACTGTACTATACTACTGTAATACTGTAAGTAGGTTGGTATGTAAACTGGACCAAATTTTGTGCCACTAAGTATATATTGACAGGAGGATTTTGTCCCGATAACAATAATACGTTATACGGTAATCGAATAAAAAAAAAAAATTTGTGTTGTATTATTTATTGTTCACTTTTTCTGTAGTAAAGTTATCCGATTCGAATAATTTGGTAGCATTTTTCATTACTATAGGCTAGAGTAGTCAAAATCAAAACCTTTGCGAAAGTTAATGCTTTGTCGTTTTTATTGCCTTTTTTGGTATCGTACGGCGTGTAGTTTTGTAAGTTATCACGCATATCACCTTAAAATCACCATGCTATACGTGCTTGTTTTGATCACGAGTTAATCCTAATCTTGAGGTTAAAAATATTTCAAATATTGAAATGTTTTAAATAGTTAAAATTGGTCAGAGGGTCTTCTTGATACAAAATGTTACGATGCATTGATTTGATTTTAGTCCTAATAGCAATAAAGGTTTCCAGAGACGGTAAGTCGAGTTGAACACGAGCAAACTAAATACAATCGCTATGGAAAACTGAACCAAACTGCACAGAATACTTTACGCCTGCATAATATCAAGCATTTATTAATTAATAACAAGCGATGCATTTTGTACATAATCTGTCTGCGTTTGTAAAGTGTACATTGTGTGAACCACTTGAACTGTCTGCGTCTGTCTGTATCATTGCAATGTTTCATAAGCTATTCTGCTCTTATAAGGGGTGGTAGTGTAAAAGAGTTGGTGAGATCTTCATTTTCATGCAAATTCTATGAAATTTAGATTATTGGTTGTGAACTGTCTGAGATCGCCAATTGTGGTATAGGAGTACTGTAAGAAGCGTTATTGTTTAATCAGGTTATCACTTAGGCTTTAGAAACGGATTTTTCAATACTTTGATGAACCGAACGTTTTACGTGTACATCTGTTCTTGGAACGCGCGTTTCCGAGGGGCGCAAATTAGAATTCTTAATTAATAGTATAGTTGAGTCACGAAATGAAGACTTCTGAAAAAATTAGCACTCGCTGCATAAAATGTGTCATTATCCTTTGGGGACAGGCGTTCCTTTTTCCCCAAACTGTAACTATTAATAATCAACAATCCAAATTTCACGAAACTCGCATGAAAATGTTAACACATCTCATCGACCATCCAAACCAGCTATACTCAACCTGTGGCCCGTCAAGTTTCATTGATAATCTAATCATATTTTGTTGTCAACTATTTCGAACTACGAAAAAGCTAAATTCCCACCATGACTATGCAATTGTGGTCCCGCATAAAAAAAGGTTGAGTATGACTGATCCAAGCAGTACCACCCCGCCCTCACCTCGGTTCTGGCTCAACCTTTCCATCACGGTACACAATAGGCCAGGGCACGCCGTCGGGCGGCGCCGCGCCGCACTCGCCCAGCAACGCCAACTCCACGCTCAGCCGGCCCATGGCCTCCACGGGCGGTACGCGCTACGAGGACCGCACCATACGGAGGCATAGAGAGGTACGCTAGGGGTTCCAGAAGGTTCTATAGTGCCATAGCATAACAACGACCTTTAAGTTAAGGCTGACTTACGCCGATCTGGGACTAGACCGCACTATAAGGAGGCATAGAGAGGTACGCTAGGGGGTTTTATTGTGCCATAGCATAACAACACCTTTGTATAGCCTTTAAGTTAATGCTGACTTGCGTCGATCTGGAATTAGACCGCGCTATTCGCAGGCATAGAGTGGTACGCTAAGGGTTTCGCCATGCCCTCGCGATCCAGAAGGTTTTGTAGTGCCATAGCATAACAACGACACCTATTTATAGCCTTTAAGTTATGGCTGACTTGCGCCGATCTGAATTAGACACTAACTCGATGTTAACGTGACATCTGTACTGTTTCTTATAATAGAATTTTACAGCGCATTGGTTTTTTAAATTGTTTTGAGGAATAAATAAATAATAATGAATAATCAAACGATACAAATATATCAAGTCGGCCTTTTAACTAAGCTAGTTAACTAAGATACTTCTTTCCACTTGGTCAATTGTTTCCAATTTTTTTACATTTCCAAAATATAAGGTACAGAAGTCCACTGCCCGGAGAGTCACTATAAGAAATATGGCACCAACATTTACACATAGACATACTATTACCGCGGCAATAAAGTTTGATAATGCTTTTTTGGAAAGATTTATATGGAGACATCAAACTGACGGAATGTATAGAGCGGGGATGGTCGTGGTGGTAAGCTGAAGTAGTCGTTGTTATGCTGTGGAATTATGGTCGTACCATCGCACGGTTGTGGCTTCACTGGTATGACTGTGCACGCTATGGTGGAGGCGACATGTACCATTTGCTATGTAAAAAAACAGGAGTATTACATTATAAAAGGCGATTGCTGTGTACTGCGTCAACGTTCCATCTTATCATCGTCATCGTGCAATGGTAACATAATAACTGACATCATTCATAAAAATAACCTGTCGCACACAACATTCTGCCTGCACACTGTGTTCGACTTGCACTGACTTTAGACACTATCTTGACGTATTTGTTTGACATTACGTTAACCCCGGGTTACTTTAACCCAGGTCGGTGCAAGTCGGACTATGAAGACTTATTAACCCGGCCAAAATATGTCAAAAATCATCCTAATAAGCTATCCAAATATTCGTCAGGTAGGTAAGTATTGTGTGATAATTATTTCACATTTCATTTCACATTCAGTTTTTGGCGAACTGGAAACGTTTCAGGATATATTTAAAACATAATTCTAAACGCTAACGGATTGTAAGTGAATGATCCTAGTTACGTGTTAAAAGATATCAAAATGTTTACATTTTCAAAAATAAATGTCTGACAAAAGAACGTTGTGGAAAGCGTATCGCTTGAATATATCCCTAAATTAACGCCAGCCTCTCTTCCAGAATGACGACGCGCCAGCGATGGACGCGAACAATTACCAGGACGGCCTCGGCATGGGCAACCCCAACGGCAGGCCTGTGAACCTGCAGGGGGTGCAGGCGTCGATGCCGATGCCGCCGAGCAGTCGCTAGTAAGGTCGCAAAATGGCCAACATCGTGGGAGTAATTTGAACTTTCGTTTTGCTGAAGATTTTTGGTAGAGCTTTGTGGAATTAGGAGTAGAAAGAGTTGTTAACTCGGGCGGAACTCGTATGTCCATCTGAATATCGATTACTTTTAAGCGCGCGGTTTTGAGTGGACATGGCAGCGTTGCACGCATGCGATCAACTATGTTCAATGCTGCGTTCACCGCGTAAAACAATGTTCGGTAATTAGATTATCTGATCTAAAATGATATTCGCTGTCTTTACCTGTGTTTATGAAAAGCTACAATTTTTTACCTCGAAGACAGCGAAAGTCAACGAAATTATGTGTATCGTAGGACCAGTCTTGAGGTTAATAATTGTTTCTATTGTTAATTTTAATGCAATTGATTTCTATTCAAGAAAGGTTTTAGGCTAATCGCGACGAGTTATGACTATGACTATTTGTAACTCGGCTCGGTTATGTTTGCGGTGGATTTTAAAGAAGTCAGTTTTATTTTAAAGTGTTTCATAAAAATCAACATTGAAAATAGCAATAAATTATGACTTATGAAATAATTATAACTATGCTAAACATTATATCTTCTTTAGCCAATTATAAACAGTATTTAGGTAAACGTTCAGTATAAATTCAGTGCCATTGGGAAATGATACGATCATTGTTTCCGCGTAAAGTTTTCCGTTTGAAAGTTATTCACACGATGTTCGCTGCGTTATCGTAATTCTTATAACATTGGGAAAGTATATTATTGCACAAGCGTTTAATACGATTGCGATAAATATTTGTAGCGTTTCGCCTTTATTACTGTTTTGTTTTGTTTTTACATATTTATTTGTATGTAACTATGTGGGGTTCTAACAATGATAAAGTTTGATGAAATAATTGTCAAATTTATCAAATTAAAATGTCGCATTTAAAATTTCGGCAAACGTCACTTCATCATGAATGTAAAGGCCCACTAAGATGACAAAAATGTTTAAGTAAATTCTCGCGAAACTATGCCATTTGATAAAGCGCATTTAAAGCTAAATAATAGGCACATTTTTTTTGTGTTTTGACTGCACTTATTTATTTACGATAAGGCCTAAATAACATAGCGCCGCGCCGATTTTTTAAAAAATCATGTCAATTCCCCATGTATATAGTCGTGCCATTGTATGTTGTATGTAACCTCAGATTTTTCATGTAGGTGTTGTGTATCGGTTCTTTTCTAATTGGTTGGACTGTTTCCGTTCAAGTCCTATTTGGATGGAAGTGTCGTTTTGTACGGCCGTTTTGTTAAAAAAGGCGGATATTATTATAATAAAACTATACTGTGCGTTTAATATTGAAATGGGAAATATATCACGTTTTTTGTAAAATTTATTCACTATTGACTCACAGTTTCTCTTAACTATTTAATCTCATTGAACTTTTAAAGAGGGTAATTTATGAATAGATAAGACAAATCTTTGAAAGATATTGTACGAGAGTGGCGATTCCATTGCAATGTTAACCGCACAGAATTAAAACCTCTTTATATAAAATATACCTAAAGTTAACTCAATTATACACAAGCATTCGATTAAAATACTAATGTTAAATTAAACTGTTAGTCCGTTATAACTCGATCATGTCCATCGTAGTCTCCTTTACACTTCGAGTCGTATAGTGGCTAATAAAAAAAATAGAATTTTGTAATATTTTGTATCCATTCCACGACCTAAGAATAATTGTAATATAGGTGTCTATGTCCTATGATATACTTAAGGAATATCCGTCTTGTTATAGCGATAGGCGTATGGAAAGTAAGCTTCAATCTGAATCATAGCCTGATTAATGACAGAGCGGTCGATGACTCCTTGTGTTCCACAAATGTGTCTTCAAAAACTAGAAATCCGCAGCTACCGTTTGAACATGTTTTGCTAAGAAAGGTTGTTTTGAACATTCAGTTAGAGTATTTTTTTTTGTTCTCGGAACGTCGGAAACATACTCATTTAGCTAGGTCCACTTTTAGCAAAGAATTATTATCTAAAAGCCAATCTAACTAAAAATGTGTTATCAAAGTCAATTTTCGATAAGTGGAGCTTCTAGTTTTTGACGTAACTGTAACCTGCCAATTTTAACTGTGCTACGCAGTGGAACACACTGTATTGTCGAATGTAAATTGTTTTACCTACCTAAACGATGTCGACGGACACGTGAAAATGATGCATGTCTAATATTGTTAAATATTTCATCATTTTTACAAGTTTCAATAAATGAATCCGGCTGTGGAAGAATCGGTTAAATTATGACAATTAGTAAATTTAAATACAAGAAACTTGGATGTAACGGGGTATAATTTAAATGCATTTAAACCGTTTGTGACCTCTGGCGCCGCGGTTAACTGTATGCTTTAAAAACTGTTTTGGTTGACTACCCTCCGTCTATGGTCTTAGTTTAATCTATAGAAATAACTATTTATTTTCCATTAATAATAAAACTAGGATTATTTTAGGTCATCATAGGCTATACAATTAAGGGGTTTTTTTGTGAGAATGTATTTCTTTATCTATGTAATAACATTTTTGCACAATAATGCATTTTGACGTCCCCAAAGGGGCGCCACACGACTGACTGGTACAAAACTACCCTCATCCAGTGCATTATATGTTTTAAGTACCCGTGTATGTAAGTGTTTTTGTATATTTTTATTATAAATGTAAGTGAATGTACAACAAGTTTTTTTCATTATAACAATAAACTTGCCAGGGCAACGTTGCTTCTATGAAGCTAGAATTTTAATAATTTCTTTCGTACTCTCTTTCATAATTTCTTTGTAACTAGATGATAAGCATAAGTATTTAATCGTACATGATTTCTTTTTAGATTCATGGGTTTTACTTTAAAAGGGCATTGTCCAATTTTACATTAATTTATAAAGTGCCCTAGTTCTTTGTAACTTGTATCAAAATGTATTACTTAGAAATTGTCACTAATCTATATTTGACGTAACGTCATCATCGAATGACAGAGCTAACGTAATTTTAGGTTATCTCTGACAGCTTCCATTGTAGATATCATTGAAGATGATTTATAATTTTTAATAAAATAATGTATACTTGAAATAAACCACCCTAAGTAGGGCTTGTTGTATAGAACACGTTTATTTTTTTAATTAGGTTTCGCAGCTATAGATAAATTAGTTTCGTCGTTATCACTTTCACCTTTGCAGAAGATCTCTATAAGTTTATAGTATTTTTAAGTCATTGTAGTTTCACCTCTAGGGCTCTGCGCAAGCGGGTTATTTAAAAAAGCGATTCTGTACTTGTATAGTTACATAAACACATAATAAAAAAAAAAATTGAGTTATCGCTTTAAGACCGCCGGGCGCGCAGGTCTTAACGGAAATCTATGTAGTGTTACACCGCGATTGAAAAAATATATTAAAATGTCTATGGTCAACCATAGACGTAGAGTTGTTGGAACAGTAATACTCGATTATTTATATTTTATTTAAAATTTTATATTGAAAATTATTTAAAGAGTGCAGTCTTCGTTTGTCGTTGCGACGTAGCTGATAGTGAATGATAGTTTCTCTTATGTCATGTTGTACGTAGATTTTAATAGAAAATATTTCTCTTATATAAAGATCCATTATGATTGAAAAATAATTATATTATACACATTTCACAGAGAATTAAATGAATGATTTTTTATGTTTTGTTTCTTTTTGGTTGCCTTCTTTTTTCCTATTTAGTCATGATATCTATCAATTTAGCCAATTTATAAAAAGGCCTATAGTCTAAGTATTACCACGACATGACTTGTGGAAGTTTGTATGAAAACGATTTTATTTCACTTTCATACAATTTGTATTTGGTAAGTTAATCGAATACATGGATTTGCGAACCAACAACAAGACTCAATAAGGAATTAAGCTTTAGAAATCTTTACCGTACATATAATTTACACTTTCGTTTAGTATTTGCTTACCGCCTGTTTTTTTAGTTAGTTTTTTATTATAATGGTAATTGGGTACTAGAAAAATGTTGTAGTTAAATTAGTATTATTAGTATGAAGCGTTTTGTATCTGTTAAAGCGAGTTGTCAAAAATTTAATTTTTGGAACAAAATTACCGAACCCAGCGTTCAGGGTTACCTGTACTATTTAAGTAAAAAAAATCCTATCTGTATGAATGCTCACATTTTCTATTTATCAGTAGTGTCTTTAAATTAATCAGTTATTGAATTTATATGTGTAATAGTTTCTAACGAAATTGTATGGGTAAGAGGCGTAGTAGGAGCACGTTTTTTATTGGTGATACATTCTTTTTTACTAATGATTATATGAACACTGATCTGATTGTTGGGCGAGTGTTCGGCATGACGTTACTTAATCCACGACAGTATTATCCAGTAATCCCATGTACCAACGTTGCTAATACACTTAACTACATTTAAACCGGTTGTTTGATTTGCGACGCACCTATATTGTACAGTACAGTGGCCAACACTAGAAACCATCGACTTTAAACATTAAGACGCGCCACGCACCTCTTTAGCGCTGACAAAATGCGACCTTCACTCATTAGCTGTCATTAGACTGACATGTCAAACTTCAAGGGAATATACCACTTGGATAATGAGTATGTTATTTACTTACGTATGAAATGTGATTCCTTGTGCTTTGTTTTTCTTTTGTGTGTTATTTGTACAGTTCAAAAATGTGCACGAAGTCATTTTAAGCCGTTGAAACTGTTGTAATTGGACAAGTCACGAAATGTCACCCGCGCGGCGGCCGTTGGCGACTAATTCACCGAGTAACCTAATCACCTGTATTGCTTGTCCGCGCGCTGTGAAGGGGTGGCGCATCCGTCACTATTTGGTACATCAATGCTAGAAACCCATAAAATGGTAGTGTATTAATTAGATTGTGGACAGTCATTTAACCAAGTTACAAAAAGTTAGCCGCCCGAACAGGGACTTGAACCCTGGACCCTTGGATTAAAAGTCCAATGCTCTACCGACTGAGCTATCCGGGCATACCTAACTTCGCCCGAATTCTTTATCGCTTGCCGCACACCGTAAGTAGGGTAAATGATTGTATCACGAATGTGTTCCAGTAATTGGCTAGTTTCGATAAAAATAGCCAGCATAATGAGTAAATCACGCCTCGGCTCGTATAATGTGTATTACTGGAATTACTACATTGTAAAGTTAATGGATGGGCAGGCTGCAACACCTTAAGTCCAATAACCTAAATAGTACCCTGTTTTATGGGATTTTAGCATGGCGGAACGATTACCCTCCCGTGTTGTGAGTAAAACCATAACGCCGTCGTGGTTAGATAAAAATTATGGTTCGTAAGTCGTAACATACTTAGACTTAGTATCGAAATAGACCAAGTAAGGTTTAGTAAGTAACAGCTGTGAGAATCGAGCGTGTGAAATTTTTACGTCACGATATTTTAATAATAATAGTGATGGAATTAATAATCGTACTGTTGCAAAACCCGCCTGGCATGCTGTATTCAAAAATATCGATTTTAATCGACAAAAATTTAGCAAGCGGAGTGTGTGGTATGAAAACATGTTATTATAAGTACTCTACATTTCGATATGCATAGTAGTCTCTCCTCATTGGCTATTTCGGTAGAGCAGGTATGTGTGTGTTTAGTAAACAGGTAGGTTGATACTGTTGGGTGTAACAATAGCTGCCTGTAAAGGTTATTAGATCTTAATTAAGAACGTTAACGTATGGCACAAGTTTTAGTATCCATAGGCTGCTAGTAGGTATTTAAGTACTTTATTTTATGCGGGATATTAAATACCTATTAACATTCTTTAATTTAGGTAAGTTACCTATTCTAATTTATAATTACTCGGTTCATTGGCGTGCTATAAGTGTTGTAATTTACTTGGACAATGTATCACTGCAATTTTATTAAAGGTTATGTTTTATCGTTATTAAGTACCCATATACTTAATAACTTTAGCAAACCAAGCCCATTCGTGAACTTTATTATTATCACCGTGAGTTAAGCAAAGAGCTCTGTAATGACCCCAGGATCAGAAGTTAGCTAACTACAGTTGACAACCGATTTAAAGCCCACTTTAGATTTGCAAGTAAAATCTTACATTACTTGGCTCGATCGAAGACTGTCGAATACTTCAACAGAGCCGCGACACCATAGAGAAGCAATAAAAAAAAAACCGGCCAAGTGCGAGTCGGGACTCGCGCACGAGGGTTCCGTAGAAAGATTTTAACGCTTTTCCCCAGTGTTTTAAGAAGTCCAGTGTAAGCAGAGCCCTGCTCCTAAGCAAAATGTACGCAGTGTGGGGTCAACTTATATTGGTCCTCGAAATCTAGAGGCATACATAAAAATTTAAAATTTTGAGACTTTTCTGAGTGGTTGTACAGTCTATTAGTACTATTAGAGCTACCTTCATAACAAATTTCAAGTTTCTAGGACAAACTGAACCCTTTAGGTTTTCAAAAAACGGCAATTTGTATGGAAACGGCTTTTTTAATGACTGTATCTTTTGATTGCGTTTACTTAGATGCTTGATTTTTTTCACAGCTGCAAGGGACCGCAGGTATTTGATATTAATTTCAGCATCCTACCTCCACGCGTTCCAGAGAAAAAGGGTCTTGACAGACAGACGGACGGACAACAAAGTGATCCTATAAGGGTTCCGTTTTTTCTTTTTGAGGTACGGAACCCTAAAAACCTTTGACAAAGCATTGGATGCGAACTAGATTTTCACCAAGAATTGCGTAAGTAAACTATGTCATATTTTACAAGTTCCATGCGGGTTTGATGTCTTAAGCCCTCTGCAAGTTTGAATTACCTAGCTGAAAAAATAAAAGAATGCAACGATATTTTCACTCTAACTGAAAGCAGTGACGCAGGCTTATCGGTCATAGTACACAGTCATGACTCAGTAAGTAAGTACCTAACCAGATTTTTTTTATATTTACTTCTTTAGCAAAACACTAGGGTTGGTGTCAGTTAGGAAATGTGCATTGATTTACGTGTACGGCCTATCCGCCTTTTTTAGATAATTTTCAATGCATTGCGTCTTCAAAAATACATGTTCTGCTTATGGTGAGTATGGTTGGCTATCAAAATTGTTAACACTTTTCTTTGGATTTTATTGGAATAGCAAACGTCAGTCATACAAGCTGTGATTTACTTACTTTTTTAACCCCCAACCCAAAAAGAGGGGTGTTATAAGTTTGACATGTGTATCTGTGCCCTAAGCACGACTTGTCGAATCGAGAAATCTTATATTAAATTTTTGTTCCAAATACGCTCACGGGCGGGCGCTGTTCCAAACGTCATACAAACTCGTTATAGTTTACTATTCGATTTTACGTGACGCAGGATTCGACAAGTCGTGCTTAGGGCACTGTATATATGTCTGTGGTATCATAGCTCCCAAACCGATGGACCGATTTCGATGCTGTTTTTTTAATGGAAAGCTATAATCGAGATGGTCCTTAGCTGAGTTTCATTAAAATCGGTTCACCCGCTTTTGAAATATTGAACTTTGAAATGACAATGTCGGGAGTTGTTCAACTTTTCTAAGTTGGTTAGGTTAGTTACTGCTTTACTGTGCTCACTGTGCCAAACATCCTTACGAGCCATTTTAAGCATTTTGTTATTTTTGCTGCCATAAATAACGGCATGTTAAGCGGTTGAATTAATTTTCCGCGCAAACTTAACCAGCGTTGCGCAGACTTGTTCGTGGTTAAAATTGATCTTGACTAGGAACAATTTCAAATAGGTATTTTGTGCATGAAAACGATGAATGGTTCATATTAATGAGCAACCTAACCTCGGTTAAATTTCAATCAAAAATATTTTGTGAGTAAAACCCACCAGCTACAGTGGGGTAAAAAGATGAAGGTTAGTTTAAAAAAAAGAAAGAGTACTTATGTAGTTTCAACATAGGTATGGAAATGTAGAGGGCACTTTTTTGAGGAAATTAATGTGGACCTCAAGCTATTCCTATTATATTCATGTTATCACCACTAGGCTATCCATTCATCAAAATATACAAAGACATAGACAACTTATTATTTCAAGAACCCACTCAAACTCAACCGCTGAATTATTATGCCAGAATGTAACAAATTCCAATTCGTATTATATCGTTATTTAATAGTTATGGACTTAATAGCCATCTAATTTGTTCCCTGGGGCATCTAGGAAGGGACATAAATAAACCAACGACATGTTTATGGCATAACAGGCAAAGTAGCCGCAACTATTTCTATTAAGGGCTTTCGTTACTGCAAGAGACAATATTATGCAGATAATAGTATAGCTTATCTTGGCGTATTGAACTATATATGGATACAAGTATTTTATTTACGACCTTACAGAACTACAGAACTCCCGTATCGAATAGAGGAAAGAGTATTATCATGATACTCGGGACTTAATCGCGTAAAAAATATACATATTAGTTTTATTTAAATTCCTCGACGTTTCGGACGCGACGTTGCATCCATGGTCTCGAAGGTACTGAAGAGGCGGGTATCAATATTTTCTAGCTGCACGGGTTTCTCCAACTATTATTTCAGCCCTTGGTCTTGCACTCTTCGCACTTGGCCTTTATTATTTCAGTCCCTTCGAGACCATGGACGCAATGTCGCGTCCGAAACGTCGAGGTATTTGATATGATGTGTGAAAATCGCGAAAGCTTAAATCAATACCAAAATCAATCAATCAATTAAGAGTGTAAGTTGTAGCGTGCCGAAAAAAAGAGCAATTTTCACATTTTTTTAATAAAGCTCTCCTTTATTGCATGTAAGTTCTTATTAGATTCGTGTAGAGATCTGATCTTCGTTTGTGTCGGTATAGATGAATTAGCGAGAACTTGGAATTGCATTTGTACCTAGTTGTTGTACGGTTCGCATGAAAAAGAGAATCAGCCGTTAAAATATACGCACAACGTAAAATAAATAACATCACATAACATTTAGAATTTGACACTGACATTATTTTTGAATTGTCTTCTTCAATATAATTATTAAAAACCTCTATTTATACTGATAGTACGGGAAAAGGGAAATTTCAAATATAGAATGCCTTCAAAACACACACATCTATAACATTCTTTTGTTTAATTATTTTAAAATATGTGTGTTATATGAACAAGTACAGTTAGGTAAGTATCAAGTCTCGATGCTTACTGCCATCGGTGTAAAAATAATCGCCCGAACAGGGACTTGAACCCTGGACCCTTGGATTAAAAGTCCAATGCTCTACCGACTGAGCTATCCGGGCTCTGCAAACCTTAACCAAAAACGTCAACTATTCAAATTGTCCAAATAACTAAGAAAAACTTCAGGTAGCCGCACACTACAATAACGCGCACACTTATGCCAATTTTAACAATAGGCATTGTGACCCACACTGAAGTAAAAACTTTTGCAGATACGCGCGTCGTGTCTGTGTGCCACACCTCTTGTCACACATGTTTAAGAAGTTATTATTGTTTCATCATTTATTGTAAATAAAGTTATGTTATATCGTACTTCGGAGCTTGCGTAATATTTAATGATACAAATATGATTGAGCTTCTTAAAGAATACCAATTTAAGAAAGTAAATAGTAGTTTATGCAACTATTACATAATGAGGGTCCTTAAAACACCAGTGTGTTTTTATGAAACGAGGCGAAGCTGAGTTTCATAATAGGATCACACGAGTGTTTTAACGCCTAATTATGTGGAGTTGCATACATTACTTTATCTACACACATATTATAAGTACTCTAAGATGGGTTCAGAAGCCGAAGGCATATATCATACCCATACCTGTCACGAATTCGACTGTTTTTTTTAATCATAGACAAACATACCGACCTGACGTTTCGTAAACTGTTTCTTTTTTATTGTAAAAAAAGAAATATCACATTATTATTTATACATGTCGGACTGAACTCGACTTACATACGTGAGTGATCAGTTTTATTTTACTATGATTGTAAATTACGTTGGTTTTCAAATTTGAAACATCGAAGTCGATATCGAAAAGTCATTACGATATCGAATTCGATGTCGTAATGACTATTACTTTACTGCTGGTGGTGGTGGGTGGTGCTGGGGCTGGCGCTGTCGGCGAGAAGGCGACGGCGTACTGAAATGCTGGTAATTTTCTACGGTTTCTGAACGCAGTATAGAGGACTTATGATATGTGTATAGATAAAATAATTGTTACAAAAATATTGGCCTAATCTACTGCAATTATGTCAGATTACGCACATTGATTCCTTCAACTACCACTCTACCACTTTTCATCCTTTTAGCACAGTGCTAGCGTGGAATACCTACCCGAATAAAAGTGGATGAAATGGATGAGTAACATAATATTTTTTCTAGCGTTGCGCGTCCAGCGTCCAGTGGTTAATTCATCGAAACTTGGTTGGGTGTTACTGGTAAGCTGGAAGGGATCCCTTTTTAGGGATAAGTTCGCATTTGTACTTGACAAAACATTGTCTTGTTGTATTTGATATTTCATTTTTGCGTACTTACAAACAAATGGCTATTACTACGAACAGGTAATGAAGATAAATTTTAGGAAAATCAGTTGGATTTGCAATGCAGCACACACACTACGTAGGTACATAACCATTGGCAAGTCACGATTTATTCTGGCTGTTGTTTACGTTATATGCCGTAGACTTGTAAGTAGGTATTATATACTTATATATTAGTATTATCGGCTCGTTAGCTGCACACCACGTCTTCTCTCCGCACCGGTCCGTGAGGGAATGCCCCCGCCGCGCGCCCCGCGCGGTGCACTGCTCCCGAGACGACAGGTAAGGTGACGTCACAAATTAATACATATATTATTACTATATATAGATAATCAGTTTACCTATACACTACATCCCTCCCTTGTTTTAGATTTTGACTGTAATAAAAAACAACTTTCATTCTGTACTTTCTTTATTTTAATTTTCAACTAATTTTCATTTTTAGGCATTCAAACTAGGTGTCATTTTAATCTGCCATTTTAATTTTAATTTATTAATCTAAATACAAGTCTCAACTAATCATGTGTTTCATTTGCTTGTCCCTCAACCTCGTCCGACTTTCCTTCGCCTAGTATGTGCCACTGACCCTCAACCCTCTTAAGGTGCACTATGTTACGCCTGATGTGCTGGCCTGTTTCATCGTTCCTTAGTTCTACATCGCCCTTATTATTTGACTCCACAGTGTGAGGTGTTGGGTCATAATTTAGACTCAGCTTGTTATTTTTATTGGTATTTTTTAAATAAACCTTTTCTCCAATACTAAGATCACACTCTGTAGCATGTCTCCTTTTATCGGCGTATTCCTTCCCCTTTTCTTTCATCTCTTTGTCCTTGTCTCTGACTTCCGAATCTTCCGGGTTGAACGTTAAGTCCTGTATCATTGGCAGTTTGTCTCGGAATTGTCGACGGAAAAACAATTCTGATGGTGTTTTACCAGTAATGCTGTGTGGCGTGCTGTTGTACATAACCAAGTATTCGCGGAGACCTTCCTTCCAGTTTTTCTTGTCCACCTGACATATCTTAAGACGTTTGAGAATGTCTCGGTTTTGACGCTCTACTTCGCCATTTTGTTGGGGCCAGTACGGTATGGAGTGGTAAATTTTTATGTTACGTTCCTGGCAAAACATTTTAAATTCTTCACTGGTAAATTGTTTACCGTTATCTGCCGTGACAGATACCGGATTTCCTAGTCGACTGAAAATATCATATAATTGACTAATGATTTCCGAACTGGTTATACTCCGGCATATTTTTATTTCCTTATACCGTGAATAGTAGTCAACGACTACAAAGAGATAGTCGTTGCTTGGTAAAGGGCCTAGCAGGTCAATGGCTATGTCAATCCAAGGCTCCGTCGGCAACTCTCGCCGCTTTAGAGGATTCGGCAGGCTTGGAGCTGATACTAATGTACAACCCTTGCAAGCTTTGCAGATGTTTTCGGCATCCTTATCGCACTTTGGCCACCAGACTTTAGCGCGCAGTCTGCATTTCATCGCCACTATACCCGGATGGCCCTCATGTGCTGCCTGTAAAGCCTGATTTCGCAGCTTGGTCGGGATCACAATCTTAGTGCCCCTTAACAATATATCTTCGTGAGAACATAATTCGTTAACGAACAGTTTAAATCCCTTAACAGTGTCGTCCCACTTGTTATTGTATAGTCCTTCTTTGACTTTTTGTATTTCAGGGTCTTGACGGGAATGTTCTATAATTTCTTTTAGAGAAATTGCTACCGGTTTCGCTTGTTCTATGACATTGCTGACGTAACTTTTGTACGCTGTCGTGGGATTTGAAGCCAATTTGCAAAGTCTCGATAGTGGGTCTGCAATGTTTTCTTTACCCGGGCTGTAGCGAACCTTAAACTTATATGATTGCAGTCTTAACACCCATCTTTCAATGCGTGCACATGGTTTTGCTCTAGGACCAAAAATAACCTCTAGAGGTTTGTGGTCGGTCACTAGTTCGAATTCCTTGCCGTATAAAAACATGTGGAAGTGCTCCACCGCCCATACCAAAGCTAACGCTTCCTTCTCGGTCTGGCAATAACGGCGCTCGCAATCGCTTAGTGTTTTATTACCGAATGCAATAATCCGGGACCCCTGTTCATAAACTTGAAGGAGGACGGCTCCTAATCCAACGGGGCTTGCATCAGCAATTACTACAGTTTTGTCGTTAGGATTGTAGTATCCCAATTTAGGTACTTCAACTAGTGTAGCTTTTATTCTATTAAAAGCTTCTTGTTGAGCTCCCCCCCAATTCGATGTTATGACTGCATTTCGTGTCGACTTTCGTCTAAGCAATAATTTTAATGGTTCTGTAATCGTAGCCAAATGAGGGACCCATTTACCTACGAAATTGATAAGACCCAGAAAACTTTGAAGTTCTGCAATGGTGGTTGGTGCTCTAAATTCTTTTACTGCCGACACATATTTATCTAGTGGCTTTACTCCCGATTCTGACAATTCATGACCTAAGAACTGAACCTTGGTCGTGCGGTAAACGCATTTTTCTTTTCTCAGTAACACCTTGTTTTCTTCCAAGGCTTTTAATACTTTCTCCAATCGTTCGTCGTGTTCCGTCAGGTCTTTGCCATAAACCAGGATGTCGTCAATAAAATTTATAACACCCTCACATCCTAATAATATTCTTTCCAGGGTTTTCTGGAATATTTCGGGCGCGCATGTGATTCCGAACATCATTCTTTTATATCGGAATAACCCTTTATTTGTTATGAATGTCGTGATCGGTCTAGAGTTCGGGTGGAGTTCAATATGATGAAAAGCATCCTTTATGTCAAGTTTACTAAACAGCTTAGCATCTTTCATCTTAGGCAGCAGTTGATCCATGGTCGGAAGTGGGTGGTTTTCTCGCTTAATTGCATTGTTCGCTTGACGCATATCCACACACAAACGAATATCTCCATTGTCTTTTAAAATCGGAACAATGGGTGAAACCCAGCTAGAAGCCTCTCTGACCTCTTCTATAATATCCTTCTTAAGCAGTTCTTCAATCTTCCTACTGACTTTTTCCTCCAGCGGGATAGGAATTCTCCGACACGGTTGACAGATCGGCTTTACAGATTCATCAATAGGAATCTCTACTATTACATCCTTAAACTTGGGAAATTCTTCTGTAACAATTTGACTAACGTTCAAATTGATGGTGAGTACCCCTAATGATGTCGCCGTGATTCTTCCCAGTAAATCACGGGTACCATCCGCAATGACGTAAAACGTACTTTTTTCCGTTTTGCCTGCCAGATGAATATCCGCTTTAAATGAACCTAACAGTTTCAAAGGTGTAGCGCTACCATATGCTACAAACTTTTTCAATGGGCGATTGTCTTGGTCAGTTACCAAAACCTTGTCTTTCTTGATATTCTCCCATGTCCTGTCGGTGATGAGGTTGTGATCGCAACCTGAATCTATTAACATGTCAACATTTGTCCCTCCAATTTTACACGTCACTACCGCATCATTACCCACATTAAAAATATAATCAATATGTGTGCTGGCAGTTTGCCTATCTGATACTTCTTCTACGCTATTTGTTTCCTTGTATTTCTTTGACTTATTACTGTTTGCTTCCTTATCGCCGTCTATTTTCCTTTTCTGTTGATTGATCCTAGTTCTGCATTGAGCTCGGAAATGCCCTAGTATGCCACATTTTAAGCATGCTTTCCCTCGAGCTGGGCAGATTTTATCACGAGCAAAATGTTTGGAGCTACCACATCGACTACATACTCCACGTTTCCTATCATCTGTATGTTTGTCTGATTCAGAGTTAATTTTATTCACACCCTGTATGTTTAAAGATTTCTCGCCAAAATCGACCAACTGCCGATTAATCACCTCTAATGCATTTGCTTCCGATATTATTTTATCTAATGTTATGTCATCCCCGGTTTTCAAAATCTTTTTTCTTAAATCATCTGATGCACATTTTTCCGCGATCTGATCGATAATGTTGTCCTCTATGTTATCGAATTTGCACTTAGCCGCTTGTTTTCGTAACCGTACCAAAAATTTCTCGAATTTTTCTTGAGGTTCTTGCCTTAAGAGTCTGAAAACATGCCGCTCAAATACCTTACTCTGTTTAGGGGCAAAGTAGTTATCTAACTTGCTTATAGCCACGTCAAAAATATTTGGATCGCCTTCCACCTCAGAGGCAGATATATTAGCCCCTGGGATGTTGTAAAATATTTCTTGTAATTCCGCGCCGCCAAAGTGTAGTAGACTAGCTTTTTTCTTCGCGTCAGTTTCAATACCCGCGGCTTCTAAATAAATGTACAAGCTCCTTTTCCAACGCTCCCATTTAATCGCTACTGATCCTACTTCCCCTTCGCATTCAAATTTTTCTAAGGTATATAACGCCATTGTGGATACCTGTAGACAACAATAGTGCCTATTTAGAAATACGGCTCGCAATTTAATGCTAACTACCGTACCTCTACCGCAATTAAATGCTGTCGTGGTGTTGCAAGAACACAGACGTCATTTTTTATAATCTTATTTAACGCAATTTGATGCAACACAATTTAAATCTAAGCCCGCAATTTAATGCAAAACACATAATTATAGACACGCATTTAAATGCTCAAAAGTCCATTCGTCATTCGCAATTTAATGCAATACTTTTTCGCAATTTAATGCAACGCCAATACGCAATTTAATGCAATGCCATTCCGCAATTTAATGCAACGACTATATGCAATTTAATGCAACGCCGTCATGTGGGTAGGTAGGTAGATACGCAATTAAATGCAATATTATGATAATCTAAACCAGCAACCATCTGTGTCAACAATTTCGATTTTACCTTTAGTACCAACTTCATTGTTTATGTGCAGAAGATAAATCCTTTTTAAATACTTATATACTTTACTACTCGTATAGAATCCAAAATCGATTTACAGGTGTTTTTATTAGGTAGGTATCTTGTACATTTGAAATTGCTACCCGCACCCACTGCTACATCTACCGCGCATCGCGTTGTGTAAACAATAAAAGTCGTTAGCACCGTTATATTTTAAAGGCATGCTGGAATATTTTACTTAGATCGTTTATGTTTAAAATACACACAGTGGTACAAAGAACTTCCACCTTTCCTGAAGTCGGTTAAAAATAATAATCTCAACTGTAACTTTTATTGCAAAAAGTAGTACTGCTACTCGGTGAAACCAGTTATTTAAAAATAGATTAGTAACCGTTTTGGAGTACTGTAAAGAACATATTGTTATGGATTCTTATACGTTGTTTTTCTCTAGTTTGAACACAGCATGAAATTACCTATAATAAACATTGTTTACTAGTTTGACGCTCATAATACGGAGAAACAATTAAATTGGAAACTATTAGTAGGAGTAAATAGGTACTTGAATAGTTTATTCCCCCTTTTTTTTTTTTTTTTTTTATATATATATGTAAAACACTTACAGTTCACCTCGTCGCCAAATGTTGTGTACGTTATATGCCGTAGACTTGTAAGTAGGTATTATATACTTATATATTAGTATTATCGGCTCGTTAGCTGCACACCACGTCTTCTCTCCGCACCGGTCCGTGAGGGAATGCCCCCGCCGCGCGCCCCGCGCGGTGCACTGCTCCCGAGACGACAGGTAAGGTGACGTCACAAATTAATACATATATTATTACTATATATAGATAATCAGTTTACCTATACACTACACTGGCTATTGCTGATTCCAAACGACAAGTATTTTATTTAGTATGTTATTCCAATTTCGTCAAAATTAATATACGAGGTTGAGTCAGAGTACTGTCGATTATGTCTATAACATCACACTTTTATGCAGAACCAAACCTCAACTGCATAATAAATAAATCAGCTGTTACCAGGTCAAAGCTTAAATATTCGTTAGCATACTCTAATGACCACCGCAACAACAGTCAACCACGTATTTAAAGTCAGTCAAGTCATAGGTTTAGTGTTAAAGCCAGGCTAATCGCCGTTAATGTTCGCTAGAGTCGCAAGGTGTGTGGCCGACTTGTAATTTGCGTCATTACTGGGGAATAAAGTTCTGTGAATATTAAAAATGCTATGATTTCTGTGTTATGTTGTAGGTTGCGGAAAAGAATTGAGAAAAATAGAGGACGAATAAATTCTCTTGTTTAGTTTAGACCCATGATGCCGTGATACATTTCTATCTTTACCTACTCGGCTGGGTGTATCAGCACACCCTTTTTGTTACAATGTTGGTGTATCCAGATGTGTCTGAAGTATTCTGAAGTATGTATCCCCGTGATCCTCCCCCCTCGAGCCATCACAGGCTCGAGGGGGTCATACTATGTTAATTCAAATTTACCAATTTAAATGTCCTGTTTGATACAACTGAAGAAATCTTCCACGTGTCTCATGTAACCTTAAATTGTATGTTTTCTAATTCTAATAACTAATACCATAAATAATACCATAAAATAAAACTATACTACTTAAAGCGCCGTTTACCCACAAACCAGTGCGGATTGTTACCCCATAATAACAAGTTTTGTAAGCGCTTCCCCATTATATCACGCCGATATAAGGCCGTATTTATACCACAGTTATTTTGCAACAGTATTAATCACAAGACTTACGACTCTTATGCGTTAGCACACAGTCCGGAGCTTAGAAACAGTAGGCAAACGGTGCATTCATATTTCGAAGCGCGTGCACGAGGAAACCGGGAATTTCCCAAAGACTTTCCTTAATAAAGTCGCCGTAGAAAAAACACGGGTAACATAAACTAAACATCCCTTCCTTGTAATCTCATAAATTTTGCACCGCAGCAAAACAAACATTGACATCTCCAGGGAATGATCAC
Source organism: Clepsis dumicolana (assembly GCA_963691665.1). Classification (NCBI taxonomy): domain Eukaryota; kingdom Metazoa; phylum Arthropoda; class Insecta; order Lepidoptera; family Tortricidae; genus Clepsis; species Clepsis dumicolana. The sequence goes on along the minus strand of OY829528.1, from coordinate 4,952,850 downwards.
CGGAAGAAGAGTAAAGAAAATTTTTCATTGAGATACTTAGTTCAGGCTGTCAATGACGATGATGGTAGAATGAAGTGTTTTGATTGTGTATTTCGTGCAGACTAAATAAACACTCACTGAATCACCTGGAATTAATTCACACTGTAGATAGTACAGCTATGTTGAACCTTTAGCGCATTTTGCATAAAAGTTGTGCGACAAGTTTCGCGTATACCTATCACTTTTGTGATCTTAGAAGCGAGGCCTTGTACTGTACTGTAGCTTTTACTCTCCATTCATACTGTATCCCTATAATGTCGACTGCGCCGCTGCTCGCCCACGGCCGAACCGGTCATTAGTCTATAATAGAGCCTCTAATGCCGAGATGCTCAAATTGCCGCCGCTAAATACAGAACACCTTAAGCCATGCATTAAACGGTACCCGTATTATTTCTTTAAAAACATGTTTGACAAATTAGCCTTCTAGTTGGACAATCTGCTGCTCTTATGGTGTCATGGGGTCTAAGACTTCCCATCATCAGGTGATCTGTTAGCGTAGTAGAAACTTGTGAGAGATCGGGCCGCCATCACTGAAATTGCAGGCGCCGGACAAAAACCGTCAAAACCACATTTTCACCCAAAAATGTGGTTTTGACGGTTTTTGTTTATTGAGTTTATTTTCCGGACACCCGTAAAAAAACATATTTCCCCGGGCCATCCCAGACGCCCTCTAAACTAGGACAAATCCGGGGAAACCCGGATGGATGGCAGCCCTAGTTGAGCACAATAACTTAGTTCTCCTCAACTTAGGTTTTTTTGCAAAGACATTAATGACTTGACTTTAAAATATTGACTTGAAGTAATGACCCTTTGAGTGCCTACCTATAGGCACTACAGACAAGATAGCTGCGAAATCTATCTCTGTCTTACACGCAATCCTTATACGGGAAAGTGCGTTAGAATATCGCTTGTAGGTATAGGTATTAGATATCTAATCCATGAGCTCTGTTCGGCCCCATTTGATAGCCATAAATCCTGTGCAACAATTTGACATTATTGTCATTTTACACTACCGAAAAGACTACAACTATGTCACATACGTCTTTCTTTCTCTTTTTTACTGTTTCCAGTTTTTCTTGCTGTTTTGTATTCTTCATCTTCATTCATTTTTGTATACCAAATGTACCTAATTGCACTGTTTTATACATGTTTGTGTTTCCTGTGTTGTGAAAAATAAAGACTTTATCTATCTATCTATCTACATAGACATAACTGCACCTGTCAGAATTATAATATTGGTACAGTCACCAGCAATAATATATGATTATGGACAGCGCTGCAAAAATATCTGATCACGGTAGAAGGCAAAAGTATTTGACGACACTCGACGGCATAAAGATCTAATGGGTTGCGGCCGGCATATATATCGTTCTTGGTTTAGGGCATAAATATCGGACACTGAGTCGCTTAAAAATATCTGATACTATACAAAATCAAAATTATGTGACTCGTCACCAGCATAAATATGTATTCACTTTGGAAGCAAAAACGTCAAATCACACGGACCGCATAAATATCTGACATGTTACAAAATCAAAAATATGTCATCAATCAGCAAACATGAACTTAATTCACTAGTATTACGAATCTAATTTGAATGCAGCGACCTGACGCTTCTTGAAAACAGTGCGTTCTTGTCACTACGTATATCTATCTCACGTTTCTCAGCTTTTAAAATAAGAACAGTATTTTTGTGCTTGAAGTTTTTTTTATTAGTGGTTAAACTCCTTGGTAAAGTATATGGAAAAAATAATACGTCAACAGGGTATGTCATATTAGAAACGAAGAACTGAATTTGTTGGATTTAGATAAAACAAAACATGAGACAGACATATACAGTGACAAGTACGTACTGTTTTCGAGAAGCGTCAAAACGCTGCATTCAAATCAGATTCGTAATACTACTGAATTAAGTTCATATTTGCTGATTGATCACATATTTTTGATTTCGTCAAGTATCAAATATTTTTAAGCAACTCGGTGTCCGATACTTATGCCGTTACCCGAGAACGACATTAATGCCGGCCGCAACCCATCAGATCTTATTGCCGTCGAGTGTTGTTATATATTTTTGCCTTCTACCATGATCAGATATTTTTGCAGTGCTGTCCATATAATCATATGTTATTGCTGGTGACTGTACAATGCTGGTTGGTTGATCGGGAACTGTAAATCGTTTCAGATGACAGCTGGCGTAAGAAATTTACAAGCGTTTGATAGAATGTGGAATAATGAATGTTGACTTGTGGAAATTTATGGTCTTGGCGATGGCACTTTTGTGCAGCGATTTGATTAGTGGCTCTGGGTAGGTAACCGAGGAAGTGGGAGGTGTTATATTAATCTTAATACATCATATCAAACTCGTTCCAGGTATTTTCGTAAATGTCGAAAAAGAACGGAATGCATGTCTTTGGGCGCGGAGTGAATTGAGTACATCAGTTTAAAGACAATTTATAGGGAACTTGCATATTATTGGTTTTGAAGGGGGGACGGCGGACGTTTTATTCTGTATCTATTAAATTCCAATAATTTACACTATTTAGTGCTTCAAAAATACTCATGGAACGTCTTAAGACGCCCTGAAAATATTTCTCTAACTTTGTTCATGTTTGTAAATTCAAGTCTCTATTTAATACAAACCTATCAACGACATGGAACTTTTTTTTAACTTTTTTAAACAACTGGCTCTATGTTATTATTTTTTCTTATGCTGTTGCCCGCGAATTCATCTGCTTAGAAATCGGTTATCGCTCTATTTCGCGGGAACTAAGTATCTTTCCGGAATAAAAGGTAGCCCTAATGTGTTATTCTGATGTATAAGCCATATATTATCTAGATCAAGGTAAGAAATCTCTCTATGGGTAATCTGTTCAGTAGTTACTTGCGTGAAAGAGTAAATCCATAAATGTCCATCCATCCTCAGCTTCATAATATTAAAGTAGGAACTAGGATGGTTAAAAGTGAAAAACAATGTTTTTGGGAAGGCTCCTACAGACATTTTTCTCTCCAGGCAGATACTATGCATTTGGTTCGAAGTCCGAAGAAACACAGTTGGAAATAATTTATTGAATCAGGCGTTACTTTGCGGAGGGACCTAAAAACAATTACTTTGCTCACCCGCGACCACTAATGACAAATAGTTATATCTGTGCGGCAAATGTATGTATGTATGTATGTATGTGTGTACATTTGGAAATTGCACTTATGTATCCAACTTGAGAAACTTCGTTAGCGCGATGTAGAACATTGATGCCGTCATCCGCGTGTTGCACTAGGGTCGCTACAGATGTCTAGGTTCCACTCTGTGCGCGGGTATTAATATGCTTGCACAGGGTTGTTAAGGCCCTTGATGACTATAAATGATCGCTCAAATTGCGCGTGGGCTACGCGCGAAATGAATGATCGTTATTTTATGCGTTAATCTAGACGTCTTAATTATCGAGTAGGTAATCGCGTCTTGTATGGCGCCGCGGTATCGCAGTATAAAATAAATTGAGGAAGTTATTTACAAGCAACGCGGTGAATTTGCACTAATCAAATCCCTGCATGATAGCTGTGATAGCCTAGTGGTTTGACCTATGGCCTCTCAAGCAGAGTGTCGTGGGTTCAAACCCCGGCGCTCACCTCTGAGTTTTTCGGAATTTATGTGCGGAATTACATTTGTAATTTACCATGAGCTATTCGGTGAAGGAAAACATCGTGAGGAAACTGGCACACACCTGCGAAGCAATTCAATCATGTGTGTGAAGTTCCCAATCCGCACTGGGCCCGCGTGGGAACTATAGCCCAAGCCCTCACATTCTGAGAGGAGGCCTGTGTCCAGCAGTGGGACGTAAAAAGGCTGGTGATGATGATGATGATGAAATCCCTGCAAAGTCACTTGAAGTCACTTGGCTACTAGTGCTGTTAAGTTATAACCTAACCAACTTAAAATTAAAAACAGAAAACCCGACTGCAATTCCTGGAAACGATGTACCAAGTCACTCTCACAACTGAGACGAACTTAATGACACGTCATACGTTGAAATCCGTCGAACGGTTTAGGCTGTAGAACGTGCCAAAGAATTATTAGACACTATAGCTGTTGCCCGCGATTCGTCTGCGTAGAATTTGGTTATCGCTATCCCGCGTGGGAACTATACAATTTTCCGGGATGAAAGATAGCCTATGTTAATCTGGGGTATTATAAGCTATCCCCATTCTAACTTACATCCAAATCCGTCTAGCCTCTAGCTCTAACAAGATATATACCTACATACGTTCAATTAACATAACCGTCCTTCAGCAGTCGGGTAAAAAGCGTGTTAAATGAACAGACCAGATTCCTTACATTTTAAGAATAGGACCTGTAAGATTAAAATTACCTATTATTCCAATATTCGTGTTGTAAACAACTTTAAATTTCCTAACGCTCCTTAGAGCGGCGAATTCGACTTCTTATGAACATCTACTCTAAACCAGTAACAGCTCTACTAATTTTAATAAACCGCGTTACTATCTGTGACCAATCCGAACGGTCTTTTGACCTGTGACGTCACGTAAGGCGTCCACCACACTCGCGCGAGAGTCTAAAAGGCCTTTAAAATTGTTATGTAATAGTTCGCTTGCAAGGAGAAGAAGGAACGTCACTACTTTTCTGAGCCACTTTGGTGGAACAGAGGGTCGAGCATGAGTTTTCGAATCCTGTGTAACGTAATCGAATAGTAACGTTATCGAGAAATTCGAATGGCGTTTGGAACAGCGCTCGCCCGTGAGCGCATATGGAACTAAAATTCAGTATGAGGTTTCTCGATTTCAATACGATAAAGTAAGTAAGTAAGTAAGTAAACACTTTATTGTACAAAAAATAGGATAAAACACAAGTTACAACAATAACATTTGAGTACAAAGGCGGACTTATCCCTTTAGGGGATCTCTGCCAGTCAACTTTTGAGTGGTGGAGAGGAATAGTTCACTGGGGATCGAGACAAAGTGAGTTCATAATTATAAATATCGAGAGACAATACAATACACACACATACAAAAACCTACCATATTACAATATACTACTAAATGCAAAGTAGAAGTAAATACCAATATATAAATAAATAAATAAATATGTACATATAATACATACAATAAATAACAAGCACAACATTAAAGGAGAACTCCCAAATATTTAAGAAGAAGGGGTGAGCCACATCTTCTTCAAGCTTTCCCTGAAAGAATACACAGACGAAGATTGCCTGATGGACGTCGGTAACCGGTTCCACAGCCTGGCAACGTGCACAGAGAAGGATTTGGAATAGGTTCTGGAAGATGTAGAATGAGATGCTAGCAGGAGATTGGTACTAGACCTCAAACGGTGCCCGCTGCCAGCAGCTAAATAGCTGAAGCACTCGGAGAGGTATGGAGGAGCGGAAGGATTAAAAATAATGTTGAATAGTAATGACAGAATGTGGACGTTCCTACGATCCCTGATAGGCAACCATTTCAGTTGCGCGCGAAAGTGTGACACGTGATCGTACTTACGAAGCCCAAAAATGTACCGAATACATACATTCTGAAGCCGGTCAAGTTTGTCGAGTAGCCCCTCAGTAAGATCCAAGTACCCAATATCACCGTAGTCAAGGAGCGGGAGCAACACGTAACGTAACGTAACGTAACGTAAAGTAACGTTACGCAGCATTCAAAAACTCGTGCTCGGCCTACTGGCATTGCATTTCGAATGAATGACTGAATTCATGATTGAATGAATGAATGGATCGTTTAGATGAATGAATGTTCGCCGGATAATAATGCAGTAGACGCAACTTGTGGATTCTTGAAGCGCTAGAAATGTTATTGCGTTATTGTTGACGCCACAAGGATCTTTTATTTTATTGTCAACACTCGAAGAACTAATGCTGTATCTCATTGTAAAAAAGAGATAGTTTAATTGAAATACTGAAAGGAAACGCCTTCACAGTTGACTAACAAGGTTGGATTCAAATTAGTATATAGCTATAAACGTCCCACAATAGCTCTGCATAGGATATTAATTGGCAACCCTGAAAAATCACGCTGTGGTAGTACTTTTTTCATGTCACTCAAACATTTCTTTAATTAAAAATTATAATGATAGTAGCCATCAAAAGTTGCTGTTTTTTTTTTAAATATGGCTCTGTCCATTGGAGGACAATTTTGCCGGTGTTTAGTAGGTTTTGCTGTTGTACGGTAAAAAAATCTAGAAAACGAAATATAAGAGGTATTTTAATGGTGGATGGTGAATGAACGATGACCTGTTTATGTCTATTCTAATCAAAAGTTCAAAATGTGTTGTTTGACTATAAATCAGTGTTGCCATAAACGAAACTTTAGATTCCTACTGTTGTCAGTTCGTTGCAGAGTTATCGTGGGATGACTATATAATATCACTCCATGTTTAGTGTGTGGCGTAACTTGATGACTTTAGTAAGTATGTAAGTAACCATAAACGGTACGCGTCGAAGAAATTATTAGAATATGTACATATCTACCTAAGAGCATTCGCGCTGCGTCCGGACCGAATCCGAGAAATAGTACTACTTATATAATAATAATTGTATTTGTATATGTCTATATGAGATGACGGAAAGAAGATGAAAGAGGTCAGACCTAAGCGCACATACCATCTCATATAAATAGTACTACTGCTACTCTGGGCCGTCATTTCTCGGATTCTAAGTGACGAGTACGACTTTTCGAATCCTGCGTCACGTAAAATCGAATAGTAAACGTTATCTAGTTTGTATGAAGTTTGGAACAGCGCCCGCCCGAGAGCGTATTTGGAACTAAAATTTAATATGATATTTCTCGACCTCGATACGATAATTGTCACGTTATGCAGAATTCGAACTCGTGCTCGACCCTCTGAACAAATGCGCAAACGCTCTAACTCATTATTCAAATGGTGCCAGGTTAGGACACGCAGACGCAGAGGCAAAATCAAAACATAAGTAAATTCCTGCCAGTTTTAACATGAAACTATCGTGAAACTCAATCGTAATGAAATAAAAACGGATCACTCACGTATATAAGTCGAGTTTAGCCCGACGTGTTTCGGACTAATGCCCTTCCTCTGAAAGGGGACGCGCGCTAACTTTCATTAAGTTCCTGCCACCTCACCTCTCCTCTACTCATACTCATTTATTCGTCTAATAAGATTCTTTTGTTGTTTACTGCTTGTGCCCCCGCGTGTCGTGCGCGAGTGTACACGGCCACTGCCGATTTGCATAATGACTCCCCATTACATCCATCATAACTTGTGGGCGTTATTATTTTAAAAAATCTTTAGCATGACATCTTTATAACGCTGCCAGATTATAGTGATGGTTTATTAGGGTTCCGCGGGAGCTGGTTTTGTGGTAACGAAGCTGCAATTTTTTTTTAATGGCTACAGTCAACTTAAGCATCATGAAGTTTTACGTTTGACAATTAGTAGAAATTAAATGACTGTACTACCTATTTTTTTCATAATTGTAACTGTTACAAAAGCTACCTAATCCAGATGGTTCTTAGCCAAAGTTTCATAAATATCGGGTCAGCCGTATTTGAGATATTAAACTTTGAAATAAAATGGTCCGGGGTTACAACTTTTCTACTTATGAACTAAAAACAATTACTTTGCTCACACGCGACTACAACGAACCGCGAAGCGGTGTGGTCGCGGGTGAGCAAAGTATTTAATTATTTTTAGTTCATAAATATGGACCGCCGCACAGTAACGCCAGATTCAATATTTTTTCTACTTAAATTAGGCAGTTAGATTGTTTTTATTTTAATGTCTGCATTTTATCTTTCCACGGAACCAGCAAATAATAAACTCTGTACCTACTTACCATATTCCTATACTAAGTTATGGTCAGTTATTATTAAATAATGCGCTATTTAATAAGGTGACGCCATTTAAATAACAAAGCATGGTAGCAGGTAACTTTCACATCCGTGTGAATAATATCGTAAATTTTATTTCTATTATTTTAATATGAATTAGGTTTTTATCTGTCGGAGTTCATAAAACATGGTTTTACACAATTTCCAATTTCAAAGAAAAACAAAAAATAAGTAGGTAGGTAGTCTAATTTTTGAGTCAAGCTATTTGCCGACTGTACATTTTTGAGTCAAGCTATTTGCCGACTGTACATTTTTTTGATCGCAGGTAGACTTATATAAAGTAAAGCAGAAAAATCTAAATTTATTGAATTAATACACACACAAATTACAAGGGAAGCAAAGGTTGTATGTCAGGATCGTAGCAAGTGGAAGTCCGTGGTCTCTGCCTACCCCTCGGGAAACAGGCGTGACTGTATGTATGTACAATTTAAAAACAATGAGAAGAACACAGATAAGAGATAATTCAGCAACAGGATCCAGAACGGGGATCACACCCCCATACTTATATTATTGTCAACTAACTTACATTTCCATACCAAATGTGAGTCAATCCAACCACTGGAATTGGGTCAAATTTAATAACTTTTCAAGCTTGCTTTGACCAGAACATTACCTTGACGATTCATTGCAAGGAATAAAAAGCTTACCTACAACAAAGTACCGAACTTTTGCGCAAAAAAGCTTAGAAAAATCAGAAAATCCTGACATTTTTATTTAAAGTTTCATACCTCAAAAGCGGGTGACCCGATTTACTTAAAACTTATCTAAGAACCACACCGATTAAACTAGCTTTCGATTAAAAATACCGCGTCCACAGACACTTCTAACTTACAAACTTATAACACACCCCACTTCTTGAATAGGGGGTTAATAAGAAGTGGTGCGCTCGAGTAATGTTTATATTGCATTGTGGCAAATACTACAGTACTATTCTAATCAAAAATCAAGACATTTTTACTCATGGTTAGACCCTATTTACTTACTCATTCAAAACGAACTAACTTCATTATTTACAGAGGAACGTGCGAGCACAGTCAGTTCTAAACCCAGTCAAATTGTATCTCACGTACATGTGTATAAGGTTGAAAGCAAGTGTTGTAAGAACAATCGTACTTACTGTAGTTACACAGACGTGCTCGAGATAGACTCGGAGAGCGCAACGAACGTTTTTGACAGTAAATTGGCATTGGGAAATTGGATTTGCGTAGTGCGCGTCACCGATATTTGGACGCTGTCGGGTTCGAGAACTAAAACTTTGTTCAAGAAAATGTTACGATGGAACCTATATTTTCGTTTTAATGTGTTGTCTTGCATTCGACAGAGTATTATTTGCCTTCGGCACATCGATGATATCCGTCCTAGGGACATTTGACAGAATTAGCTTCCTAGGAACGATAAAAAAGAATACAAAATTGATTAAAATGGAACTAAAGTTTTTCACGCCAAATAATTCTCGTGATCTGTAATCTAATTGTATTTATTTGTAGTGTTCAATAAAGAGTATTAAAGAGTGTATTTGTATTGTATTATAGTCACCTTCAAGCAGTGTACGTCACAACTTTGAGTTACCAAGAAAGTGGCGCCCTCATATTGCCGTCCTCCTTGCATTTTACTCTTCATTATCTTTCTCTATCTGTGCATCGGTCTTGTGGTTCACTTGCATTGTCTACCTAGAGTGTGTCTATGCGTGTCCATCACTGGGTCAGACTCAGACCCTCTCAAGTTAAATTGAGTTCTTGTTATCACCTTATCTGCAAGGGTTGGTTCAGGGGACAGATTTATTTACTCTAAGGATGACCCAACTTCCTTATTACGGTAGTCGGAACTTTTGCTGACTGTACCGGAGATTGACCTAGAACTTGGCAGGTTATCTGCGTTATCTGGAAGGTGCTTTTATCTTTTTGTTGACTGTACTTTTAATTACTTGACGGCTTTGTTTCGGAAGTGGTAAGTGTTGGTATTTAGCGATTGTATTTTTTACTCACGACGGACGAAACGAAACGCATATATAAATATGTACTAAAAAACAATTACTTTGCTCACCCGCGACCACTAATGACAAATAGTTATATCTGTGCGGCAAATGTATGTTTCCATGCAACACCTCCACCTCCACTGCTACACGAATCAACACATGCCACACAGACCCAACTATCACCACCACCACTATACTAAACGCTGACGCGTTTCGGCACTCTCCACGAGGCCATTTACGAAGCACAACAACAACCGCTCAACATGCCACCACTTCCACTACTGACATATGTAAACCATGTACTCAACTTAGTTAATGACAAAACCAACGTACCCACTAATATTTTATAAATTCCAAACTACCCTTTTATGTAAGTCCTAAACTACCCTTTTTTAAGAAATGAATTCCAAACTACCCTTTTTATTTTTATTTTTAATCTACGCCAGGTACCCCGTTATTTTTAACCGAGTACGGTAAAAAGAGAAGTCATGTTCTCATTATTACTATGACACATTATTAAAATTAGAACCAAGTCGTAACAAAGGCGAAGAAACCAAATTAACTTGTTCATTAATAATAGACCCCATGTTGTTGTACCTAATAATTTCCAATTGTTCTAAAACCGATAGCCGCAAACCCTTATCACAATCATGTAAAATTTCGTACGTATCTGAGTCTAACAACGAATGATTCGTTTCTAATAAATGCTTGGCAAAGTTTGATTTCTCTGGATGATCATGCCTATATGACGAGACATGCTCTTTAAATCTAGTATCAAAGCTTCGACCGGTTTGTCCAATGTATACTTGACTACAGTCGCCACAAGTGAGTTTATATACGCCCGACCTGTTCCCTTTATCCACCTTTTCTTTGTTATTACAAAGTCTAGAACGTAAAGAATTAGTAGTCTTAAAGGCAAGATTGATGTTATTTGATTTTAAAATATTACAATATTACATATGTACATAGACTACTAACTGTACCTCTTTCGAAAGAGCATTATGATTCTGAGTTACATACTATATATCAGATAGCAACAACAAATGGTTATAGTACAGCAATGGTTAATAGTCTGGTTCAAAAGAAGCAGGGACGGATAGTGAATAGCATGCTTTACTCTGCGTTGCCATCTCAGCCTACTAACAAATTTAGATCTAGTATTACTTATGTTGGCCGGTTGTCTGACAAGATTTTAATATTTTAAAATCAAATAACATCAATGTTGCCTTTAAGACTACTAATTCTTTACGTTCTAGACTTTGTAATAACAAAGAAAAGGTGGATAAAGG